>CM063094.1:71551792-71559292 GCA_031876335.1 Hipposideros larvatus
GGTGAGGGTTAGAGTTAAGGTTGGAGAGACGGTAAGGGTCAGAGTTAGGTTTAGCGACAGTGTTAGGGTTAGGGATCAGGTTAGGTTAGGGTTTAGGGTTAGGGTTAGTGTTAGGGTTAGGAATAGGGGAGGGTTAGTGTTTACATTTTAGGGTTAGTGTTTAGGGATAGGGTTAGGGTTAGGGTTAGGGTTAGAGTTAGGGGTAGGGTTAGGGTTAGGGTTAGGGTTAGGTTTTAGGGATAGGGTTAGGGTTAGGGTTACGGATTAGGTTTAGGGTTAGGGTTAGGGTTAGGGTTAGGGTTAGGGTTAGGGTTAGTGTTAGGGTTAAGGTTAGGGTTTAGGGTTTAGGGTTAGGGTTAGGGTTAGAGTTAGGTTTTAGGGATAGGGTTAGTGTTAGGGTTACGGTTTAGGTTTAGGGGTAGGGTTAAGGTTAGGGTTTAGGGTTTAGGGTTAGGGTTAGTGTTAGGGTTAGCATTAGGTTTAGGGTTAGGGACAGGATTAGGGTTTGGGACATGGTTAGGTTTACTGTTAGGGTTATATTATGTTTAGGTTTGTCTGATGCTTAAGTTTAGGTTTAGGGACAGGGTTAGTGACAGGGTGAGGGTTAGAGTTAAGGTTGGAGAGACGGTAAGCGTCAGAGTTAGGTTTACCGACAGTGTTAGGGTTAGGGATCAGGTTAGGTTAGGGTTTAGGGTTAGGGTTAGGGTTAGGGTTAGGAATAGGGGAGGGTTAGTGTTTACATTTTAGGGTTAGGGTTTAGGGATAGGGTTAGGTTTAGGGTTAGGGTTAGGGTTAGAGTTAGGGTTAGGGTTAGGGTTAGGGTTAGGGTTAGGATTTAGGGATAGGGTTAGGGTTAGGGTTTAGGGTTTAGGGTTACGGTTAGGGTTAGAGTTAGAGTTTAGTCTATAGGGTTAGGGTTAGTGTTAGGGTTTAGGGTTTAGGGTTAGGGCTAGGGTTAGGGTTAGGGTTAGGGTTTAGTGTTTATGGTTAGGGTTAGCGTTAGGGTTAGGGTTTGGGTTTAGTGTTTAGGTTTAGGGTTAGGGTTAGTGTTAGGGTTTCGAGTTTAGTGTTAGGGTTAAGGTTAGGGTTAGGGTTAGGTACACGTTTCGGGTTTGAGACATGGTTAGGTTTAGTGTTAGGGTTATAGTTAAGTTTAGGTTTTGGCTGATGGTTAAGGTTAGGTTTAGGGACAGGGTTAGTTACAGGGTGAGGGTTAGAGTTAAAGATAGAGAGACGGTAAGGGTCAGAGTTAGGTTTAGCGACAGTGTTAGGGTTAGGGTTAGGGTTAGAGTTAGGGTTTAGGGTTAGGGTTAGGGTTAGGGTTTAGGATTTAGGGTTAGGGTTATGGTTAGGGTTAGGGTTAGGGTTAGGGGCAGGATTAGGGTTTGGGAAATGGTTAGGTTTAGTGTAGGGTTATAGGTATATTTTGGTTTTGGCTGATGGTTAAGGATAGTTTTAGGGACAGGTTTAGTGACAGGGTGAGGGTTAGAGTTAAGTTTAGAGAGACGGTAAGGGTCAGAGTTAGGTTTAGCCACTGTGTTAGTGTTAGGGATCAGGTTAGGTTAGGGTTTAGGGTTAGGGTTAGTGTTAGAGTTAGGAATATCGGAGGGTTAGTGTTTACATTTTAGGGTTAGGGTTTAGGGATAGGGTTAGGGTTAGGGTTAGCGTTAGGGTTAGTGTTAGGATTTAGGCTTTAGGGTTAGGGTTAGGGTTCGAGTTAGGGCTTACGGTTTAGGGTTAGGGTTAGGGTTAGGGTTAGGGGTTCGGGTTTCGGTTTAAGGTTAAGTTTAGGGTTAGGGTTAGGTACACGATTCGGGTTTGAGACATGTTTAGGTTTAGTGTTAGGGTTATGGTTAAGTTTAGGTTTTGGCTGATGGTTAAGGTTAGGTTTAGGGACAGGGTTAGTTACAGGGTGAGGGTTAGAGTTAAAGAGAGAGAGACGGTAAGGGTCAGAGTTAGGTTTAGCGACAGTGTTAGGGTTAGGGTTAGGGTTAGGTTAGGGTTAGGGTTACAGTTAGGGTTTAGGGATAGGGTTAGGGTTAGGGTTACGGTTTAGGTTTAGGGTTAGGGTTAAGGTTAGGGTTTAGGGTTTAGGTTTAGGGTTAGGGTTAGAGTTACGGTTTAGGCTTTAGGGTTAGGGTTAGTGTTAGGGTTTAGGGTTTAGGGTTAGGTTTAGGTTTAGGGTTAGGGTTAGGGTTTAGTGTTTATGGTTAGGGTTAGCGTTAGGGTTAGGTTTTGGGTTTAGGGTTTAGGTTTAGGGTTAGGGTTAGTGTTAGGGTTAGGGTTAGGGTTAGGGTTAGGGTTAGGGACAGGATTAGGGTTTGGGACATGGTTAGGTTTACTGTTAGGGTAATATTAAGTTTAGGTTTTGTCTGATGCTTAAGTTTAGGTTTAGGGACAGGGTTAGTGAGAGGGTGAGGGTTAGAGTTAAGGTTGGAGAGACGGTAAGGGTCAGAGTTAGGTTTAGCGACAGTGTTAGGGTTAGGGATCAGGTTAGGTTAGGGTTTAGGGTTAGGGTTAGGGTTAGGGTTAGGAATAGGGGAGGGTTAGTGTTTACATTTTAGGGTTAGGGTTTAGGGATAGGGTTAGGGTTAGGGTTAGTGTTAGAGTTAGGGTTAGGGTTAGGGTTAGGGTTAGGTTTTAGGGATAGGGTTAGGGTTAGGGTTAGTGTTAGAGTTAGGGTTAGGGTTAGAGTTAGGGTTAGGTTTTAGGGATAGGGTTAGCTTTAGGGTTACTGTTTAGGTTTAGGGTTAGGGTTAAGGTTAAGGTTTAGGGTTTAGCGTTAGGGTTAGGGTTAGAGTTAGGGTTTAGGCTTTAGGGTTAGGGTTATTGTTAGGGTTTAGGGTTTAGGGTTAGGGTTAGGGTTAGGGTTAGGTTTAGGGTTTAGTGTTTATTGTTAGGGTTAGCGTTAGGGTTAGGGTTTGGGTTTAGGGTTTAAGTTTAGGGTAGGGTTAGTGTTAGGGTTTCGGGTTTAGTGTTAGGGTTAAGGTTAGGGTTAGGGTTAGGTACACGATTCGGGTTTGAGACAAGGTTAGGTTTAGTGGTAAGGTTATAGTTAAGTTTAAGTTTTGGCTGATGGTTAAGGTTAGGTTTAGGGACAGGGTTAGTTACAGGGTGAGGGTTAGAGTTAAAGATAGAGAGACGGTAAGGGTCAGAGTTAGGTTTAGCGACAGTGTTAGGGTTAGGGTTAGGGTTAGGTTAGGGTTAGGGTTAGGGTTAGAGTTAGGGTTAGGTTTTAGGGATAGGGTTAGGGTTAGAGTTACGGTTTAGGTTTAGGGTTAGGGTTAAGGTTAGGGTTTAGGGTTTAGGGTTAGGGTTAGGGTTAGGGTTAGGGTTAGGGTTAGGGTTAGGGACAGGATTAGGGTTTGGGACATGGTTAGGTTTACTGTTAGGGTAATATTAAGTTTAGGTTTTGTCTGATGCTTAAGTTTAGATTTAGGGACAGGGTTAGTGAGAGGGTGAGGGTTAGAGTTAAGGTTGGAGAGACGGTAAGGTTCAGAGTTAGGTTTAGCGACAGTGTTAGGGTTAGGGATCAGGTTAGGTTAGGGTTTAGGGTTAGGGTTAGGGTTAGGGTTAGGAATAGGGGAGGGTTTGTGTTTACATTTTAGGGTTAGGGTTTAGGGATAGGGTTAGGGTTAGGGTTAGTGTTAGAGTTAGGGTTAGGGTTAGGGTTAGGGTTAGGTTTTAGGGATAGGGTTAGGGTTAGGGTTAGGGTTAAGGTTAGGGTTTAGGGTTTAGGGTTAGGGTTAGTGTTAGGGTTTAGGGATAGGGTTAGGGTTAGGGTTAGTGTTAGTGTTAAGGTTAGGGTTAGGGTTACGGTTAGGTTTTAGGGATAGGGTTAGGGTTACGGTTTAGGTTTAGGTTTAGGGTTAGGGTTAAGGTTAGGGTTTACGGTTTAGGGTTAGGGTTAGTGTTAGGGTTTAGGGTTTAGGGTTAGGGTTAGGGTTAGGGTTAGGTTTAGGGTTTAGTGTTTATGGTTAGGGTTAGCGTTAGGGTTAGGGTTTGGGTTTAGGGTTTAGGTTTAGGGTTAGGGTTAGTGATAGGGTTTCGGGTTTAGTGTTAGGGTTAAGGTTAGGGTTAGTGTTAGGAACACGTTTCGGGTTTGAGACATGGTTAGGTTTAGTGTTAGGGTTATAGTTAAGTTTAGGTTTTGGGTGATGGTTAATGTTAGGTTTAGGGACAGGATTAGTTACAGGGTGAGGGTTAGAGTTAAAGATAGAGAGACGGTAAGGGTCAGAGATAGGTTTAGCGACAGTGTTAGGATTAGGGTTAGGGTAGGTTAGGGTTAGGGTTAGAGTTAGGATTTAGGGTTAGGGTTAGGGTTAGGGTTTAGGATTTAGGCTTAGGGTTATGGTTATGGTTAGGGTTAGGGTTGGGGCAGGATTAGGGTTTGGGACATGGTTAGGTTTACTGTTAGGGTTATATTAAGTTTAGGTTTTGTCTGATGCTTAAGTTTATGTTTAGGGACAGGGTTAGTGACAGGGTGAGGGTTAGAGTTAAGTTTGGAGAGACGGTAAGGGTCAGAGTTAGGTTTAGCGACAGTGTTAGGGTTAGGGATCAGGTTAGGTTAGGGTTTAGGGTTAGGGATTGGGTTAGGGTTAGGAATAGGGGAGGGTTAGTGTTTACATTTTAGGGTTAGGGTTCAGGGATAGGGTTAGGGTTAGGGTTAGGGTTAGAGTTAGGGTTAGGGTTAGGGTTAGGGTTAGTGTTAGGGTTAGGTTTACGGTTTAGGTTTAGGGTTAGGGTTAAGGTTAGGATTTAGGGTTTAGGGTTAGGGTTAGGGTTAGGGTTAGAGTTAGGGTTTAGGCTTTAGGGTTAGGGTTAGTGTTAGGGTTTAGGGTTTAGGGTTAGGGTTAGGGTTAGGGTTAGGGTTAGGTTAGGGTTTAGTGTTTAAGGTTAGTGTTAGCGTTAGGGTTAGGCTTTGGGTTTAGGGTTTAGGTTTAGGGTTAGGGTTAGGGTTAGGGTTTCGGTTTAGTGTTAGGGTTAAGGTTAGGGTTAGGGTTAGGTACACATTTCGGGTTTGAGACATGGTTAGGTTTAGTGTTAGGGTTATAGTTAAGTTTAGGTTTTGGCTGATGGTTAAGTTTAGGTTTAGCGACAGGGTTAGTTACAGTGTGAGGGTTAGAGTTAAAGATAGAGAGACGGTAAGGGTCAGAGTTAGGTTTAGAGACAGTGTTAGGGTTAGGGTTAGGGTTAGGTTAGGGTTAGGGTTAAGGTTAGGATTTAGGGTTTAGGGTTAGGGTTAGGGTTAGAGTTGGGTTTAGGCTTTAGGGTTAGGGTTAGTGTTAGGGTTTAGGGTTTAGTGTTAGGGTTAGGATTAGGGTTAGGGTTAGGGTTTAGTGATTATGGTTAGGGTTAGCGTTAGGGTTAGGGTTTGGATTTAGTGTTTAGGTTTACGTTTAGGGTTAGTGTTAGGGTTAGGGTTAGGGTTAGGGTTAGTGTTAGGGACAGGATTAGGGTTTGGGACATGGTTAGGGTTAGGGTTAGGGTTAGGGTTAGGGTTAGGGTTAGGGTTAGTGTTAGGGTTAGAGTTAGGGTTTAGGGTTAGAGTTAGGGTTAGGGTTTAGGATTTAGGGTTAGGGTTATGGTTATGGTTAGGGTTAGGGTTAGGGGCAGGATTAGGATTTGGGACATGGTTAGGTTTACTGTTAGGGTTACATTAAGTTTAGGTTTTGTCTGATGCTTAAGTTTAGGTTTAGGGACAGGGTTAGTGACAGGGTGAGGGTTAGAGTTAAGGTTGGAGAGACGGTAAGGGTCAGAGTTAGGTTTAGCGACAGTGTTAGGGTTAGGGATCAGGTTAGGTTAGGGTTTAGGGTTAGGGTTAGGGTTAGGGTTAGGAATAGGGGAGGGTAAGTGTTTACATTTTAGGGTTAGGGTTTAGGGATAGGGTTAGGGATAGGGTTAGTGTTAGAGTTAGGGTTAGGGTTAGGGTTAGGGTTAGGGTTAGGGTTAGGGTTAGGTTTACGGTTTAGGTTTAGGGTTAGGGTTAAGGTTAGGGTTTAGGGTTTAGGGTTAGGGTTAGGGTTAGAGTTAGGGTTTAGGCTTTAGGGTTAGGGTTAGTGTTAGGGTTTAGGGTTTAGTGTTAGGGTTAGGGTTAGGGTTAGGGTTTAGTGTTTAAGTTTAGGGTTAGCGTTAGGGTTAGGGTTTGGGTTAGGGTTAGGGTTAGGGTTAGGGTTAGGGTTAGGGTTAGGGTTAGGTTTTAGGGATAGGGTTAGGGTTAGGGTTAGGGTTAGGGTTTAGTGTTTATGGTTAAGTCTAGCGTTAGGGTTAGGTTTTGGGTTTAGTGTTTAGGTTTAGGGTTAGGGTTAGTGTTAGGGTTAGGGTTAGGGTTAGGGTTAGGGTTAAGGACAGGATTAGGGTTTGGGACATGGTTAGGTTTACTGTTAGGGTTATATTAAGTTTAGGTTTTGTCTGATGCTTAAGTTTAGGTTTAGGGACAGGGTTAGTGACAGGGTGAGAGTTAGAATTAAGGTTGGAGAGACGGTAAGGGTCAGAGTTAGGTTTTGCGACAGTGTTAGGGTTAGGGATCAGGTTAGGTTAGGGTTTAGGGTTAGGGTTAGTGTTAGGGTTAGGAATAGGGGAGGGTTAGTGTTTACATTTTAGGGTTAGTGTTTAGGGATAGGGTTAGAGTTAGGGTTAGGGTTAGAGTTAGGGTTAGGGTTAGGGTTAGGGTTAGGTTTTAAAGATAGGGTTAGGGTTAGGGTTACGGTTTAGGTTTAGGGTTAGGGTTAAGGTTAGGGTTTAGGGTTTAGGGTTAGGGTTAGGGTTAGAGTTAGGGTTTAGGCTTTAGGGTTTGGGTTAGTGTTAGGGTTTAGGGTTTAGGGTTAGGGTTAGGGTTAGGGTTAGGTTTAGGGTTTAGTGTTTATGGTTAGGGTTAGCGTTAGCGTTAGGGTTTGGGTTTAGGGATTAGGTTTAGGGTTAGGTTTAGGGTTAGGGTTTCGGTTTAGTGTTAGGGTTAAGGGTAGGGTTAGGGTTAGGTACACGTTTCGGGTTTGAGACATGGTTAGGTTTAGTGTTAGGGTTATAGTTAAGTTTAGGTTTTGGCTGATGGTTAAGGTTAGGTTTAGGGACAGGGTTAGTGACAGGGTGAGGGTTAGGGTTAAGTTTGGAGAGACGGTAAGTGTCAGAGTTAGGTTTAGCGACAGTGTTAGGGTTAGGGATCAGGTTAGGTTAGGGTTTAGGGTTAGGGTTAGGGTTAGGGTTAGGAATAGTGGAGGGTTAGTGTTTACATTTTAGGGTTAGGGTTTAGGGATAGGGTTAGGGTTAGGGTTAGAGGTAGGGTTAGGGTTAGGGTTAGGTTTTAGAGATAGGGTTAGGGTTAGGGTTAGGGTTAGGGTTTAGTGTTTATGGTTAGGGCTAGCGTTAGGGTTAGGTTTTGGGTTTAGTGTTTAGGTTTAGGGTTAGGGTTAGTGTTAGGGTTAGGGTTAGGGTTATGGTTAGGGTTAAGAACAGGATTAGGGTATGGGACATGGTTAGGTTTACTTTTAGGGTAATATTAAG
>CM063094.1:71566792-71569292 GCA_031876335.1 Hipposideros larvatus
AGGGTTAGGGTTAGTGACAGGATTAGGGTTTGGGACATGGTTAGGTTTACTGTTAGGGTTATATTACGTTTAGGTTTTGTCTGATGCTTAAGTTTAGGTTTAGGGACAGGGTTAGTGACAGGGTGAGGGTTAGAGTTAAGGTTGGAGAGACGGTAAGGTCAGAGTTAGGTTTAGCGACAGTGTTAGGGTTAGGGATCAGGTTAGGTTAGGGTTTAGGGTTAGGTTTAGGGTTAGGGTTAGGAATAGGGGAGGGTTAGTGTTTACATTTCAGGGTTAGGGTTTAGGGATAGGGTTAGGGTTAGGTTTACGGTTAGAGTTAGGGTTAGGGTTAGGGTTACGGTTAGGGTTAGGGTTATGGTTTAGGTTTAGGGTTAGGGTTAGGGTTAGGGTTAGGGTTAGTGTTAGGGTTAGGGTTAGGTTTTAGGGATAGGGTTAGTGTTAGGGTTACGGTTTAGGTTTAGGGTTAGGGTTAAGGTTAGGGTTTAGGGTTTAGGGTTAGGGTTAGGGTTACGGTTAGCATTAGGTTTAGGGTTAGGGACAGGATTAGGATTTGGGACATGGTTAGGTTTACTGTTAGGGATATATTAAGTTTAGGTTTTGTCTGATGCTTAAGTTTAGGTTTAGGGACAGGGTTAGTGACAGGGTGAGGGTTAGAGTTAAGGTTGGAGAGACGGTAAGCGTCAGAGTTAGGTTTAGCGACAGTGTTAGGGTTAGGGACTAGGTTAGGTTAGGGTTTAGGGTTAGGGTTAGGGTTAGAGTTAGGGTTTAGTCTTTAGGGTTACGGTTAGTGTTAGGGTTTAGGGTTTAGGGTTAGGGTTAGGGTTAGGGTTAGGGTTAGGGTTTAGTGTTTATGGTTAGGGTTAGCGTTAGGGTTAGGGTTTGGGTTTAGTGTTTAGGTTTAGGGTTAGGGTTAGTGTTAGGGTTTCGAGTTTAGTGTTAGGGTTAAGGTTAGGGTTAGGGTTAGGTACACGTTTCGGGTTTGAGACATGGTTAGGTTTAGTGTTAGGGTTATAGTTAAGTTTAGGTTTTGCCTGATGGTTAAGGTTAGGTTTATGGACAGGGTTAGTTACAGGGTGAGGGTTAGAGTTAGGGTTAGAGAGACGGTAAGGGTCAGAGTTTGGTTTAGCGACAGTGTTAGTGTTAGGGATCAGGTTAGGTTAGAGTTTAGGGTTAGGGTTAGGGTTAGAGTTAGGAATAGGGCAGGGTTAGTGTTTACATTTTAGGGTTAGGATTTAGGGATAGGGTTAGGGTTAGGGTTAGGGTTAGTGTTAGGGTTAGAGTTAGGATTTAGGCTTTAGGGTTAGGGTTGGGGTTCGATTTAGGGCTTACGCTTTAGGGTTAGGGTTAGGGTTAGTGTTAGGGTTTCGGGTTTCGGGTTAGGGTTAAGTTTAGGGTTAGGGTTAGGTACACGATTCGGGTTTGAGACATGTTTAGGTTTAGTGTTAGGGTTATGGTTAAGTTTAGGTTTTGGCTGATGGTTAAGGTTAGGTTTAGGGACAGGGTTAGTTACAGTGTGAGGGTTAGAGTTAAAGTTAGAGAGACGGTAAGGTACAGAGTTAGGTTTAGCGACAGTGTTAGGGTTAGGGTTAGGGTTAGGTTAGGGTGAGGTTTAGGGTTAAGGTTAGGGTTAGGTTTTAGGGATCGGGTTAGGGTTAGGGTTACGGTTTAAGTTTAGGGTTAGGGTTAAGGTTAGGGTTTAGGGTTTAGGGTTAGGGTTAGGGTTAGGGTTAGCATTAGTTTTAGGGTTAGGGACAGGATTAGGGTTTGGGACATGGTTAGGTTTACTGTTAGGGTTATATTAAGTTTAGGTTTTGTCTGATGCTTAAGTTTAGGTTTAGGGACAGGGTTAGTGACAGGGTGAGGGTTAGAGTTAAAGTTGGAGAGATGGTAAAAGTCAGAGTTAGGTTTAGCGACAGTGTTAGGGTTAGGGATCAGGTTAGGTTAGGGTTTAGGGTTAGGGTTAGGGTTAGGGTTAGGAATAGGGGAGGGTTAGTGTTTACATTTCAGGGTTAGGGTTTAGGGTTACGGTTAGGGTTAGAGTTAGGGTTTAGGCTTTAGGGTTAGGGTTAGTGTTAAGGTTATGGGTTTAGGGTTAGGGTTAGGGTTAGGGTTAGGGTTAGGGTTTAGTGTTTAAGGTTAGGGTTAGCGTTAGGGTTAGGGTTTGTGTTTAGGGTTCAGGTTTAGGGTTAGGGTTAGTGTTAGGGTTTCGGGTTTAGTGTTAGTTTTAAGGTTATGGTTAGGGTTAGGTACACGATTCTGGTTTGAGACTTGGTTAGGTTTAGTGTTAGGGTTATAGTTAAGTTTAGGTTTTGGCTGATGGTTAAGGTTAGGTTTAGGGACAGGGTTAGTTACAGGGTGAGGGTTAGAGTTAAAGATAGAGAGACGGTAAGTGTCAGAGTTATGTTTAGCGACAGTGTTAGGGTTAGGGTTAGGGTTAGGTTAGGGTTAGGGTTAGGGTTAGGGTTAGGGTTAGGTTTTAGGGATAGGGTTAGGGTTAGGG
>CM063094.1:71576792-71579292 GCA_031876335.1 Hipposideros larvatus
TGATGCTTAAGTTTAGGTTTAGGGACAGGGTTAGTGACAGGGTGAGGGTTAGAGTTAAAGTTGGAGAGACGGTAAAAGTCAGAGTTAGGTTTAGCGACAGTGTTAGGGTTAGGGATCAGGTTAGGTTAGGGTTTAGGGTTAGGGTTAAGGTTAGGGTTAGGAATAGGGTAGGGTTAGTGTTTACATTTCAGGGTTAGGGTTTAGGGTACGGTTAGGGTTAGAGTTAGGGTTTAGGCTTTAGGGTTAGGGTTAGTGTTAAGGTTTAGGGTTTAGGGTTAGGGTTAGGGTTAGGGTTAGGGTTTAGTGTTTAAGGTTAGGGTTAGCGTTAGGGTTAGGGTTTGGATTTAGGGTTTAGGTTTAGGGTTAGGGTTAGTGTTAGGGTTTCGGGTTTAGTGTTAGGTTTAAGGTTATGGTTAGGGTTAGGTACACGATTCGGGTTTGAGACATGGTTAGGTTTAGTGTTAGGGTTATAGTTAAGTTTAGGTTTTGGCTGATGGTTAAGGTTAGGTTTAGGGACAGGGTTAGTTACAGGGTGAGTGTTAGAGTTAAAGATAGAGAGACGGTAAGTGTCAGAGTTATGTTTAGCGACAGTGTTAGGGTTAGGGTTAGGGTTAGTTTAGGGTTAGGGTTAGGGTTAGGGTTAGGGTTAGGTTTTAGGGACAGGGTTAGGGTTAGGGTTACGGTTTAGGTTTAGGGTTAGGGTTAAGGTTAGGGTTTAGGGTTTAGGGTTAGGGTTAGGGTTAGAGTTAGGGTTTAGGCTTTAGGGTTAGGGTTATTGATAGGGTTTAGGGTTTAGGGTTAGGGTTAGGGTTAGGGTTAGGTTTAGGGTTTAGTGTTTACGTTAGGGTTAGCGTTAGGGTTAGGGTTTGGGTTTAGGGTTTAAGTTTAGGGTTAGGGTTAGTGTTAGGGTTTCGGGTTTAGTGTTAGGGTTAAGGTTAGGGTTGGGGTTAGGTACACGTTTCGGGTTTGAGACAAGTTTAGGTTTAGTGTTAGGGTTATAGTTAAGTTTAGGTTTTGGCTGATGGTTAAGGTTAGGTTTAGGGACAGGGTTAGTGACAGGGTGAGGGTTAGAGTTAAAGATAGAGAGACGGTAAGGGTCAGAGTTAGGTTTAGCGACAGTGTTAGGGTTAGGGTTAGAGTTAGGTTAGGTTTAGGGTTAGGGTTAGATTTAGGGTTAGGTTTTAGGGATAGGGTTAGGGTTAGGGTTACGGTTTAGGTTTAGGGTTAGTGTTAAGGTTAGGGTTTAGGGTTTAGGGTTAGGGTTAGGGTTAGGGTTAGGGTTAGGGTTAGGGACAGGATTAGGGTTTGGGACATGGTTAGGTTTACTTTTAGGGTAATATTAAGTTTAGGTTTTGTCTGATGCTTAAGTTTAGGTTTAGGGACAGGGTTAGTGACAAGGTGAGGGTTAGAGTTAAGGTTGGAGAGACGGTAAGGGTCAGAGTTAGGTTTAGCGACAGTGTTAGGGTTAGGGATCAGGTTAGGTTAGGGTTTAGGGTTAGGGTTAGGGTTAGGGTTAGGAATAGGGGAGGGTTAGTGTTTACATTTTAGGGTTAGTGTTTAGGGATAGGGTTAGTGTTAGGGTTAGGGTTAGAGTTAGGGTTAGCGTTAGGGTTAGGGTTAGGTTTTAGGGATAGGGTTAGGGTTAGGGTTACGGTTTAGGTTTAGGGTTAGGGTTAAGGTTAGGGTTTAGGGTTTAGGGTTAGGGTTAGGGTTAGAGTTAGGGTTTAGGCTTTAGGGTTAGGGTTAGTGTTAGGGATTAGGGTTAGGGTTAGGGTTAGGGTTTAGGTGTAGGGTTAGGGTTAGTGTTAGGGTTTCGGGTTTAGTGTTAGGGTTAAGATTAGGGTTAGGGTTAGGTACACGTTTCGGGTTTGAGACATGGTTAGGTTTAGTGTTAGGGTTATAGTTAAGTTTAGGTTTTGGCTGATGGTTAATGTTAGGTTTAGGGACAGGGTTAGTTACAGGGTGAGGGTTAGAGTTAAAGATAGAGAGACGGTAAGGGTCAGAGTTAGGTTTAGCGACAGTGTTAGGATTAGGGTTAGGGTAGGTTAGGGTTAGGGTTAGAGTTAGGGTTTAGGGTTAGGGTTAGGGTTAGGGTTAGGGTTTAGTGTTTAAGGTTAGGGTTAGCGTTAGGGTTAGGGTTTGGGTTTAGGGTTTAGGTTTAGGGTTAGGGTTAGTGTTAGGGTTTCGGGTTTAGTGTTAGGGTTAAGGTTATGGTTAGGGTTAGGTACACGATTCGGGTTTGAGACATGGTTAGGTTTAGTGTTAGGGTTATAGTTAAGTTTAGGTTTTGGCTGATGGTTAAGGTTAGGTTTAGGGACAGGGTTAGTTACAGGGTGAGGGTTAGAGTTAAAGATAGAGAGACGGTAAGTGACAGAGTTATGTTTAGCGACAGTGTTAGGGTTAGGGTTAGGGTTAGGTTAGGGTTAGGGTTAGGGTTAGGGTTAGGGTTAGGTTTTAGGGATAGGGTTAGGGTTAGGGTTACGGTTTAGGTTTAGGGTTA
>CM063094.1:71584292-71686792 GCA_031876335.1 Hipposideros larvatus
GTTTGAGGGTCTAACATGTGACCTATTGTGGAAAATGTCCCATGTCCCCTTGAAAGGAGTGTATATTGTTCGGATAAGGGGTGAGATGGTCTACAAATATCAATTTAAGTCCTTTAATTCCATTGTTTCTTGGTTGATTTTCTGTCTGGATGATGTATTTGCATGTCATCATCCCCTACTATGACTCACAATGTCTTCATTTATGACTCACCATGTATGCTTTCAGTGTTAGTTGGTCCTACGTGTGCCATGTATATGATTAGAAGAGTCCCATCCTCTTGTTGGATTGATGGTTTTATCAATATGACATGTACTTTTTGTCACTTGTTATAGCTTTTGTTTTAAAGTCTATGTTATCTGAGTATTGTTTCCCCAGCTTTTTATTTCCGCATTTCCATTGGTAAAACGTATCTTTTTCCATCCCTTCACTTTCAGTCTCTTTGTGTCTTTCGATATGGAGTGAGTGTTGTGGGAAGCATATGTATTATTTTTTTAGTTTCTTTTATCCATTCTGCGACGCCAGGTTTTATTCTAGGTAACACAACTTTCAATCATTATTTTGATGATGAAATGCTCAATGAGAGGACTTGTTGCATGGTCCTGATAACATGAGAGGCCACCAGGTGCTAAGGCTGCCTTGGAAGTAAGATGGGACACTGTCAGGGCATGAATTTCCACAGGCCATTCTGCTGGTTGGAAGGAAAACGGCCCCCATTTCCATTTGAGCAGGTCACATGCAATGTGTGACCCTGCATGACAGACAGTAGGACCTGAAGTTTGAAAGTCAGCATACCCCAGTGTCTCCAGACTCCCTAGGCAATGGGAAAGGTATTTACGATGGTCTAGTAAACAAGGCCACAGGACCCTAGCCTCAACTGGTAGGAAAAAAAGACCCCACCTGAATGCAAGTTATGGTTCCCAGACACATTGTTGGAGAGGAGGTAATCCGGCCGCCACCTGGCTTTAGTGGAACAATGCGGCCCTAGCCCTTTCTGTCTGAGAAAGGAGAAACTGCTTGAGTGGGTTGTCAGGAAGCCAGAACATCCTGACAGAGGGTGGAGACCTTGGCCACCCACCAGCAGCGTGCAAATCACAAGTTTCCCTGCCAAAGGCGGGAGACGGATGCCCCACAGCTCGTGCAAGTGGGGCAACATGGACACCAGGCCCTAATGGCAAACGGATGGTGACTTGCCACCTTCCCCCTCGCTGCCAGACTGTGAGTGGCACTTGAGACTCCTGGCCCTTCTTGCAGAGGGAGTGAAGCCAGGACCCTCTTTGTTGTGCACAATGCCTCAAACCGGTGGCTTTCTTGGAAGAGGAAGTATCCCGCCCATGAAAGCTATGGTCACAAGGGCCTCCTGATAGAAAAGTTTACCCAGGCCTTCAGCTCTCCCAGCAGCTCGCCAGGGACCCAAGACCCTCGTGCATGAGGAATGGTCCACCATGCCTACCAGACATACAAGGGCAAGAAGACTCCAGTTCATTTAGGGAGACCAAGTTGACCCATTCCCCATCTAATGCAGAAGTGAAGGGAGACCAAAACCAGCCCCTATGAGTGAATCAATGAAGCTCTGTGCCCCCGCAATAGCACAACACCTACAACCTCTTCTGGTACAAATAAACCTGGCCTAGGTCTCGCCACAGGAGAGGGGGCTCCAACTACCCCTGACACATCAAATCCTCTGAACAACTGAGCCAGGAGCCAATAAAAGAAGGCCACTGAAGGGGCAACAGAGAGAGACACACAGTGAGTGAGAGAGACCAAAGACAAAATGACAGAAGGAGACACAGGGAGAAGAAATGGGAGGGGGAGCATAGCATCCAAGACCCAGACCTTGAAAGCCATGGGATGGCCGCTCACCCTGGGAAACACACTGAGACTGTCACACCGAGGCTGTGTTGAGGTGGAATCTTACACATTGGAGTGTGGTCGTGCCGGGGACTGAGGTTCTGTGAGGAGGCGGTGCCCTGTCGGTGGCAATCACGGTGGTGACTAAGTGCATGCCGCCAGGGTCCCAGCAGTGAGATGGTGCTCGGAGCCTCACCCAGATTTCCACCTTGGGGCGACAAGTTGTAGTAGCAGGTACTCTCTCTGCGTGGGTCACGTGCCACTCAGCTTTTCCCATAGAGGTCTTCTGTCCTGCAGTCAGAGGCCTCACACGACTCACAGGGGTGTTGGTGTTTTTCTCCATAGTTGAGTCTGCTGTTTGTTCCGGCTCTTTTCCCCTGTGTGATGGGAGTCCTAGGTAGGATGGAGGATTACCGTGCATTGGGGGAGATTGCGAACGAGGGGCACAGCAGCGAAGACAGGGGCCTTCGTTATGGTGGGTCATGTGATACATCCCTTGGTCCTGGGTCGAGCGACAGACAGAGTGGGTGACTCAATGCACACTTGCAGGGAGACAGACGGTTTTCCTTGAGTCCTTGGACTGTGGTGCCAAGGACGTGCATTGCCCTGACTGGAGAAAGCCGCTGTGAAGTGATGCAGCGAAGGTGGAGACATGCGTAGTGGAAAGCCCTGGTCCAGGGCATTTCGGATGTCGGTGATTGCCCCAAATGGCTGTGAGCTGCTAGCTTGTGGGCAGTAGCAGGGAGAGAGCTGAAGGAGCACCAGCCAGCGGGCGTTGACATGTGGTTGGGGTTGTGAGGCTGTAGGGCAGGGCGGCGAGTTCGCCAATAGCCTGGGGCCCAGCAGCGGGTTGAGCGGCGGAAGAGCGGCAACAGGCAGGAGGTATTGCAATGGAGCCCATCGTGGGGTGGCGGCAACAGTAGGGGAAGGCAAAAGCCTGTAGGACGTGGTATTCCAACAGGTCCTCATGCAAGAACTAACCAGACCCGATCATGCTTACGTTCCGGGATCAGACAACATCATCTAATTCAGGGTGGGATTCCCATAGGCACAGGGACTTGACATTGTTTGCCCAAGGGGACCCCTTCCGGCCGGCCTGTTATGTGTGCGTCACCATGCTGGGTGCTCTCACTTAGCGTGTGTGCCAGAGAGCACTCTCCACCAACCTCATCATCCCATGCTGCACGTTTCGCCGTTTCCCCAACCGCTGATCCGGAAGCTGCTGCCGTGAGTAGTGGCCATTCCAGGCTTGCAGTGAGCCTTCTTCATTGGCCATGTCAGGGGCACCGCCGGCCACTGATGCTCCCCTGGCGGTCACACAGTACTGCTAGTGCTGGCCTGCAGGAACTCTCCAGGCCCTGGATGGCTTGCCTCCACACACACAACTGGCTAATCTGCAGTCCCTTTTTCGGGGCAACTGAGGCTTGGGGACTGTCAGAACCCTGGGATTCCAGGCATGGGCATATCGGCCCTGGCCCCGGGACTTGCACCAACAAGTGCCTTGTCACTGGCTCTGACCCGAACTGCTTGCCAGTGTGACCGGCCATAGTCACGGGATGCCAAAAGCACCATCAGGGTTCATCGGGCCCACACCAATGCCACCCTTCTATACACTGCCGTCCACTTTTCCCACGCTATGAACAGGACCCCCACACTCACATGATATTTTCCTATACATCACCTCTCCAAACCCTTTGTGCTGAGCGTTATAATGACAGATGGCTAGAGAGAAAGCAAGACCGAGGCAGAGGGAGACAGACTGAATGAGAGAAGGACAAAGGGAAGAAATTGAAGAGATAGACATAGAAGGAGTGCGATATGAAGAGAGATGCACGACAGGTAGACAGTGCGAGAGACAAACAGATAAAGAAACACACACACCCACAGACACACACACTCAGACATGCACACACACCACACTGAAAGAGAGAACCAGAAGCATGAAGAGACCGAGTGTGAGACAGACACAGCATCGCATACAGAGACAGTGATCTAGGAATAGAAAACAAGTCACTGAGAGACACAGAGAGACAGAGAAAGAGAGAAACAGGGAGCCGGCAGCGTCATAAACTTTCTATTACTCAGTCTGGAAATGACGCCCCAACATTTTCTTTTCTCTATTCCTTAGAAAAGGGTCCCAAACAATGCCAATTCTCAAAAGGCGGGGCTCACGCAGAGATGTGTGACATGGAAGCAGGCACACTGGGAGCCATGGAGGGGCCGCCCCACACGCAGGCCGAGATAGGTGCTTGGCCCCAAGTCTCAACATAATGGAGTCCCTCGAAAGTTCAGTGCCAGAGGGGACTGTGTTGGAAATGGATTTCATTACAGCCCTCTTGAGATAGAGGCAGGAAACCAATGTGTGTCCCTAGGTGCCAGATCAGACGCAGCCCGTAGGCTGTGTTCTGACCTCTGTTCAGCACAAACGTCATCGGTCAGGTCTGCTCCCGACAACATGTGACCACAGCCCAGGGTTTCTAGGCACTACACTTGTTCATAATGTGATGACATTTTGAGGTGGAGATGCTAGAACTACCTGTACTACGCACATGGGAAAACTGCGGAGGCCCTGACAGCACATGCTGCTCAGAGTCACATCACTGGTGAGGAGCGCAAGCCAGCTCTGAACCAAGCTCTGGGTCCTCAAAGCCATGGCCGCGGCTGCACACAGGTTGTCCTGAAACTGTGGCATGGTCAGTGTTAGTGTAACTGGGCGTGGCCTTGTTTTGTGAGGTAGGGTGAGCAATCCCTAACCCAGAGGGACTTTGGGGAGTTTTTGTATGTGGAAGAAGTTCACAGAGGAGACCCCAGTCTGTGATCTCACTTCCTGGTCATAAAGCTTAAAAGAACTTGGAACCCTGGTAACCAGGCAACCACATCATAATGAAGCCCTTTCCCAGCTCACTGTGATGGAGATGCTGGAAATAGTACCATGTTTCCATGCTGCGGCCTAGCGGCCTCAGGCACTGGCCTCAGGAAAGCCGAAATGGTGAAATTTTACCCATGTTTTAGACTCTGATTTAGGTCTCACACAACATTCTTCAGGCCATTGTTTCAGAGGTCAATAATATAACACAGGAAGGCCAAGGGCAGACCAGGCCAGGTTAGAGAATCACGCTGATCTCACACTGACTCTCGTCCACCCTCTCATTGTTTGTGTGTGTGTGTGTGTGCGTGCGTGTGTGTGTGTGTGCGCGTGTGTGTGTGTGTGTGTGTTTATGTGAGTGTTGGTGGAGAGGGGGAGGATGTTAGAGGGTTTGCTCAGTCTTCTTTTTCAAGGTCCCTCAGTTGTAAGAATAGACTGTTTATTAGATAATTTTCTTCTTTCTGGAGGTAGGCCTCTATTGCTCTGAAATTGCTTCTTAGGACTGCTTTCGCTGTGTGCATACATTTGGGAACATTGTGTTTTCACTTACTTTAGCCTCAAGGTATTTTTTCATTTCTTCCTTGATGACATTGCTGATCCATTGAGTAGCATGTTGCTTAGATCCCATGCCTCTGTGTGTTTTCCCATTATTTTCTTGCATTTGATTTCTAGTTAGATACCAGAGAAGATGCTTGGTATCATTTCAGTCTTCTTGTATCTATGGAGATATGTTTCACGGTCAAACATGTGACGTATTGTGGAAAATGTCCCGTGTGCCCTTGAAGGGAAAGTATATTGTTCGGATAAGGGGTGAGATGGTCTACAAATATCAATTTAAGTTCTTTAATTCCATTGTTTCTTGGTTGATTTTCTGTCTGGATGATGTACTTGCATGTCATCATCCCCTACTATGACTCTCAATGTCTTCATTTATGACTCACCATGTTTGCTTTCAGTGTTAGTAGGTCCTACTTGTGCCATGTATATGATTAGAAGAGTCTAATCCTCTTGTTGGATTGATGGTTTTATCAATATGACATGTACTTTTTGTCACTTGTTATAGCTTTTGTTTTAAAGTCTATGTTATCTGAGTATTGTTCCCCAGCTTTTTATTTCCCCTTTTCCATTGGTAAAACGTATCTTTTTCCATCCCTTCACTTTAAGTCTCTGTGTGTCTTTCGATATGGAGTGACATTTGTGGGAAGCATATGTATTATTTTTTTGGTGTCTTTTATCCATTCTGCGACACCAGTTTTTTTTCTAGGTGACGCAACTTTCAATTATTATTTTGATGATGAAACGCTCAATGAGAGGATTTGTTTCATGGTCCTGATAAAATGAGAGGCCAACAGGTGCTAAGGCTGCCTTGGAAGTAGGATGGGACACTGTCAGGGCATGAAGGTCCGCAGGCCATTCTGCTGGTTGGAAGGAACATGGCCCCCATTTCCATTTGAGCAGGTCGCATGCAATGTATGACCCTGCCTGACAGACAGTTGGACCTGAAGTTTGAAAGTCAGCATAGCCCGGTGTCCCCAGACTCTCTAGGCAATGGGAAACGTATTTATGATGGTCTAGTAAGCAAGGCCACAGGACCCTAGCCTCAACTGTTAGGAAAAAAAGACCCCACCTGAATGCAAATTATCGGTCCCAGACACATTGTTGGAGAGGAGGTAATCGGCCCGCCACCTAGCTTGAGTGGAATAATGCGGCCCTAGCACTTTCTGTGTGAGAAAAGAGAAACAGCTTGAGTGGGTTGTCAGGAACCCAGAACATCCTGACAGAGGGTGGAGACCTTGGCCACCCATCAGCAGTGTGCATATCACAAGTTTCCCTGCCAAAGGCGGGAGACCGATGCCCCAGAGCTCATGCAAGTGGGACAACATGGACACTAGGCACTACTGGCAAAAGGATGGTGATTTGCCACCCGCTCCCTAGGTGCCAGACAGTGAGTGGCACTTGAGACTCCTGGCCCTTCTTGCAGAGGGAGTGAACCCAGGACCCTGTTTGTTGTGCACAACGCCTCAAACTGGTGGCTTTCTTGGAAGAGGAAGTATCCCGCCCATGAAAGCTATGGTTACAAGGGCCTCCTGATAGAAAAGTTTACCCAGGCCTTCAGCTTGCCCAGCAGCTCGCCAGGGACCCAAGACCCTGTTGGTTGAGGAATGGTCCACCATGCCTACCAGACATAAAAGGGAAAGAAGACCCTAGTTCATTTAGGGTGACCAAGTTGTCCCATTCCCCACCTAATGCAGAAGGGAAGGGAGACCTAAACCAGCCCCTATGAATGGATCAATGAGGCTCTGTGCCCCCGCAATAGCACAACACCTACAACCTCTTCTGGTACAAATAAACCTGGCCTAGGTCTCGCCACAGGAGAGGGGGTCTCCAACTTCCCCTGACACATCAAATCCTCTGAACAATTGAGGTAAGAGCCAATAAAAGAAGGCCACTGAACGGGCAACAGTGTGAGACACACAGGGAGCGAGAGAGACCCGCAGACAAAATGACAGAAGGAGAAACAGGGAGAAGGAATGGGAGGGGGAGCATAGCATCCAAGACCCAGAGCTTGACAGCCATGGGATGGCCGCTCACCCTGGGAAACACTCTGAGACAGTCACACCGAGGCTGTGTTGAGTTGGAATCTTACACATTGGAGTGTGGTCGTGCCGGGGACTGGTGTCCTGTGAGGAGACGGTGCCCTGTCGGTGGCAATCACGGTGGTGACTAAGTGCATGCCGCCAGGGTCCCAGCAGTGAGATGGTGCTCGGAGCCTCACCCAGATTTCCTCCTTGGGGCGACAAGTTGTAGTAGCAGGTACTCTCTGTGCGTGGGTCACTTGCCTCTGAGCTTTTCCCATAGAGGTCTTCTTTCCTGCAGTCAGAGGCCTCACACGACTCACAGGGGTGTTGGTGTTTTTCTCCATAGTTGAGTCTGCTGTTTTGGTCCGGCTCTTTTCCCCTGTGTGATGGGAGTCCTAGGTAGGATGGAGGATTACCGTGCATTGGGGGAGATTGCGAACGAGGGGCACAGCAGCGAAGACAGGGGCCTTCGTTAGGGTGGGTCATGTGATACATCCCTCGGTCCTTGGTCCAGCAACAGACAGCGTGGGTGACTCAATGCACACTTGCAGGGAGACAGACGGTTTTCCTTGAGTCCTTGGTCTGCGGTGCCAAGGACGTGCATTGCCCTGAGTGGAGAAAGCCGCCGTGAGGTGTATTGTGATCAGTAAGAATGGGGGATTGTGATCAGGAAACTAGGGGAATTGTGATCAGGAAGCCAGAGGAATTGTGATCAGGAAGCAAAGGGCATTGTGATCAGTAGGCAAGGGGTATTGTGATCAGGTACCGTGATGTGTAAGACGGGGCATTCTGATAAGCAAACAGGGGGCAATGTGATCAGGAAGAAAGGGGCAGTGGGATCAGCAAGCAGGGAGAATTTTAATCACTAATCAGGGGGTATTGTGATCACAAACAAGGGTCATTATGATCAAGAGCAAGGGGCATTGTGATCACAACGTATGGGGCATTGTGATCACTAAGAATGGGGATTGTGATGAGCAAGCAAGGGGAATTGTAATCATGAAGCAAAGGGCATTGTAATCATTAGGCAAGGGGTATTGTGATCAGGTAACTAGGAGTAGTTTGATGTGCAAACAGGGGGCAATGTGAAAAAGAAAAAAGGGGCATTTTGACCAGTTACCAGGGAGCATTGTATCACTAATTAGGTGGTATTGTGATCACTAACAGCAGTCAGTATGATTAAGAACAAAGGGCATTGTAATCACAGAGCAATGGGCATTGTGATCAGTAACAGGGAGCATTGTGATCACTAAGGATGGGGGATAGTGATCAGGAAGCAAGGGGAATGGTGATCAAGAAGCAAAGGGCCTTGTGATCAGTAGGCAAGGGGTATTGTGATCAGGTACCGTGATGTGAAAAGACGGGGAATTCTGATAAGCAAGCAGGGGGCAATGTGATCAGGAAGAAAGTGTAATTGTGATCACTAGCAGGGAGCATTTTATTCACTAATCAGGGGGTATTGTGATCAGAAACAGGGGTCATTATGATCGAGAAGAAGCGGCATTCTGACCAGTATACAAGGGGCATTGTGATCACAAAGCAGGGGTCATTGTGATCGCTAACTGGGGTATTGTGATCAGAAAAGATGGGGGATTGTGATCAGGACGCAAGGGGAATTGTGATCAGGAAGCAAGAGGTATTGTGATCAGGAAGCAAAGGGCATTGTGATCAGTAGGAAAGGGGTATTATGATCGGTGAACAAGGAGCAATGTGATCACAAAGCAGTGGGCATTGCGATCAGTAATGCGGGCATTGTGATCACTAAGGATGGGGGAATGTGATCAGGAAGCAAAGGGCATTGTTATCAGTATGCAAGAGGTATTGTTTACAGTGAAAAAGGGGTACTGTGATGTGTAAATAGGGGGTATTCTGATAAGTAAGCAGGGGCATTTTGATCAGGAAGAAAGGGGCATTGTGATCAGTAATGGGGGTATGGTGATCAGGAAGAATGGGGAATTGTGATCAGGAAGCAAGGGGAATTGTGATCAGGACGCAAGAGTTATTGTGATCAGGAAGCAAAGGGCATTGTGAGCAGTAGGCAAGGGGTATTGTGATCAGAGAATAAGGGGTACTGTGATGTGTAAAAAGGGGGCATTCTGATAAGTAAGCGGGGGCATTGTGATCAGGAGAAAAGGGGCATTTTGACCATTAAGCAGGGAGCATTGTAATTACTATTCAGGGTGCATTGTGACCACAAACAAGGGTCATTATGATCAAGAGCAAGGGGCATTTTGATCACAAAGCAGGGGGCATTGTGATCAGTAAAGATGGGGAATTGTGATCAGGAAGTAAGGGGATTTGTGATCAGGAAGCAAGAGGGATTGTGATCAGGAGCAAGTGGCATTGTGATCAGTGAACAACGGGTACTGTGATGTGTAAACAGAGTGCATTCTGAAAAGTAAGCAGGGGGCGTTGTTATCAGGAAGAAAGGGTCATTGTGATCAGTAAGCAGGGAGCATTGTAATCACTAATCAGTGGTATTGTGATCACAAAGCAGGGGGCAATTTGATCAGTAAAGATGGGGAATTGTGATCAGGAAGCAAGGGGAATTGTGATCAGGAAGCAAGAGGGATTGTGATCAGGAAGCAAAGGCATTGTGATCAGTAGGCAAGGGGTATTGTGATCAGTGAACAAGGGGTACTGTGATGTGTAAACAGGGGGCATTCTGAAAAGTAAGCAGTGGGCATTGTGATCAGGAAAAAAGGGGCATTGTGATCAGTAACTGAGTTATTGTGATCAATAAGAATGTGGAGTTTTGATCAGGAAACAAAGGACATTGTTATCAGTAGGCAAGGGGTATAGTGATAGGTCAACAAGGGGTACTGTGATGTGTAAACTGGGGGCATTCTGATAAGGAAGCAGGGGTCATTGTGATCAGGAAGAAAGGGGCATTGTGATCAGTATGCAGGGAGCATTGTAATCACTAGTCGGTGTATTGTGATCACAAACAAGGGTCATTATGATCAAGAGCAAGGGGCTTTGTGATCACAAAGCAGGGGGCATTGTGCTCAGTTAGGATGTGGAATTGTGATCAGGAAGTAGGGTAATTGTGATCAGGAAGCAAGAGGTATTGTGATCAGTAGGCAAAGGGTATTGTGATCGGTGAACAAGGGGTACTGTGACGTGTAAACAGGGGATATTCTGAAAACTAAGCAGGCAGCATTGTGATCAGTAAAAGGGGGCACTGTGATCAGGAACAAACTGGCATTTTGACCAGTAAGCCGGGAGCATTGTAGTCACTAATCAGGGGGTATTGTGATCAGAAACAGGGGTTACTATGATCAAGAACAAGTGGCATTGTGATCAGTAAAGAACGGGCATTGTGATCACAAAGCAGGCGCTTTGTGATCATTAACGGGGGTATTGTGATCAGGAAGGAAGGGGAATTGTGATCAGGAAGCCAGAGGTATTGTGATCAGGAAGCAAATGGCATTGTGATCAGTTGGCAAGGGTTATTGTGATCAGTGAACAAGGGGTACTGTGATGTGTAAACAGGGGGCATTCTGAAAAGTAAGCAGTGCGCATTGTGATCAGTAAAAGGGGGCATTGTGATCAGGAACAAAGGGGCATGTTGACCAGTAAGCAGGGAGCATTAGAATCACTAATTTGGGGGGATTGTGATAAAAAACAGGGGTCATTATGATTAAGAACAAGGGGCATTGTGATCACAAAGCAGGGGCATTGTGATCAGTAACAGGGGGCATAGTGATCCTTAAGGATGGGGGATTGTGATGAGGAAGCAAAGGGCATTGGCAGCAGTAGGCAAGGGGTATTGTGATCGGTGAATAAGGGGTACTGTGGTCTGTAAACAGGGGATATTCTGAAAAGTATGCAGGATGCATTGTGATCAGAAAAGGGGGCAATGTGATCAGGAACAAATGGGCATTTTGACCAGTAAGCAGGGAGCATTGTAATCAGTAATCAGGGGGAATGGTGATCATAAACAGGGGTCATTATGATCAAGTACAAGCGACATTGTGATCAGTAAAGACGGGGCATTGTGTCACAATGCAGGGGCATTGTTATCATTAACGGGGGTATTGTGATCAGTAAGGATGGGGGATTGTGATCAGGAAATAAGGGGAATTGTGATCAGGAAGCAAGAGACATTGTGATCAGGAACCAAAGGGCATTGTGACCAGGAAGCACGGAATATTGTAATCACTAAACATGAGGTATTGTGATCAGAAACAGGGGTCATTATGATCAAGAACAAGCGGCATTGTGATCAGTAAAGAAGGGGCATTGAGATAACAAAGCAGGGGGCATTGTGATCAGTAAAAGGGGGCAGTGTGATCCGGAACAAAGGGGCATTTTGACCAGTAAGCAGGGAGCATTGTAATCACTAATCAGAGGGTATCGTGACCACAAACAAGGGTCATTATTATCAAGAGCAAGGGGCATTGCGATCAGGAAGAATGGGGGATTGTGATCAGGAAGTAGGGGAATTGTGATCAGGAAGCAAGAGGTATTGTGATCAGGAAGCAAAGGGCATTGTGATCAGTAGTCATGGGGTATTGTAATCAGTGAACAATGGGTACTGTGATGTGTAACCAGGGGGCATTGTGACCAGGAAGAAATGCCATCGTGATCAATTAGCAGGGATCACTTTAATCACTCATAAGGTGGTATTATGATCAGAAACAGTGGTCATTATGATTAAGAACGAGGGGCATTGTGATCACAAAGCAGGCGGCATTTTCATCAGTAACAGGGGGCATTGTGATCACTAAGCATGAGGGATTGTGATCAGTAAGCCAGGGTAATTGCGATCAGGAAGCAAAGGGCATTGTGATCAGTAGGCAAGGGGTATTGTGATCAGTGAACAAGGTGTACGGTGATGTGTAAACAGGGGGCATTCTGATAACTAAGCAGGGGGCATTGTGGTAAGGAAGAAAGGGGCATTGTGATCAGTATGCAGGGAGCATTGTAATCAATAAGGGTGAGGGAATGTGATTAGGAAGCAAGGAGAATTGTGATCATGAAGGAAAGGGCATTGTGATCAGTAGGCAAAGGGTATTGTGATCGGTGAACAAGGGGTACTGTGACGTGTAAACAGGGGATATTCTGAAAACTAAGCAGGCAGCATTGTGATCAGTAAAAGGGGGCACTGTGATCAGGAATAAACTGGCATTTTGACCACTAAGCTGGGAGCATTGCAATCACTAATCAGGTGGTATTGTGATCAGAAACAGGGGTCATTATGATCAAGAACAAGCGGCATTGTGATCAGTAAAGAACGGGCATTGTGATCACAAAGCAGGCGCTTTGTGATCATTAACGGGGGTATTGTGATCAGAAAGGAAGGGGAATTGTGATCAGGAAGCCAGAGGTATTGTGATCAGGAAGCAAAGGGCATTGTGATCAGTTGGAAAGGGGTATTGTGATCAGTGAACAAGGGGTACTGTGATGTGTAAACAGGTGGCATTCTGAAAAGTAAGCAGTGGGCATTGTGATCAGTAAAAGGGGGCATTGTGATCAGGAACAAAGGGGCATTTTGACCAGTAAGCAGGGAGCATTATAATCACTAATTTGGGGAGATTGTGATAAAAAACAGGGGTCATTATGATTAAGAACAAGGGGCATTGTGATCACAAAGCAGGGGCATTGTGATCAGTAACACCGGCATAGTGATCCTTAAGGATGGGGGATTGTGATGAGGAAGCAAAGGGCATTGGCATCAGTAGGCAAGGGGTATTGTGATCGGTGAATAAGGGGTACTGTGGTCTGTAAAGTGGGGATATTCTGAAAAGTATGCAGGATGCATTGTGTTTAGAAAAGTGGGCATTGTGATCAGGAACAAATGGGCATTTTGACCAGTAAGCAGGGAGCATTGTAATCACTAATCAGGGGGAATTGTGATCAGAAACAGGGGTCATTATGATCAAGTACAAGCGACATTGTGATCAGTAAAGACGGGGCATTGTGATCACAATGCAGGGGCATTGTTATCATTAACGGGGGTATTGTGATCAGTAAAGATGGGGGATTGTGATCAGGAAATAAAGGGAATTGTGATCAGGAAGCAAGCGGCATTGTGATCAGGAACCAAAGGGCATTGTGAGCAGTAAGCACGGAATATTGTAATCACTAAACATGAGATATTGTGATTAGAAAGAGGGGTCATTATGATCAAGAACAAGCGGCATTGTGATCAGTAAAGAAGGGGCATTGTGATCACAAAGCAGCGGGCATTGTGATCAGTAAAATGGGGCAGTGTGATCCGGAACAAAGGGGCATTTTGACCAGTAAGCAGGAAGCATTGTAATCACTAATCAGAGGGTATTGTGACCACAAACAAGGGTCATTATTATCAAGAGCAAGGGGCATTGCGATCAGGAAGAATGGGGGATTGTGATCAGGAACCCAGGGAATTGTGATCAGGAAGCAAGATATATTGTGATCAGGAAGCAAAGGGCATTGTGATCATTAGGCAAGGGCTATCGTGATCAGAGAACAAGAGGTATGTGATGTGTAAACAGGGCGTATTCTGAAAATTAAGCAGGGGTCTCTGAGATCAGTATCGGGTGTATTGTGATCAGTAAGGATGGGGGATTGTGATCAGGACGCAAGGGCAATTGTGATCAGGAAGCCAAAGTTATTGTGATCAGGAAACAAAGGGCATTGTGATCAGTAGGCAAGGGGTATTTTGATCAGTGAACAACGCGTACTGTGATGTGTAAACAGGGGGCAATGTGATCAGGAAGAAAGGGCCATTGTGATCAGTAAGCAGGGAGCATTTTAATCACTCATCAGGGGGTATTGTTATCAGAAACAGTGTCATTATGATTAAGATCAAGGGGCATTGTGATCACAAAGCAGGGGGTATTGTGATCAGTAACACGGGGCATTGTGATCACTAAAGATGGGGGATTGTGATCAGGAAGCAAGGGGAATTGTGATCAGAAAGCAAGAGGCATTGTGATCAGGAGGCAAAGGGCATTGTGAGAAGTAGGCAAGGGGTATTGTGATCAGTGAACAAGGGGTACTGTGATGTTTAACAGGGGGCATTCTGAAAAGTAAGCAGGGGGCATTGTGGTCAGTAAAAGGGGGCATTTTGATCAGGAAGAATGGGGCATTGTGATCAGTAAGCAGGGAGCATTCTAATCACTAATCAGGGGGTATTGTGATCAGAAACAAGGGGCATTATGGTCAAGAACAAGGCGCATTGTGATAAAAAATCAAGGGGCATTGTGATCACAAAGCAGGGGTCACTTTGATCAGTAAGGGGGTATTGTGATCACTGAACAACGGGTACTGTGATGTGTAAACAGGGTGCATTCTGAAAAGTAAGCAGGGGGTGTTATGATCAGGAAGAAAGGTTCATTGTGATCAGTAAGCAGGGAGCATTGTAATCACTAATCAGGGGTATTGTGATCAGAAACAGGGGTCTTCATGGTCAAGAGCAAGGGGCACTGTGATCACAATGCAGTGGGCATTGTGATCAGTAAAGATGGGAGATTGTGATCAGGAAGCAAGGGGAATTGTGATCAGGAAGCAAGAGGGATTGTGATCAGGAAGCAAAGGCATTGTGATCAGTAGGCAAGGGGTATTGTGATCAGTGAACAAGGGGTACTGTGATGTGTAAACAGGGGGCATTCTGAAAAGTAAGCAGTGGGCATTGTGATCAGGAAAAAAGGGGCATTGTGATCAGTAACTGGGTTATTGTGATCAATAAGAATGTGGAGTTGTGATCAGGAAACAAAGGACATTGTGATCAGTAGGCAAGGGGTATAGTGATAGGTGAACAAGGGGTACTGTGATGTGTAAACTGGGGGCATTCTGATAAGTAAGCAGGGGTCATTGTGATCAGGAGGAAAGGGGCATTGTGGACAGTATGCAGGGAGCATTGTAATCACTAATCAGGGGGTATTGTGATCACAAACAAGGGTCATTATGATCAAGAGCAAGGGGCTTTGTGATCACAAAGCAGGGGGCATTGTGCTCAGTTAGGATGTGGAATTGTGATCAGGAAGTAGGGGAATTGTGATCAGGAAGGAAGAGGTATTGTGATCAGGAAGCCAAGGGCTTTGTGATCAGTAGGCATGGGGTATTGTAATCAGTGAACAGCGGGTACTGTGATGTGTAAACAGGTGATATTCTGAAAATTAAGCAGGCAGCATTGTGATCAGCAAAAGGGGGCACTGTGATCAGGAACAAACTGGCATTTTGACCAGTAAGCCGGGAGCATTGTAGTCACTAATCAGGGGGTATTGTGATCAGAAACAGGGGTCATTATGATCAAGAACAAGCGGCATTGTGATCAGTAAAGAACGGGCATTGTGATGACAAAGCAGGCGCTTTGTTATCATTAATGGGGGTATTGTGATCAGGAAGGAAGGGGAATGGTGATCAGGAAGCCAGAGGTATTGCGATCAGGAAGCAAAGGGCATTGTGATCACTAGGGAAGGGGTATTGTGATCTGAGAACAACGGGTACTGTGATGTGTAAACTGGGGGCATTCTGAAAAGTAAGCAGCGGGCATTGTGATCAGGAAGAAAGGGGCATTGTGATCAGTAAGCAGGGTGCATTTTAATAACTAATCAGGGGGTATTGTGATAAGAAACAGGGGGCATTATGATCAAGAAAAAGGGGCATTGTAATCAATAAACAATGGGCATTGTGATCATAAAGCAGGGGGCAATGTGACCACTAACTAGGGTATTGTGATGAGTAATGATGGGGGATTGTGATCAGGAAGAAAGGGAATTGTGATCAGGCAGCAAGAGGTATTGTGATCAGGAAGCAAAGGGCATTGTGATCAGTAAAAGGGGGCATTGTGATCTGGAACAAAGTGGCAATTTGACCAGTTACCAGGGAGTGTTGTAATCACTAATTACGTGGTATTGTGATGAAAAACAGGGGTCATTATGATTAAGGACAAGGGGCATTGTAATCACAAAGCAGGGCGCTTTGTGATCAGTAACAGGGGGATTGTGATCACTAAGGATGGGGGATAGTGATTAGGAAGCAAGGGGAATTGTGATCATGAATTAAAAGGCATTGTGATCAGTAGGCAAGGGGTATTGTGATCAGTGAACAAGGGGTACCGTGATGTGTAAACACGGGGCATTCTGATAAGCAAGCAGGGAAAAATGTGATCAGTAAGAAAGGGGAATTGTGATCAGTAGTATCCCAATTGTAATCACTAATCAAGGGTTATTGTGATCAGAAACATGGGTCATTATGGCCGAGAAAAAGCGGCATTGTGATCAGTAAACAAGGGGCGTTGTGATCAGAAAGCAGGGGTCATTGTGATCACTAACTAGGGTATTGTGATCAGTTGATGGTGGATTGTTATCAGGATGCAAGGGGAATTGTGATCACAAATCAAGAGGTATTGTGATCAGGAAGCAAAGCGCATTGTGATCAGTAGGAAAGGGGTATTGTGATCGGTGAACAAGGGGTACTGTGATGTGTGAACCGGGGACATTCTGAAAAGTAGGCAGGAAGCATTATGATAAGAAAAAGGGGGCATTTTGATCAGGAACAAAGGGGCATTTTGACCTGGAAGCAGGGAGCATTGTAATCACTATCAGGGGGTACTGTGATCACAAACAGGGGTCATTATGATGAACAGCAAGGGGCATTGTGATCAGAAAGTAGGGGGCACTGTGATCCGTAAGGATGGGGGATTGTGATCAGGAAGCAAGGGGAATTGTGATCAGAAAGCAATAGTTATTGTTTTCAGGAAGGAAAGGGCATTGTGATCAGTAGGCAAGGGGAAACTTGATCAGGAAGCTGAGGTATTGTGATCAGGAAGCAAAGGGCATTGTGATCACTAGGGAAGGGGTATTGTGATCTGTGAACAAGGGTACTGTGATGTGTAAACAGGGGGCATTCTGAAAGGTAAGCAGGGGACATTGTGATCAGGAAAAAAGGGCCATTGTGATCAGTAAGCAGGGAGCATTTTAATCACTTATCAGGGGTATTGTTATCAGAAACACTTGTCATTATCATTAAGAACAAGGGGCATTGCGATCACAAAGCAGGGGGCATTTTGATCAGTAACAGGGGGCATTGTGATCACTAAGGATGGGGAATGTGATCACGAAGCAAGGGGAATTGTGATCAGGAAGCAAGATGTATTGTGCTCAGGAAGGAAAGGGCATTGTGATCAGTAGGCAAGGGGAATTGTTATCGGTGAACAGGGGGTACTGTGATGTGTAAACAGGGGACATTCTGAAAAGTAAGCAGGAGGCATTGTGATCAGTAAAGGGGGACATTGTCATCAGGAACAAAGGGGCAATTTGACCAGTAAGCAGGGAGCATTGTAATCACTAATCAGGAGGTATTGTGATCACAAACAAGGGTCATTAAGATCAAGAGCAAGGGACATTGTGATCACAAAGCAGGGAGCATTGTGATCAGTAACGATGGGAATTCTGATCAGGAAGTAAGGGAATCGTGATCGTGAAGCAAGAGGTGTTGTGATCAGGAAGCAAAGGGCATTGTGATCAGCAGGCAAGGGGTATTGTGATCAGTGAACAACGGGTACTGTGATGTGTAAACAGGGTGCATTCTGAAAAGTAAGCAGGGGACGTTGTGATCAGGAAGAAAGGGTCATTGTGATCAGTAAGCAGGGAGCATTGTAATCACTAATCAGGGGTATTGTGATCAGAAACAGGGGTCTTCATGATCAAGAGCAAGGGGCACTGTGATCACAATGCAGTGGGCATTGTGATCAGTAAAGATGGGAGATTGTGATCAGGAAGCAAGGGGAATTGTGATCAGGAAGCAAGAGGGATTGTGATCAGGAAGCAAAGGCATTGTGATCAGTAGGCAAGGGGTATTGTGATCAGTGAACAAGGGGTACTGTGATGTGTAAACAGGGGGCATTGTGAAAAGTAAGCAGTGGGCATTGTGATCAGGAAAAAAGGGGCATTGTGATCAGTAACTGGGTTATTGTGATCAATAAGAATGTGGAGTTGTGATCAGGAAACAAAGGACATTGTGATCAGTAGGCAAGGGGTATAGTGATAGGTGAACAAGGGGTACTGTGATGTGTAAACTGGGGGCATTCTGATAAGTAAGCAGGGGTCATTGTGATCAGGAAGAAAGGGGCATTGTGGACAGTATGCAGGGAGCATTGTAATCACTAATCAGGGGGTATTGTGATCACAAACAATGGTCATTATGATCAAGAGCAAGGGGCTTTGTGATCACAAAGCAGGGGGCATTGTGCTCAGTTAGGATGTGGAATTGTGATCAGGAAGTAGGGGAATTGTGATCAGGAAGGAAGAGGTATTGTGATCAGGAAGCAAAGGGCATTGTGATCAGTAGGCATGGGGTATTGTAATCAGTGAACAGCGGGTACTGTGATGTGTAAACAGGTGATATTCTGAAAACTAAGCAGGCAGCATTGTGATCAGCAAAAGGGGGCACTCTGATCAGGAACAAACTGGCATTTTGACCAGTAAGCCGGGAGAATTGTAGTCACTAATCAGGGGGTATTGTGATCAGAATCAGGGGTCATTATGATCAAGAACAAGCAGCATTGTGATCAGTAAAGAACGGGCATTGTGATCACAAAGCAGGCGCTTTGTGATCATTAACGGGGGTATTGTGATCAGGAAGGAAGGGGAATGGTGATCAGGAAGCCAGAGTATTGCGATCAGGAAGCAAAGGGCATTGTGATCATTTGGCAAAGGGTATTGTGATCAGTGAACAAGGGGTACTGTGACGTGTAAACAGGGGGCATTCTGAAAAGTAAGCATTGGACATTGTGATCAGTAAAAAGGGCATTGTGATCAGGAACAAAGGGGCATTTTGACCAGTAAGCAGGGAGCATTATAATCACTAATTTGGGGGGATTGTGATCAAAAACAGGGGTCATTATGATTAAGAACAAGGGGCATTGTAATCACAAAGCAAGGGGCATTGTGATCAGTAACAGGGGGTATTGTGAACAGTAACGATGGGGGATTGTGATCAGGAAGTAAGGGGAATTGAGATCAGGAAGCAAGAGGTATTTTGCTCAGGAGCAAAAGGCCTTGTGTTCAGTAGGCAAGGGGTATTGTGATGTGTAAACAGGGGACATTCTGAAAAGTAAGCAGGGGTCATTGTGATCATTAAAAGGGGGAATTTTGATCAGGAATAAAGGGGCATTTTGACCAGTAAGCAGGGAGCATTGTAATCACTAATTGGGTGGTATTGTGATCACAATCATGGGCCATTATGATTCAGAACAAGGGGCATTGTGATCACAAAGCAGGGGGCATTGTCATCAGTAACAGGGGGCATTGTGATCACTAAGGATGGCGGATTGTGATCAGGAAGCAAGGGGAATTTTGATCAGGAAGCAAAGGGCATTGTGACCAGTAGGCAAGGCGTATTGCGATCATGGAACAAGGGGTAACGTGATGTGTAAAGACGGGGCATTCTGATAAGCATGCAGGGGGCAATGTGATCTGGAAGACAGGTGAATTGTGATCAGGAAGCAAGGGGAATTGTGATCAGGAAGCAAGAGTTATTGTGATCAGGAAGCAAAGGGCATTGTGAGCAGTAGGCAAGGGGTATTGTGATCAGAGAACAAGGGGTACTGTGATGTGTAATCAGGGGGCATTCAGATAAGTAAGCAGGGGCATTGTGTTCAGGAGAAAAGGGGCATTTTGACCATTAAGCAGGGAGCATTGTAATTACTATTCAGGGTGCATTGTGACCACAAACATGGGTCATTATGATCAACAGCAAGGGGCATTGTGATCACAAAGCAGGGGGCATTGTGATCAGTAAAGATGGGGAATTGTGATCAGGAAGTAAGGGGATTTGTGATCAGGAAGCAAGAGCAATTGTGATCAGGAAGCAAGGGGCATTGTGATCAGTAGGCAAGGGGTATTGTGATCAGTGAACAACGGGTACTGTGATGTGTAAACAGGGTGCATTCTGAAAAGTAAGCAGGGGGCGTTGTGTTCAGGAAGAAAGGGTCATTGTGATCAGTAAGCAGGGAGCATTGTAATCAATAATCAGGGGTATTGTGATCAGAAACAGGGGTCTTCATGATCAAGAGAAGGGGCACTGTGATCACAATGCAGTGGGCATTGTGATCAGTAAAGATGGGAGATTGTGATCAGGAAGCAAGAGGGATTGTGATCAGGAAGCAAAGGCATTGTGATCAGTAGGGAAGGGGTATTGTGATCAGTGAACAAGGGGTACTGTGATGTGTAAACAGGGGGCATTGTGAAAAGTAAGCAGTGGGCATTTTGATCAGGAAAAAAGGGGCATTGTGATCAGTAACTGGGTTATTGTGATCAATAAAAATGTGGAGTTGTGATCAGGAAACAAATTACATTGTGATCAGTAGGCAAGGGGTATAGTGATAGGTGAACAAGGGGTACTGTGATGTGTAAACTGGGGGCATTCTGATAAGTAAGCAGGGGTCATTGTGATCAGGAAGAAAGGGGCATTGTGGACAGTATGCAGGGAGCATTGTAATCACTAATCAGGGGGTATTGTGATCACAAACAAGGGTCATTATGATCAAGAGCAAGGGGCTTTGTGATCACAAAGCAGGGGGCATTGTGCTCAGTTAGGATGTGGAATTGTGATCAGGAAGTAGGGGAATTGTGATCAGGAAGGAAGAGGTATTGTGATCAGGAAGCAAAGGGCATTGTGATCAGTAGGCATGGGGTATTGTAATCAGTGAACAGCGGGTACTGTGATGTGTAAACAGGTGATATTCTGAAAATTAAGCAGGCAGCATTGTGATCAGCAAAAGGGGGCACTGTGATCAGGAACAAACTGGCATTTTGACCAGTAAGCCGGGAGCATTGTAGTCACTAATCAGGGGGTATTGTGATCAGAAACAGGGGTCATTATGATCAAGAACAAGCGGCATTGTGATCAGTAAAGAACGGGCATTGTGATCACAAAGCAGGCGCTTTGTTATCATTAATGGGGGTATTGTGATCAGGAAGGAAGGGGAATGGTGATCAGGAAGCCAGAGGTATTGCGATCAGGAAGCAAAGGGCATTGTGATCATTTGGCAAGGGGTATTGTGATCAGTGAACACGGGGTACTGTGATGTGTAAACAGGGGGCATTCTGAAAAGTAAGCAGTGGGCATTGTGATCAGTAAAAGGGGGCATTGTGATCAAGAACAAAGGGACATTTCTCCAGTAAGCAGTGAACATTGTGATCACTCATCAGGGGTATTGTGACCACAAACAAGTGTCATTATGATCAAGAGCAAGGAGCACTGTGATCAGAAAGCAGGGGGGATTGTGATCAGTAAGCAGGGACATTGTGATCAGGAAGAAAGGGGTATTGTGATCAGTAAGCAGGGTGCATTTTAATAACTAATCAGGGGGTATTGTGATAAGAAACAGGGGGCATTATGATCAAGAAAAAGGGGCATTGTAATCAATAAACATTGGGCATTGTGATCATAAAGCAGGGGGCAATGTGACCACTAACTAGGGTATTGTGATGAGTAATGATGGGGGATTGTGATCAGGAAGAAAGGGAATTGTGATCAGGCAGCAAGAGGTATTGTGATCAGGAAGCAAAGGGCATTGTGATCAGTAAAAGGGGGCATTGTGATCTGGAACAAAGTGGCAATTTGACCAGTTACCAGGGAGTGTTGTAATCACTAATTACGTGGTATTGTGATGAAAAACAGGGGTCATTATGATTAAGGACAAGGGGCATTGTAATCACAAAGCAGGGCGCTTTGTGATCAGTAACAGGGGGATTGTGATCACTAAGGATGGGGGATAGTGATTAGGAAGCAAGGGGAATTGTGATCATGAATTAAAAGGCATTGTGATCAGTAGGCAAGGGGTATTGTGATCAGTGAACAAGGGGTACCGTGATGTGTAAACACGGGGCATTCTGATAAGCAAGCAGGGAAAAATGTGATCAGTAAGAAAGGGGAATTGTGATCAGTAGTATCCCAATTGTAATCACTAATCAAGGGTTATTGTGATCAGAAACATGGGTCATTATGGCCGAGAACAAGCGGCATTGTGATCAGTAAACAAGGGGCGTTGTGATCAGAAAGCAGGGGTCATTGTGATCACTAACTAGGGTATTGTGATCAGTTGATGGTGGATTGTTATCAGGATGCAAGGGGAATTGTGATCACAAAACAAGAGGTATTGTGATCAGGAAGCAAAGCGCATTGTGATCAGTAGGAAAGGGGTATTGTGATCGGTGAACAAGGGGTACTGTGATGTGTGAACCGGGGACATTCTGAAAAGTAGGCAGGAAGCATTGTGATAAGAAAAAGGGGGCATTTTGATCAGGAACAAAGGGGCATTTTGACCTGGAAGCAGGGAGCATTGTAATCACTATCAGGGGGTACTGTGATCACAAACAGGGGTCATTATGATGAACAGCAAGGGGCATTGTGATCAGAAAGTAGGGGGCACTGTGATCCGTAAGGATGGGGGATTGTGATCAGGAAGCAAGGGGAATTGTGATCAGAAAGCAGTAGTTATTGTTTTCAGGAAGGAAAGGGCATTGTGATCAGTAGGCAAGGGGAAACTTGATCAGGAAGCTGAGGTATTGTGATCAGGAAGCAAAGGGCATTGTGATCACTAGGGAAGGGTTATTGTGATCTGTGAACAAGGGTACTGTGATGTGTAAACAGGGGGCATTTTGAAAGGTAAGCAGGGGACATTGTGATCAGGAAAAAAAGGGCCATTGTGATCAGTAAGCAGGGAGCATTTTAATCACTTATCAGGGGTATTGTTATCAGAAACACTTGTCATTATGATTAAGAACAAGGGGCATTGCGATCACAAAGCAGGGGGCATTTTGATCAGTAACAGGGGGCATTGTGATCACTAAGGATGGGGAATGTGATCACGAAGCAAGGGGAATTGTGATCAGGAAGCAAGATGTATTGTGCTCAGGAAGGAAAGGGCATTGTGATCAGTAGGCAAGGGGAATTGTTATCGGTGAACAGGGGGTACTGTGATGTGTAAACAGGGGACATTCTGAAAAGTAAGCAGGAGGCATTGTGATCAGTAAAGGGGGACATTGTCATCAGGAACAAAGGGGCATTTTGACCAGTAAGCAGGGAGCATTGTAATCACTAATCAGGAGGTATTGTGATCACAAACAAGGGTCATTAAGATCAAGAGCAAGGGACATTGTGATCACAAAGCAGGGAGCATTGTGATCAGTAACGATGGGAATTCTGATCAGGAAGTAAGGGAATCGTGATCGTGAAGCAAGAGGTGTTGTGATCAGGAAGCATAGGGCATTGTGATCAGTAGGCAAGGGGTATTGTGATCAGTGAACAACGGGTACTGTGATGTGTAAACAGGGTGCATTCTGAAAAGTAAGCAGGGGGCGTTGTGATCAGGAAGAAAGGGTCATTGTGATCAGTAAGCAGGGAGCATTGTAATCACTAATCAGGGGAATTGTGATCAGAAACAGGGGTCTTCATGATCAAGAGCAAGGGGCACTGTGATCACAATGCAGTGGGCATTGTGATCAGTAAAGATGGGAGATTGTGATCAGGAAGCAAGGGGAATTGTGATCAGGAAGCAAGAGGGATTGTGATCAGGAAGCAAAGGCATTGTGATCAGTAGGCAAGGGGTATTGTGATCAGTGAACAAGGGGTACTGTGATGTGTAAACAGGGGGCATTGTGAAAAGTAAGCAGTGGGCATTGTGATCAGGAAAAAAGGGGCATTGTGATCAGTAACTGGGTTATTGTGATCAATAAGAATGTGGAGTTGTGATCAGGAAACAAAGGGCATTGTGATCAGCAGGCAAGGGGTATTGTGATCAGTGAACAACGGGTACTGTGATGTGTAAACAGGGTGCATTCTGAAAAGTAAGCAGGGGGCGTTGTGATCAGGAAGAAAGGGTCATTGTGATCAGTAAGCAGGGAGCATTGTAATCACTAATCAGGGGTATTGTGATCAGAAACAGGGGTCTTCATGATCAAGAGCAAGGGGCACTGTGATCACAATGCAGTGGGCATTGTGATCAGTAAAGATGGGAGATTGTGATCAGGAAGCAAGGGGAATTGTGATCAGGAAGCAAGAGGGATTGTGATCAGGAAGCAAAGGCATTGTGATCAGTAGGCAAGGGGTATTGTGATCAGTGAACAAGGGGTACTGTGATGTGTAAACAGGGGGCATTGTGAAAAGTAAGCAGTGGGCATTGTGATCAGGAAAAAAGGGGCATTGTGATCAGTAACTGGGTTATTGTGATCAATAAGAATGTGGAGTTGTGATCAGGAAACAAAGGACATTGTGATCAGTAGGCAAGGGGTATAGTGATAGGTGAACAAAGGGTACTGTGATGTGTAAACTGGGGGCATTTTGAAAGGTAAGCAGGGGACATTGTGATCAGGAAAAAAAGGGCCATTGTGATCAGTAAGCAGGGAGCATTTTAATCACTTATCAGGGGTATTGTTATCAGAAACACTTGTCATTATGATTAAGAACAAGGGGCATTGCGATCACAAAGCAGGGGGCATTTTGATCAGTAACAGGGGGCATTGTGATCACTAAGGATGGGGAATGTGATCACGAAGCAAGGGGAATTGTGATCAGGAAGCAAGATGTATTGTGCTCAGGAAGGAAAGGGCATTGTGATCAGTAGGCAAGGGGAATTGTTATCGGTGAACAGGGGGTACTGTGATGTGTAAACAGGGGACATTCTGAAAAGTAAGCAGGAGGCATTGTGATCAGTAAAGGGGGACATTGTCATCAGGAACAAAGGGGCATTTTGACCAGTAAGCAGGGAGCATTGTAATCACTAATCAGGAGGTATTGTGATCACAAACAAGGGTCATTAAGATCAAGAGCAAGGGACATTGTGATCACAAAGCAGGGAGCATTGTGATCAGTAACGATGGGAATTCTGATCAGGAAGTAAGGGAATCGTGATCGTGAAGCAAGAGGTGTTGTGATCAGGAAGCATAGGGCATTGTGATCAGTAGGCAAGGGGTATTGTGATCAGTGAACAACGGGTACTGTGATGTGTAAACAGGGTGCATTCTGAAAAGTAAGCAGGGGGCGTTGTGATCAGGAAGAAAGGGTCATTGTGATCAGTAAGCAGGGAGCATTGTAATCACTAATCAGGGGTATTGTGATCAGAAACAGGGGTCTTCATGATCAAGAGCAAGGGGCACTGTGATCACAATGCAGTGGGCATTGTGATCAGTAAAGATGGGAGATTGTGATCAGGAAGCAAGGGGAATTGTGATCAGGAAGCAAGAGGGATTGTGATCAGGAAGCAAAGGCATTGTGATCAGTAGGCAAGGGGTATTGTGATCAGTGAACAAGGGGTACTGTGATGTGTAAACAGGGGGCATTGTGAAAAGTAAGCAGTGGGCATTGTGATGAGGAAAAAAGGGGCATTGTGATCAGTAACTGGGTTATTGTGATCAATAAGAATGTGGAGTTGTGATCAGGAAACAAAGGGCAATGTGATCAGCAGGCAAGGGGTATTGTGATCAGTGAACAACGGGTACTGTGATGTGTAAACAGGGTGCATTCTGAAAAGTAAGCAGGGGGCGTTGTGATCAGGAAGAAAGGGTCATTGTGATCAGTAAGCAGGGAGCATTGTAATCACTAATCAGGGGTATTGTGATCAGAAACAGGGGTCTTCATGATCAAGAGCAAGGGGCACTGTGATCACAATGCAGTGGGCATTGTGATCAGTAAAGATGGGAGATTGTGATCAGGAAGCAAGGGGAATTGTGATCAGGAAGCAAGAGGGATTGTGATCAGGAAGCAAAGGCATTGTGATCAGTAGGCAAGGGGTATTGTGATCAGTGAACAAGGGGTACTGTGATGTGTAAACAGGGGGCATTGTGAAAAGTAAGCAGTGGGCATTGTGATCAGGAAAAAAGGGGCATTGTGATCAGTAACTGGGTTATTGTGATCAATAAGAATGTGGAGTTGTGATCAGGAAACAAAGGACATTGTGATCAGTAGGCAAGGGGTATAGTGATAGGTGAACAAGGGGTACTGTGATGTGTAAACTGGGGGCATTCTGATAAGTAAGCAGGGGTCATTGTGATCAGGAAGAAAGGGGCATTGTGGACAGTATGCAGGGAGCATTGTAATCACTAATCAGGGGGTATTGTGATCACAAACAAGGGTCATTATGATCAAGAGCAAGGGGCTTTGTGATCACAAAGCAGGGGGCATTGTGCTCAGTTAGGATGTGGAATTGTGATCAGGAAGCAAAGGGCATTGTGATCATTTGGCAAGGGGTATTGTGATCAGTGAACAAGGGGTACTGTGATGTGTAAACAGGGGGCATTCTGAAAAGTAAGCAGTGGGCATTGTGATCAGTAAAAGGGGCATTGTGATCAGGAACAAAGGGGCATTTTGACCAGTAAGCAGGGAGCATTATAATCACTAATTTGGGGGGATTGTGATCAAAAACATGGGTCATTATGATTAAGAACAAGGGGCCTTGTGATCACAAAGCAGGGGCATTGTGATCAGTAACAGGGGCATAGTGATCCTTAAGGATGGGGGATTGTGATGAGGAAGCAAAGGGCATTGTGATCATTTGGCAAGGGGTATTGTGATCAGTGAACAAGGGGTACTGTGATGTGTAAACAGGGGGCATTCTGAAAAGTAAGCAGTGGGCATTGTGATCAGTAAAAGGGGGCATTTTGATCAAGAACAAAGTTGTTAGTTGGGAGGGGGCGGGGATGAAGGAGAGGGGAAGGGATGAGACAATACAAATTGGTAATTGCAATATGGCCTCAGGGATAGAAAAAGATAGTCCGAGGAATACAATCAATAACGTTGTAAGCATTTCTTAGGGGGCCAGATGGACCAATGCCCTTTCGGGGAGTCCACTTCATAGTTGATGTAGAGGCCTGACCACCGTATTGTATTTCTGAAACTGATGTTGAATAATACTGTATGTCAACTATAATTATATATACATATAACCTTGGGACACGGAGTAGAGTGCGGGAACGGATTCAATGGAATTGTAATAGATAAGCATGATATCGGGGGTGGGAGGGCAGTGGATGGGGGGAGGGGGGTTGTTACTTTGTGAGGGTGAAAAGGGTAACTATTGCATTGTTCTGTACACCTGAAACTAACAATAAAAAAAAAAAAAAAAAAAAAAAAAAAAAAGAACAAAGGGACATTTCTCCAGTAAGCAGGGAGAATTGTGATCACTCATCAGGGGTATTGTGACCACAAACAAGTGTCATTATGATCAAGAGCAAGGAGCATTGTGATCACAAAGCAGGGGGCATTGTGATCAGTAAGCAGGTACATTGTGATCAGGAAGAAAGGGGCATTGTGATCAGTAAGCAGGGAATATTGTAGTCACTAATCAGGGGTATTTTGATCAGAAACAGGGGTCTTTATGATCAAGAACAAGCGGCATTGTGATCATTAAAGAAGGGGCATTGTGATAAAAAATCAGGGGGCATTGTGATCAGGAACAAGGGAGCATTTTGACTTGTAAGCAGGGAGCATTGTAATCACTAATCAGGGGGTATTGTGACCACAAATAGGGGTCATAATGAACAACAGCAGGGGGCATTGTGAACAGAAAGCAGGGGGCACTGTGATCCGTAAGGATGGGGGATTGTGATCAGGAAGCAAGGGGAATTGTTATCAGGAAGCAATTGTTCGTGTTTTCACGAAGCAAAGGGCGTTGTGATCAGTAGGCAAGGGGAATTTTGATCAGGAATCTGAGGTATTATGATCAGGATGCAAAGGGCATTGTGATCACTAGGGAAGGGGTATTGTGATCTGAGAACAACGGGTACTGTGATGTGTAAACTTGGGGCATTCTGAAAAGTAAGCAGCGGGCATTGTGATCAGGAAGAAAGGGGCATTGTGATCAGTAAGCAGGGTGCATTTTAATCACTAATCAGGGGGTATTGTGATAAGAAACAGGGGGCATTATGATCAAGAAAAAGGGGCATTGTAATCAATAAACAAGGGGCATTGTGATCATAAAGCAGGGGGCATTGTGACCACTAACTAGGGTATTGTGATGAGTAATGATGGGGGATTGTGATCAGGAAGCAAAGGGCATTGTGATCAGTAAAAGGGGGCATTGTGATCTGGAACAAAGTGGCAATTTGACCAGTTACCAGGGAGTGTTGTAATCACTAATTACATGGTATTGTGATGAAAAACAGGGGTCATTATGTTTAAGGACAAGGGGCATTGTAATCACAATGCAGGGGGCTTTGTGATCAGTAACAGGGGGATTGTGATCACTAAGGATGGGGGATAGTGATTAGGAAGCAAGGGGAATTGTGATCATGAAGCAAAAGGTATTGTGATCAATGGGGAAGGGGTATTGTGATCTGTGAACAAGGGTACTGTGATGTGTAAACAGGGGGCATTCTGAAAAGTAAGCAGGGGACATTATGATCAGGAAAAAAGGGCCATTGTGATCAGTAAGCAGGGAGCATTTTAATCACTTATCAGGGGTATTGTTATCAGAAACAGTTGTCATTATGATTAAGAACAAGGGGCATTGCGATCACAAAGCAGGGGGCATTTTGATCAGTAAAAGGGAGCATTGTGATCTCTAAGGATGGGGAATGTGATCACGAAGCAAGGGGAATTGTGATCGGGAAACAGGATGTATTTTGCTCAGGAAGCAAACGGAATTGTGATCCGTAGGCAAGGGGTATTGTGATCGGTGAACAGGGGGTACTGTGACGTGTAAACAGGGGACATTCTGAAAAGTAAGCAGGAGGCATTGTGATCAGTAAAGGGGGACATTGTCATCAGGAACAAAGGGGCATTGTGACCAGTAAGTTGGGAGCATTGTAATCACTAATCAGGAGGTATTGTGATCACAAACAAGGGTCATTAAGATCAAGACCAAGGGACATTGTGATCACAAAGCAGGGGTCACTTTGATCAGTAACGGGGTATTGTGATCACTGAACAACGGGTACTGTGATGTGTAAACAGGGTGCATTCTGAAAAGTAAGCAGGGGGTGTTATGATCAGGAAGAAAGGGTCATTGTGAACAGTAAGCAGGGAGCATTGTAATCACTAATCAGGGGAATTGTGATCAGAAACAGGGGTCTTCATGATCAAGAGCAAGGGGCACTGTGATCACAATGCAGTGGGCATTGTGATCAGTAAAGATGGGAGATTGTGATCAGGAAGCAAGGGGAATTGTGATCAGGAAGCAAGAGGGATTGTGATCAGGAAGCAAAGGCATTGTGATCAGTAGGCAAGGGGTATTGTGATCAGTGAACAAGGGGTACTGTGATGTGTAAACAGGGGGCATTGTGAAAAGTAAGCAGTGGGCATTGTGATCAGGAAAAAAGGGGCATTGTGATCAGTAACTGGGTTATTGTGATCAATAAGAATGTGGAGTTGTGATCAGGAAACAAAGGGCATTGTGATCAGCAGGCAAGGGGTATTGTGATCAGTGAACAACGGGTACTGTGATGTGTAAACAGGGTGCATTCTGAAAAGTAAGCAGGGGGCGTTGTGATCAGGAAGAAAGGGTCATTGTGATCAGTAAGCAGGGAGCATTGTAATCACTAATCAGGGGTATTGTGATCAGAAACAGGGGTCTTCATGATCAAGAGCAAGGGGCACTGTGATCACAATGCAGTGGGCATTGTGATCAGTAAAGATGGGAGATTGTGATCAGGAAGCAAGGGGAATTGTGATCAGGAAGCAAGAGGGATTGTGATCAGGAAGCAAAGGCATTGTGATCAGTAGGCAAGGGGTATTGTGATCAGTGAACAAGGGGTACTGTGATGTGTAAACAGGGGGCATTGTGAAAAGTAAGCAGTGGGCATTGTGATCAGGAAAAAAGGGGCATTGTGATCAGTAACTGGGTTATTGTGATCAATAAGAATGTGGAGTTGTGATCAGGAAACAAAGGGCAATATGATCAGCAGGCAAGGGGTATTGTGATCAGTGAACAACGGGTACTGTGATGTGTAAACAGGGTGCATTCTGAAAAGTAAGCAGGGGGCGTTGTGATCAGGAAGAAAGGGTCATTGTGATCAGTAAGCAGGGAGCATTGTAATCACTAATCAGGGGTATTGTGATCAGAAACAGGGGTCTTCATGATCAAGAGCAAGGGGCACTGTGATCACAATGCAGTGGGCATTGTGATCAGTAAAGATGGGAGATTGTGATCAGGAAGCAAGGGGAATTGTGATCAGTGAACAAGGGGTACTGTGATGTGTAAACAGGGGGCATTGTGAAAAGTAAGCAGTGGGCATTGTGATCAGGAAAAAAGGGGCATTGTGATCAGTAACTGGGTTATTGTGATCAATAAGAATGTGGAGTTGTGATCAGGAAACAAAGGACATTGTGATCAGTAGGCAAGGGGTATAGTGATAGGTGAACAAGGGGTACTGTGATGTGTAAACTGGGGGCATTCTGATAAGTAAGCAGGGGTCATTGTGATCAGGAAGAAAGGGGCATTGTGGACAGTATGCAGGGAGCATTGTAATCACTAATCAGGGGGTATTGTGATCACAAACAAGGGTCATTATGATCAAGAGCAAGGGGCTTTGTGATCACAAAGCAGGGGGCATTGTGCTCAGTTAGGATGTGGAATTGTGATCAGGAAGCAAAGGGCATTGTGATCATTTGGCAAGGGGTATTGTGATCAGTGAACAAGGGGTACTGTGATGTGTAAACAGGGGGCATTCTGAAAAGTAAGCAGTGGGCATTGTGATCAGTAAAAGGGGCATTGTGATCAGGAACAAAGGGGCATTTTGACCAGTAAGCAGGGAGCATTATAATCACTAATTTGGGGGGATTGTGATCAAAAACATGGGTCATTATGATTAAGAACAAGGGGCCTTGTGATCACAAAGCAGGGGCATTGTGATCAGTAACAGGGGCATAGTGATCCTTAAGGATGGGGGATTGTGATGAGGAAGCAAAGGGCATTGTGATCATTTGGCAAGGGGTATTGTGATCAGTGAACAAGGGGTACTGTGATGTGTAAACATGGGGCATTCTGAAAAGTAAGCAGTGGGCATTGTGATCAGTAAAAGGGGGCATTTTGATCAAGAACAAAGGGACATTTCTCCAGTAAGCAGGGAGAATTGTGATCACTCATCAGGGGTATTGTGACCACAAACAAGTGTCATTATGATCAAGAGCAAGGAGCATTGTGATCACAAAGCAGGGGGCATTGTGATCAGTAAGCAGGTACATTGTGATCAGGAAGAAAGGGGCATTGTGATCAGTAAGCAGGGAATATTGTAGTCACTAATCAGGGGTATTTTGATCAGAAACAGGGGTCTTTATGATCAAGAACAAGCGGCATTGTGATCATTAAAGAAGGGGCATTGTGATAAAAAATCAGGGGGCATTGTGATCAGGAACAAGGGAGCATTTTGACTTGTAAGCAGGGAGCATTGTAATCACTAATCAGGGGGTATTGTGACCACAAATAGGGGTCATAATGAACAACAGCAGCGGGCATTGTGAACAGAAAGCAGGGGGCACTGTGATCCGTAAGGATGGGGGATTGTGATCAGGAAGCAAGGGGAATTGTTATCAGGAAGCAATTGTTCGTGTTTTCACGAAGCAAAGGGCGTTGTGATCAGTAGGCAAGGGGAATTTTGATCAGGAATCTGAGGTATTATGATCAGGATGCAAAGGGCATTGTGATCACTAGGGAAGGGGTATTGTGATCTGAGAACAACGGGTACTGTGATGTGTAAACTTGGGGCATTCTGAAAAGTAAGCAGCGGGCATTGTGATCAGGAAGAAAGGGGCATTGTGATCAGTAAGCAGGGTGCATTTTAATCACTAATCAGGGGGTATTGTGATAAGAAACAGGGGGCATTATGATCAAGAAAAAGGGGCATTGTAATCAATAAACAAGGGGCATTGTGATCATAAAGCAGGGGGCATTGTGACCACTAACTAGGGTATTGTGATGAGTAATGATGGGGGATTGTGATCAGGAAGCAAAGGGCATTGTGATCAGTAAAAGGGGGCATTGTGATCTGGAACAAAGTGGCAATTTGACCAGTTACCAGGGAGTGTTGTAATCACTAATTACATGGTATTGTGATGAAAAACAGGGGTCATTATGTTTAAGGACAAGGGGCATTGTAATCACAAAGCAGGGGGCATTTTGATCAGTAAAAGGGAGCATTGTGATCTCTAAGGATGGGGAATGTGATCACGAAGCAAGGGGAATTGTGATCGGGAAACAGGATGTATTTTGCTCAGGAAGCAAACGGAATTGTGATCCGTAGGCAAGGGGTATTGTGATCGGTGAACAGGGGGTACTGTGACGTGTAAACAGGGGACATTCTGAAAAGTAAGCAGGAGGCATTGTGATCAGTAAAGGGGGACATTGTCATCAGGAACAAAGGGGCATTGTGACCAGTAAGTTGGGAGCATTGTAATCACTAATCAGGAGGTATTGTGATCACAAACAAGGGTCATTAAGATCAAGACCAAGGGACATTGTGATCACAAAGCAGGGGTCACTTTGATCAGTAACGGGGTATTGTGATCACTGAACAACGGGTACTGTGATGCGTAAACAGGGTGCATTCTGAAAAGTAAGCAGGGGGTGTTATGATCAGGAAGAAAGGGTCATTGTGAACAGTAAGCAGGGAGCATTGTAATCACTAATCAGGGGAATTGTGATCAGAAACAGGGGTCTTCATGATCAAGAGCAAGGGGCACTGTGATCACAATGCAGTGGGCATTGTGATCAGTAAAGATGGGAGATTGTGATCAGGAAGCAAGGGGAATTGTGATCAGGAAGCAAGAGGGATTGTGATCAGGAAGCAAAGGCATTGTGATCAGTAGGCAAGGGGTATTGTGATCAGTGAACAAGGGGTACTGTGATGTGTAAACAGGGGGCATTCTGAAAAGTAAGCAGTGGGCATTGTGATCAGGAAAAAAGGGGCATTGTGATCAGTAACTGGGTTATTGTGATCAATAAGAATGTGGAGTTGTGATCAGGAAACAAAGGGCATTGTGATCAGCAGGCAAGGGGTATTGTGATCAGTGAACAACGGGTACTGTGATGTGTAAACAGGGTGCATTCTGAAAAGTAAGCAGGGGGCGTTGTGATCAGGAAGAAAGGGTCATTGTGATCAGTAAGCAGGGAGCATTGTAATCACTAATCAGGGGTATTGTGATCAGAAACAGGGGTCTTCATGATCAAGAGCAAGGGGCACTGTGATCACAATGCAGTGGGCATTGTGATCAGTAAAGATGGGAGATTGTGATCAGGAAGCAAGGGGAATTGTGATCAGGAAGCAAGAGGGATTGTGATCAGGAAGCAAAGGCATTGTGATCAGTAGGCAAGGGGTATTGTGATCAGTGAACAAGGGGTACTGTGATGTGTAAACAGGGGGCATTGTGAAAAGTAAGCAGTGGGCATTGTGATGAGGAAAAAAGGGGCATTGTGATCACTAGGGAAGGGTTATTGTGATCTGTGAACAAGGGTACTGTGATGTGTAAACAGGGGGCATTTTGAAAGGTAAGCAGGGGACATTGTGATCAGGAAAAAAAGGGCCATTGTGATCAGTAAGCAGGGAGCATTTTAATCACTTATCAGGGGTATTGTTATCAGAAACACTTGTCATTATGATTAAGAACAAGGGGCATTGCGATCACAAAGCAGGGGGCATTTTGATCAGTAACAGGGGGCATTGTGATCACTAAGGATGGGGAATGTGATCACGAAGCAAGGGGAATTGTGATCAGGAAGCAAGATGTATTGTGCTCAGGAAGGAAAGGGCATTGTGATCAGTAGGCAAGGGGAATTGTTATCGGTGAACAGGGGGTACTGTGATGTGTAAACAGGGGACATTCTGAAAAGTAAGCAGGAGGCATTGTGATCAGTAAAGGGGGACATTGTCATCAGGAACAAAGGGGCATTTTGACCAGTAAGCAGGGAGCATTGTAATCACTAATCAGGAGGTATTGTGATCACAAACAAGGGTCATTAAGATCAAGAGCAAGGGACATTGTGATCACAAAGCAGGGAGCATTGTGATCAGTAACGATGGGAATTCTGATCAGGAAGTAAGGGAATCGTGATCGTGAAGCAAGAGGTGTTGTGATCAGGAAGCATAGGGCATTGTGATCAGTAGGCAAGGGGTATTGTGATCAGTGAACAACGGGTACTGTGATGTGTAAACAGGGTGCATTCTGAAAAGTAAGCAGGGGGCGTTGTGATCAGGAAGAAAGGGTCATTGTGATCAGTAAGCAGGGAGCATTGTAATCACTAATCAGGGGAATTGTGATCAGAAACAGGGGTCTTCATGATCAAGAGCAAGGGGCACTGTGATCACAATGCAGTGGGCATTGTGATCAGTAAAGATGGGAGATTGTGATCAGGAAGCAAGGGGAATTGTGATCAGGAAGCAAGAGGGATTGTGATCAGGAAGCAAAGGCATTGTGATCAGTAGGCAAGGGGTATTGTGATCAGTGAACAAGGGGTACTGTGATGTGTAAACAGGGGGCATTGTGAAAAGTAAGCAGTGGGCATTGTGATCAGGAAAAAAGGGGCATTGTGATCAGTAACTGGGTTATTGTGATCAATAAGAATGTGGAGTTGTGATCAGGAAACAAAGGGCATTGTGATCAGCAGGCAAGGGGTATTGTGATCAGTGAACAACGGGTACTGTGATGTGTAAACAGGGTGCATTCTGAAAAGTAAGCAGGGGGCGTTGTGATCAGGAAGAAAGGGTCATTGTGATCAGTAAGCAGGGAGCATTGTAATCACTAATCAGGGGTATTGTGATCAGAAACAGGGGTCTTCATGATCAAGAGCAAGGGGCACTGTGATCACAATGCAGTGGGCATTGTGATCAGTAAAGATGGGAGATTGTGATCAGGAAGCAAGGGGAATTGTGATCAGGAAGCAAGAGGGATTGTGATCAGGAAGCAAAGGCATTGTGATCAGTAGGCAAGGGGTATTGTGATCAGTGAACAAGGGGTACTGTGATGTGTAAACAGGGGGCATTGTGAAAAGTAAGCAGTGGGCATTGTGATCAGGAAAAAAGGGGCATTGTGATCAGTAACTGGGTTATTGTGATCAATAAGAATGTGGAGTTGTGATCAGGAAACAAAGGACATTGTGATCAGTAGGCAAGGGGTATAGTGATAGGTGAACAAAGGGTACTGTGATGTGTAAACTGGGGGCATTTTGAAAGGTAAGCAGGGGACATTGTGATCAGGAAAAAAAGGGCCATTGTGATCAGTAAGCAGGGAGCATTTTAATCACTTATCAGGGGTATTGTTATCAGAAACACTTGTCATTATGATTAAGAACAAGGGGCATTGCGATCACAAAGCAGGGGGCATTTTGATCAGTAACAGGGGGCATTGTGATCACTAAGGATGGGGAATGTGATCACGAAGCAAGGGGAATTGTGATCAGGAAGCAAGATGTATTGTGCTCAGGAAGGAAAGGGCATTGTGATCAGTAGGCAAGGGGAATTGTTATCGGTGAACAGGGGGTACTGTGATGTGTAAACAGGGGACATTCTGAAAAGTAAGCAGGAGGCATTGTGATCAGTAAAGGGGGACATTGTCATCAGGAACAAAGGGGCATTTTGACCAGTAAGCAGGGAGCATTGTAACCACTAATCAGGAGGTATTGTGATCACAAACAAGGGTCATTAAGATCAAGAGCAAGGGACATTGTGATCACAAAGCAGGGAGCATTGTGATCAGTAACGATGGGAATTCTGATCAGGAAGTAAGGGAATCGTGATCGTGAAGCAAGAGGTGTTGTGATCAGGAAGCATAGGGCATTGTGATCAGTAGGCAAGGGGTATTGTGATCAGTGAACAACGGGTACTGTGATGTGTAAACAGGGTGCATTCTGAAAAGTAAGCAGGGGGCGTTGTGATCAGGAAGAAAGGGTCATTGTGATCAGTAAGCAGGGAGCATTGTAATCACTAATCAGGGGTATTGTGATCAGAAACAGGGGTCTTCATGATCAAGAGCAAGGGGCACTGTGATCACAATGCAGTGGGCATTGTGATCAGTAAAGATGGGAGATTGTGATCAGGAAGCAAGGGGAATTGTGATCAGGAAGCAAGAGGGATTGTGATCAGGAAGCAAAGGCATTGTGATCAGTAGGCAAGGGGTATTGTGATCAGTGAACAAGGGGTACTGTGATGTGTAAACAGGGGGCATTGTGAAAAGTAAGCAGTGGGCATTGTGATGAGGAAAAAAGGGGCATTGTGATCAGTAACTGGGTTATTGTGATCAATAAGAATGTGGAGTTGTGATCAGGAAACAAAGGGCAATGTGATCAGCAGGCAAGGGGTATTGTGATCAGTGAACAACGGGTACTGTGATGTGTAAACAGGGTGCATTCTGAAAAGTAAGCAGGGGGCGTTGTGATCAGGAAGAAAGGGTCATTGTGATCAGTAAGCAGGGAGCATTGTAATCACTAATCAGGGGTATTGTGATCAGAAACAGGGGTCTTCATGATCAAGAGCAAGGGGCACTGTGATCACAATGCAGTGGGCATTGTGATCAGTAAAGATGGGAGATTGTGATCAGGAAGCAAGGGGAATTGTGATCAGGAAGCAAGAGGGATTGTGATCAGGAAGCAAAGGCATTGTGATCAGTAGGCAAGGGGTATTGTGATCAGTGAACAAGGGGTACTGTGATGTGTAAACAGGGGGCATTGTGAAAAGTAAGCAGTGGGCATTGTGATCAGGAAAAAAGGGGCATTGTGATCAGTAACTGGGTTATTGTGATCAATAAGAATGTGGAGTTGTGATCAGGAAACAAAGGACATTGTGATCAGTAGGCAAGGGGTATAGTGATAGGTGAACAAGGGGTACTGTGATGTGTAAACTGGGGGCATTCTGATAAGTAAGCAGGGGTCATTGTGATCAGGAAGAAAGGGGCATTGTGGACAGTATGCAGGGAGCATTGTAATCACTAATCAGGGGGTATTGTGATCACAAACAAGGGTCATTATGATCAAGAGCAAGGGGCTTTGTGATCACAAAGCAGGGGGCATTGTGCTCAGTTAGGATGTGGAATTGTGATCAGGAAGCAAAGGGCATTGTGATCATTTGGCAAGGGGTATTGTGATCAGTGAACAAGGGGTACTGTGATGTGTAAACAGGGGGCATTCTGAAAAGTAAGCAGTGGGCATTGTGATCAGTAAAAGGGGCATTGTGATCAGGAACAAAGGGGCATTTTGACCAGTAAGCAGGGAGCATTATAATCACTAATTTGGGGGGATTGTGATCAAAAACATGGGTCATTATGATTAAGAACAAGGGGCCTTGTGATCACAAAGCAGGGGCATTGTGATCAGTAACAGGGGCATAGTGATCCTTAAGGATGGGGGATTGTGATGAGGAAGCAAAGGGCATTGTGATCATTTGGCAAGGGGTATTGTGATCAGTGAACAAGGGGTACTGTGATGTGTAAACAGGGGGCATTCTGAAAAGTAAGCAGTGGGCATTGTGATCAGTAAAAGGGGGCATTTTGATCAAGAACAAAGGGACATTTCTCCAGTAAGCAGGGAGAATTGTGGTCACTCATCAGGGGTATTGTGACCACAAACAAGTGTCATTATGATCAAGAGCAAGGAGCATTGTGATCACAAAGCAGGGGGCATTGTGATCAGTAAGCAGGTACATTGTGATCAGGAAGAAAGGGGCATTGTGATCAGTAAGCAGGGAATATTGTAGTCACTAATCAGGGGTATTTTGATCAGAAACAGGGGTCTTTATGATCAAGAACAAGCGGCATTGTGATCATTAAAGAAGGGGCATTGTGATAAAAAATCAGGGGGCATTGTGATCAGGAACAAGGGAGCATTTTGACTTGTAAGCAGGGAGCATTGTAATCACTAATCAGGGGGTATTGTGACCACAAATAGGGGTCATAATGAACAACAGCAGGGGGCATTGTGAACAGAAAGCAGGGGGCACTGTGATCCGTAAGGATGGGGGATTGTGATCAGGAAGCAAGGGGAATTGTTATCAGGAAGCAATTGTTCGTGTTTTCACGAAGCAAAGGGCGTTGTGATCAGTAGGCAAGGGGAATTTTGATCAGGAATCTGAGGTATTATGATCAGGATGCAAAGGGCATTGTGATCACTAGGGAAGGGGTATTGTGATCTGAGAACAACGGGTACTGTGATGTGTAAACTTGGGGCATTCTGAAAAGTAAGCAGCGGGCATTGTGATCAGGAAGAAAGGGGCATTGTGATCAGTAAGCAGGGTGCATTTTAATCACTAATCAGGGGGTATTGTGATAAGAAACAGGGGGCATTATGATCAAGAAAAAGGGGCATTGTAATCAATAAACAAGGGGCATTGTGATCATAAAGCAGGGGGCATTGTGACCACTAACTAGGGTATTGTGATGAGTAATGATGGGGGATTGTGATCAGGAAGCAAAGGGCATTGTGATCAGTAAAAGGGGGCATTGTGATCTGGAACAAAGTGGCAATTTGACCAGTTACCAGGGAGTGTTGTAATCACTAATTACATGGTATTGTGATGAAAAACAGGGGTCATTATGTTTAAGGACAAGGGGCATTGTAATCACAATGCAGGGGGCTTTGTGATCAGTAACAGGGGGATTGTGATCACTAAGGATGGGGGATAGTGATTAGGAAGCAAGGGGAATTGTGATCATGAAGCAAAAGGTATTGTGATCAATGGGGAAGGGGTATTGTGATCTGTGAACAAGGGTACTGTGATGTGTAAACAGGGGGCATTCTGAAAAGTAAGCAGGGGACATTATGATCAGGAAAAAAGGGCCATTGTGATCAGTAAGCAGGGAGCATTTTAATCACTTATCAGGGGTATTGTTATCAGAAACAGTTGTCATTATGATTAAGAACAAGGGGCATTGCGATCACAAAGCAGGGGGCATTTTGATCAGTAAAAGGGAGCATTGTGATCTCTAAGGATGGGGAATGTGATCACGAAGCAAGGGGAATTGTGATCGGGAAACAGGATGTATTTTGCTCAGGAAGCAAACGGAATTGTGATCCGTAGGCAAGGGGTATTGTGATCGGTGAACAGGGGGTACTGTGACGTGTAAACAGGGGACATTCTGAAAAGTAAGCAGGAGGCATTGTGATCAGTAAAGGGGGACATTGTCATCAGGAACAAAGGGGCATTGTGACCAGTAAGTTGGGAGCATTGTAATCACTAATCAGGAGGTATTGTGATCACAAACAAGGGTCATTAAGATCAAGACCAAGGGACATTGTGATCACAAAGCAGGGGTCACTTTGATCAGTAACGGGGTATTGTGATCACTGAACAACGGGTACTGTGATGTGTAAACAGGGTGCATTCTGAAAAGTAAGCAGGGGGTGTTATGATCAGGAAGAAAGGGTCATTGTGAACAGTAAGCAGGGAGCATTGTAATCACTAATCAGGGGAATTGTGATCAGAAACAGGGGTCTTCATGATCAAGAGCAAGGGGCACTGTGATCACAATGCAGTGGGCATTGTGATCAGTAAAGATGGGAGATTGTGATCAGGAAGCAAGGGGAATTGTGATCAGGAAGCAAGAGGGATTGTGATCAGGAAGCAAAGGCATTGTGATCAGTAGGCAAGGGGTATTGTGATCAGTGAACAAGGGGTACTGTGATGTGTAAACAGGGGGCATTGTGAAAAGTAAGCAGTGGGCATTGTGATCAGGAAAAAAGGGGCATTGTGATCAGTAACTGGGTTATTGTGATCAATAAGAATGTGGAGTTGTGATCAGGAAACAAAGGGCATTGTGATCAGCAGGCAAGGGGTATTGTGATCAGTGAACAACGGGTACTGTGATGTGTAAACAGGGTGCATTCTGAAAAGTAAGCAGGGGGCGTTGTGATCAGGAAGAAAGGGTCATTGTGATCAGTAAGCAGGGAGCATTGTAATCACTAATCAGGGGTATTGTGATCAGAAACAGGGGTCTTCATGATCAAGAGCAAGGGGCACTGTGATCACAATGCAGTGGGCATTGTGATCAGTAAAGATGGGAGATTGTGATCAGGAAGCAAGGGGAATTGTGATCAGGAAGCAAGAGGGATTGTGATCAGGAAGCAAAGGCATTGTGATCAGTAGGCAAGGGGTATTGTGATCAGTGAACAAGGGGTACTGTGATGTGTAAACAGGGGGCATTGTGAAAAGTAAGCAGTGGGCATTGTGATCAGGAAAAAAGGGGCATTGTGATCAGTAACTGGGTTATTGTGATCAATAAGAATGTGGAGTTGTGATCAGGAAACAAAGGGCAATATGATCAGCAGGCAAGGGGTATTGTGATCAGTGAACAACGGGTACTGTGATGTGTAAACAGGGTGCATTCTGAAAAGTAAGCAGGGGGCGTTGTGATCAGGAAGAAAGGGTCATTGTGATCAGTAAGCAGGGAGCATTGTAATCACTAATCAGGGGTATTGTGATCAGAAACAGGGGTCTTCATGATCAAGAGCAAGGGGCACTGTGATCACAATGCAGTGGGCATTGTGATCAGTAAAGATGGGAGATTGTGATCAGGAAGCAAGGGGAATTGTGATCAGGAAGCAAGAGGGATTGTGATCAGGAAGCAAAGGCATTGTGATCAGTAGGCAAGGGGTATTGTGATCAGTGAACAAGGGGTACTGTGATGTGTAAACAGGGGGCATTGTGAAAAGTAAGCAGTGGGCATTGTGATCAGGAAAAAAGGGGCATTGTGATCAGTAACTGGGTTATTGTGATCAATAAGAATGTGGAGTTGTGATCAGGAAACAAAGGACATTGTGATCAGTAGGCAAGGGGTATAGTGATAGGTGAACAAGGGGTACTGTGATGTGTAAACTGGGGGCATTCTGATAAGTAAGCAGGGGTCATTGTGATCAGGAAGAAAGGGGCATTGTGGACAGTATGCAGGGAGCATTGTAATCACTAATCAGGGGGTATTGTGATCACAAACAAGGGTCATTATGATCAAGAGCAAGGGGCTTTGTGATCACAAAGCAGGGGGCATTGTGCTCAGTTAGGATGTGGAATTGTGATCAGGAAGCAAAGGGCATTGTGATCATTTGGCAAGGGGTATTGTGATCAGTGAACAAGGGGTACTGTGATGTGTAAACAGGGGGCATTCTGAAAAGTAAGCAGTGGGCATTGTGATCAGTAAAAGGGGCATTGTGATCAGGAACAAAGGGGCATTTTGACCAGTAAGCAGGGAGCATTATAATCACTAATTTGGGGGGATTGTGATCAAAAACATGGGTCATTATGATTAAGAACAAGGGGCCTTGTGATCACAAAGCAGGGGCATTGTGATCAGTAACAGGGGCATAGTGATCCTTAAGGATGGGGGATTGTGATGAGGAAGCAAAGGGCATTGTGATCATTTGGCAAGGGGTATTGTGATCAGTGAACAAGGGGTACTGTGATGTGTAAACAGGGGGCATTCTGAAAAGTAAGCAGTGGGCATTGTGATCAGTAAAAGGGGGCATTTTGATCAAGAACAAAGGGACATTTCTCCAGTAAGCAGGGAGAATTGTGATCACTCATCAGGGGTATTGTGACCACAGACAAGTGTCATTATGATCAAGAGCAAGGAGCATTGTGATCACAAAGCAGGGGGCATTGTGATCAGTAAGCAGGTACATTGTGATCAGGAAGAAAGGGGCATTGTGATCAGTAAGCAGGGAATATTGTAGTCACTAATCAGGGGTATTTTGATCAGAAACAGGGGTCTTTATGATCAAGAACAAGCGGCATTGTGATCATTAAAGAAGGGGCATTGTGATAAAAAATCAGGGGGCATTGTGATCAGGAACAAGGGAGCATTTTGACTTGTAAGCAGGGAGCATTGTAATCACTAATCAGGGGGTATTGTGACCACAAATAGGGGTCATAATGAACAACAGCAGGGGGCATTGTGAACAGAAAGCAGGGGGCACTGTGATCCGTAAGGATGGGGGATTGTGATCAGGAAGCAAGGGGAATTGTTATCAGGAAGCAATTGTTCGTGTTTTCACGAAGCAAAGGGCGTTGTGATCAGTAGGCAAGGGGAATTTTGATCAGGAATCTGAGGTATTATGATCAGGATGCAAAGGGCATTGTGATCACTAGGGAAGGGGTATTGTGATCTGAGAACAACGGGTACTGTGATGTGTAAACTTGGGGCATTCTGAAAAGTAAGCAGCGGGCATTGTGATCAGGAAGAAAGGGGCATTGTGATCAGTAAGCAGGGTGCATTTTAATCACTAATCAGGGGGTATTGTGATAAGAAACAGGGGGCATTATGATCAAGAAAAAGGGGCATTGTAATCAATAAACAAGGGGCATTGTGATCATAAAGCAGGGGGCATTGTGACCACTAACTAGGGTATTGTGATGAGTAATGATGGGGGATTGTGATCAGGAAGCAAAGGGCATTGTGATCAGTAAAAGGGGGCATTGTGATCTGGAACAAAGTGGCAATTTGACCAGTTACCAGGGAGTGTTGTAATCACTAATTACATGGTATTGTGATGAAAAACAGGGGTCATTATGTTTAAGGACAAGGGGCATTGTAATCACAATGCAGGGGGCTTTGTGATCAGTAACAGGGGGATTGTGATCACTAAGGATGGGGGATAGTGATTAGGAAGCAAGGGGAATTGTGATCATGAAGCAAAAGGTATTGTGATCAATGGGGAAGGGGTATTGTGATCTGTGAACAAGGGTACTGTGATGTGTAAACAGGGGGCATTCTGAAAAGTAAGCAGGGGACATTATGATCAGGAAAAAAGGGCCATTGTGATCAGTAAGCAGGGAGCATTTTAATCACTTATCAGGGGTATTGTTATCAGAAACAGTTGTCATTATGATTAAGAACAAGGGGCATTGCGATCACAAAGCAGGGGGCATTTTGATCAGTAAAAGGGAGCATTGTGATCTCTAAGGATGGGGAATGTGATCACGAAGCAAGGGGAATTGTGATCGGGAAACAGGATGTATTTTGCTCAGGAAGCAAACGGAATTGTGATCCGTAGGCAAGGGGTATTGTGATCGGTGAACAGGGGGTACTGTGACGTGTAAACAGGGGACATTCTGAAAAGTAAGCAGGAGGCATTGTGATCAGTAAAGGGGGACATTGTCATCAGGAACAAAGGGGCATTGTGACCAGTAAGTTGGGAGCATTGTAATCACTAATCAGGAGGTATTGTGATCACAAACAAGGGTCATTAAGATCAAGACCAAGGGACATTGTGATCACAAAGCAGGGGTCACTTTGATCAGTAACGGGGTATTGTGATCACTGAACAACGGGTACTGTGATGTGTAAACAGGGTGCATTCTGAAAAGCAAGCAGGGGGTGTTATGATCAGGAAGAAAGGGTCATTGTGAACAGTAAGCAGGGAGCATTGTAATCACTAATCAGGGGAATTGTGATCAGAAACAGGGGTCTTCATGATCAAGAGCAAGGGGCACTGTGATCACAATGCAGTGGGCATTGTGATCAGTAAAGATGGGAGATTGTGATCAGGAAGCAAGGGGAATTGTGATCAGGAAGCAAGAGGGATTGTGATCAGGAAGCAAAGGCATTGTGATCAGTAGGCAAGGGGTATTGTGATCAGTGAACAAGGGGTACTGTGATGTGTAAACAGGGGGCATTGTGAAAAGTAAGCAGTGGGCATTGTGATCAGGAAAAAAGGGGCATTGTGATCAGTAACTGGGTTATTGTGATCAATAAGAATGTGGAGTTGTGATCAGGAAACAAAGGGCATTGTGATCAGCAGGCAAGGGGTATTGTGATCAGTGAACAACGGGTACTGTGATGTGTAAACAGGGTGCATTCTGAAAAGTAAGCAGGGGGCGTTGTGATCAGGAAGAAAGGGTCATTGTGATCAGTAAGCAGGGAGCATTGTAATCACTAATCAGGGGTATTGTGATCAGAAACAGGGGTCTTCATGATCAAAGGCAAGGGGCACTGTGATCACAATGCAGTGGGCATTGTGATCAGTAAAGATGGGAGATTGTGATCAGGAAGCAAGGGGAATTGTGATCAGGAAGCAAGAGGGATTGTGATCAGGAAGCAAAGGCATTGTGATCAGTAGGCAAGGGGTATTGTGATCAGTGAACAAGGGGTACTGTGATGTGTAAACAGGGGGCATTGTGAAAAGTAAGCAGTGGGCATTGTGATCAGGAAAAAAGGGGCATTGTGATCAGTAACTGGGTTATTGTGATCAATAAGAATGTGGAGTTGTGATCAGGAAACAAAGGGCATTGTGATCAGCAGGCAAGGGGTATTGTGATCAGTGAACAACGGGTACTGTGATGTGTAAACAGGGTGCATTCTGAAAAGTAAGCAGGGGGCGTTGTGATCAGGAAGAAAGGGTCATTGTGATCAGTAAGCAGGGAGCATTGTAATCACTAATCAGGGGTATTGTGATCAGAAACAGGGGTCTTCATGATCAAAGGCAAGGGGCACTGTGATCACAATGCAGTGGGCATTGTGATCAGTAAAGATGGGAGATTGTGATCAGGAAGCAAGGGGAATTGTGATCAGGAAGCAAGAGGGATTGTGATCAGGAAGCAAAGGCATTGTGATCAGTAGGCAAGGGGTATTGTGATCAGTGAACAAGGGGTACTGTGATGTGTAAACAGGGGGCATTGTGAAAAGTAAGCAGTGGGCATTGTGATCAGGAAAAAAGGGGCATTGTGATCAGTAACTGGGTTATTGTGATCAATAAGAATGTGGAGTTGTGATCAGGAAACAAAGGACATTGTGATCAGTAGGCAAGGGGTATAGTGATAGGTGAACACGTTTCAGGTTTGGGACATGGTTAAGTTCAGTGTTAGGGTTATAGTTAAGTTTAGGTTTTGGCTGATGGTTAAGGTTAGGGTTAGGGACAGGATTAGTGACAGGGTGAGGGTTAGAGTTAAGTTTAGAGAGACAGTAAGGATCAGAGTTAGGTTTAGCGACAGTGTTAGGGTTAGGGTTAGGGTTATGTTAGGATTAGGGTTAGGGTTAGAGTTAGGGTTTAGTGTTACGGTTAGGGTTTAGGATTAGGGTTAGAGTTAGCGTTAGCGTTAGTGTTAGGGTTAGGGTTAGTGTTTAGGGTTTAGGGTTAGGGTTAGGTACAGGATTAGGGTTTGAGACATGGTTAGGTTTTGTGTTAGGGTTAGTTTTAGGGTTAGGGTTAGGGTTTAGTGTTAGGTTTAGGGTTACGGTTAGGGACTGGATTAGGTTTTGAGACATGATTAGGTTTAGTGTTAGGGTTATAGTTAAGTTTTGGTTCTGGCTGATGGTTAATATAAGGTTAGGGTTAGGGTTAGGGTTAGGTTTAGGGTTAGGTTTAGGGATAGGGTTAGGGTTAGGGTTAGGGTTTAGGTTTAGTGTTAGGAACAGGATTAGGGTTTGGGACATGGTTAGGTTTAGTGTTAGGGTATAGTTAAGTTTAGGTTTTGTCTGATGCTTAAGTTTAGGTTTAGGGACAGGGTTAGTGACAGGGTGAGGGTTAGAGTTAAGGTTGGAGAGACGGTAAGGGTCAGAGTGAGGTTTAGTGACAGTGTTAGGGTTAGGGTTAATATTAGAGGCAGATTTAGCGTTAACATTAGCGTTAGGGTTAGGGTTCGTGTTAGGATTAGGGTTAGGTACAGATTTGGGAAGAGTGTTAGGGCTCCATTTAGAGTTAGGTCTAGGGATACGTTTAGATTTAGGTTTTGGGTTAGAAAAGGGTTAGCTACAGGGGCAGGGATAGGGTAGGGACACAGTGATTGTTAGAGTTAGGATTAGGGTTAGGGGTAGGGTTAGGGTTTGGGTTAGGGTTAGGGTTAGGGTTAGGGTTTAGGGTTACAGTTAGGGTTAGGATTAGGGTTTAGGGTTTAGGGTTAGGGTTAGCCTTAGTGTTGGGTTAGGTTTAGGGATAGAGTTTAGGTTTAGGATTATGGTTAGGGTTAGGGACAGGATTAGGGTTTGGGACATGGTTAGGTTTAGTGTTAGGGTTATATTAAGTTTAGGTTTTGTCTGATGCTTAAGTTTAGGTTTAGGGACAGGTTTAGTGACAGGGTGAGGGTTAGAGTTAAGTTTGGAGAGACGGTAAGGGTCAGAGTTAGGTTTAGCGACAGTGTTAGGGTTAGAGATCGGGTTAGGTTAGGGTTTATTCTTAGGGTTAGGGTTAGGGTTAGGTATAGGTGAGGTTTAGTGTTTAGATTTTAGGGTTAGGGTTTAGGGATAGGGTTAGGGGTAGGGTTAGGGTTAGGGTTTAGGCTTTATCGTTAGGGTTACGGTTAGGGTTTAGGGATAGGGTTAGGGTTAGGGTTAGGGTTAGGGTTAGGGTTTAGGGTTACAGTTAGGGTTAGGATTAGGGTTTAGGGTTTAGGGTTTAGGGTTTAGAGTTAGGGTTAGCCTTAGGGTTGGGTTAGGTTTAGGGTTAGGGTATAGGGTTAGGGTTATGGTTAGGGTTAGGGACAGGATTAGGGTTTGGGACATGGTTAGGTTTAGTGTTAGGGTTATAGTTAAGTTTAGGTTTTGTCTGATGCTTAAGTTTAGGTTTAGGGACAGGGTTACTGACAGGGTGAGGGTTAGAGTTAAGGGTGGAGAGACGGTATGGGTCAGAGTTAGGTTTAGCAACAGTGTTAGGGTTAGGGTTAATATTAGAGTCAGAGTTAAGGTTAAGGTTAGCGTTATGGTTAGAAGCAGATTAGGTTGAGTGATAGTGTTAGTATTAGTGACAGGCTTAGTGTTAGTGTTAGCGTTAGGGTTTGGGACAGTGTTAGGGTTAGGTTTGGAGTTGAGTTTAGTGTTAGGTTTCAGTTTAGGGCTAGGGTTAGTGTTAGAGACAGGTTGGCCTTCGGATTAGGGTAGGGATAGGGTCAGGCACAGGGATAGGGATATGGTTATGGTTAGGGTTGGGATTAGAAACAGGTTTAAAGTTAGGGTCAGGTTTAGAGACAGGTATGTTTAGGGTTAGGGTCAAGGTATAGGTAAGATTTCGGTTAAGATGAGGGACAGGTTACAGTTAGGTTTAGGGTTAGGAACAAGATTAGGGCTTGGGTTGAGGTGTATGTTTGTGCCAGGGTTAGGTCTGAAGTAGGATTAGAGTTAGGGTTAGAATTAGAGTTAGGGGAACCGTTAGGATTAAGGATAGGTTTAGGGTTAACGTTAGGGTCAGGAATAGGGTTAGTGTTAGGGTTATGATTAGGGATAGGTACAGAGTTAGGTTGAAGAGTACGAACAGGCTTATGGATTATTAGGGTTAGGGTTTATGACACAATTAGGGTCACGGTTAGAGTTACACTTAGCTTTACCAACATGGTTAGATTTAGGGTTACTGTGAGCGTTAAGTTTAGGGACAGGTTAAGGGTTAGTGTTAGAGTTAGGGTCAGGGCTAGGGTTAGGTTTCTGGTTCGATTTACATTTAGGGTTATGGTTAAAGACAAGCTAGTATTCTGGTTAGGATTAGGGTTTCCGTTAAAATTAGGAACACAGTTAAGCTTAGTGTAAGGTTTAGGGTTAGTGATAAAGACACGGTTTGGTTTAGGGTATGGGTTCGGGGGAGATTCAGTGTTAAGGACAGGTTAGGGTAGGATTAGTGTTAGGGGTACAGGCAGTTTTCGGGTTAGAGTTACAAAATTGGTTATGAGTAAGTGTAAAAAGAGGGTTAGGGTCAGTGAAGTCGTTAGGGTTAGGGTTAGGATTAGCTGCAGGGTTAGGTTTAGGGAGATGGTTAGGTTTGGGGTTTGTGTGAAGTTTAGAAAAAGGGTTATTTTCAGAGTTCGGTTTAGGAAAAGGGTTACAATAACAGGGTTTGGATTAAGAAGAGTATGCATGGTAGGCACACGGATGGCTTAGGGTTCGCATGAGGGTAAGGAATAAAATTGGGGTTTTTATTTGACATAGGGGAGGTCTTAAGGTTAGAGACAAGGTTAAGCTTAGGGACAGCATTAGGGTTAGAGACAAGATTAAGGTTAGGGACACTGTCAGGGTTAGTGTTAAGTTTAAGTTTAGGGTTACACTTAGGGTTAGGGACAAAATTAGGGTTAGGGTCATGGACAGTGTTAGGTTTAGGGTTACAGTTAGGGTCAGCGCTCAAGTTAAGGTTAACATTAAGGTTAGGGATAGGTTTAGGGGTGGGGTTAGAAACAAGGTTAGACTTACGGTTAGGATTAGAGGCATCGTTATTTTTAAATTAGGGTTCAAAACAGAGTTAAGGGTAGTGTTAGGGTTAGGAATACTTTTTAGGGTTAGGGTTTGGTTTAGGGTTTGTTGTAGGGTTCGGGGCAGAGTTAGGGTTAGGAACATAGTTAGTGTTCGGTTTAGGGTTAAGCTTAGTGACAGAGTTAGGGTTACAGTTAGGGTTAAGGACAGGGTTATGATTAGGGTCAGGGTTAGTGTTCAGGACAGTGTCACGGCAGGCCGTAAGATCAGGGTAGCGTTTGGGTTCAGGTTAGGATATGCTAGGGTTAGGGTTAGGGGCATAGCTCGGGTTGAGGGCAGAGTCAGTGTTACGGTTAGGAACATGGCTAAGGTTAGGGTTCATGTTAGGGACCGTTTCAGGGTTACGTTTAGTGTTAAGGGTTGGGTTAGAATGGAGGACACGGTTAGGGTTAGTGTTAGGGTATCACGTCTCACGTGACATCGGCTGGGGAACTACAGTTAGATGGCGAAGAGTTAAGAAACTCCAGAGCCAAAAATAGAGTTTCTGTGGGCCAGTGTTCTCATCTCTGAGGCCCAAGCCTTAATACTGTGGGCGCATAGCTTTTCTTTACAACTGCCACCAAGAAGTCAATTTGAATATCTATACACAGGGAGTTGATTCTATTTGTCTGGCAGCTGCTTCGCCAAAACTCATTGTGATCAAACACAAGTTTTGCTTTCACATGTACGTATGATCCCCCGGATGGACTCAGCATTCCGAGACCACCGGATAAGGAAGTTGTACTGAGATCATTCCCTCGGGTCTTAGCATTCGAGACACTTCCTTATGACGTGAAAGGCTCAGTGCACAGGAGCATTCGAATCGGCAGCTCCACGGTGACATTAGGGTTAGTTTTATAAACAGCATGAAGTTAGGTTTAGGGTTAGGGTTACCGACAGAGTTTGCTTTAGGGTAAGGGACAGGATTAGAACTAGGATTAGGTTTAGAGACACGGTTAGAATTAGGGTTAGTTTTAGGTTTAGTGTTGAAGGACAGAGTTAGGGTTTGGGTTAGCATTAGGGTTAGGGTTCGTGTTAGGATTAGGGTTAGGGACAGAGTTGGGAAGAGTGTCAGGGCTCCATTTAGAGTTAGGGCTAGGGATACGTTTAGGTTTATGTTTTGGGTTAGGAAAAGTTTTAGCTACAGGGGCAGGGATAGTTTAGGGACACAGTGAGTGTTGGGTTAGGATTAGGGTTAGGGTTAAGGTTAGGGTTTGGGTTAGGGTTAGGGTTATGGTTACGTTTAGGGTTTAGGGTTAGGGTTAGGTTTAGAGTTTAGGGTTTAGGGTTTAGGGTTTAGGATTAGGGTTAGCGTTAGGGTTTAGGGTTTACGGTTTGGGTTAGGGTTAGGGTTAGGTTTAGGGTTTAGGGTTACGTTTAGGGTTAGGATTAGGGTTTAGGGTTTAGGGTTTAGGGTTTAGGGTTAGGGTTAGCCTTAGGGTTGGGGTAGGTTTAGGGATAGAGTTTAGGTTTAGGATTATGGTTAGGGTTAGGGACAGGATTAGGGTTAGGTTTAGGGTTTAGGGTTACGTTTAGGTTTAGTGTTAGGGTTTAGGGTTAGGGTTAGGGTTAGGGGTAGGGTTAGGTTTAGGGACAGGATTAGGGTTTGGGACATGGTTAGGTTTAGTGTTAGGGTTATAGTTAAGTTTAGGTTTTGTCTGATGCTTAAGTTTAGGTTTAGGGACAGGGTTATTGACAGGGTGAGGGTTAGAGTTAAGGGTGGAGAGAAGGTAAGGGTCAGAGTTAGGTTTAGCGACAGTGTTAGGGGTAGGGTTAATATTAGAGGCAGAGTTAGGGTTAAGGTTAGCGTTATGGTTAGAAACAGATTAGGTTGAGTGATAGTGTTATTATTAGTGACAGGCTTAGTGTTAGGGTTAGGGTTAGGGTTAGGGTTTCGGGTTTAGGGTTAGGGTTAGGGTTACGGTTAGGGACACGATTCGGGTTTGGGACATGGTTAGGTTTAGTGTTAGGGTTATAGTGAAGTTTAGGTTTTGGCTGATGGTTAAGCTTAGGTTTATTGACAGGGTTAATGACAGGGTGAGTGTTAGAATTAAGGTTAGAGAGATGGTAAGGGTCAGAGTTAGGTTTAATGACAGTGTTAGGGTTAGGGTTAGGGTTAGGTTAGGGTTAGGGTTTAGGGATAGGTTTAGTGTTAGGTTTAGGGTTTAAGGTAAGGTTAGGGTTAGGGTTAGGGTTTAGGATTTAGGGTTAGGGTTATGGTTAGGGTTAGGTTTAGGGTAAGGGACACGACTCGGGTTTGGGACATGTTTAAGTTCAGTGTTAGGTTTATAGTTAAGTTTAGGTTTTGGCTGATGGTTAAGGTTAGGGTTAGGGACAGGATTAGTAACAGGGTGAGGGTTAGAGTTAAGTTTAGAGAGACAGTAAGGATCAGAGTTAGGTTTAGCGACAGTGTTAGGGTTAGGGTTAGGGTTATGTTAGGATTAGGGTTAGGGTTAGAGTTAGGGTTTAGTGTTAGGGTTAGGGTTTAGGATTAGGGTTAGGGTTAGCGTTAGCGTTAGGGTTAGGGTTAGGGTTAGTGTTTAGGGTTTAGGGTTAGGGTTAGGTACAGGATTAGGGTTTGAGACATGGTTAGGTTTTGTGTTAGGGTTAGTTTTAGGGTTAGGGTTAGGGTTTAGTGTTAGGTTTAGGGTTACGGTTAGGGACTGGATTAGGTTTTGGGACATGATTAGGTTTATTGTTAGGGTTATAGTTAAGTTTTGGTTCTGGCTGATGGTAAAGGTTAGGTTAGGGTTAGGGTTAGGGTTAGGTTTAGGGTTAGGTTTTAGTGATAGGGTTAGGGTTAGGGTTAGGGTTTAGGTTTAGGGTTAGGGTAAAGGTTAGGGTTTAGGGTTTAGGGTTAGGGTTAGGGTTCGGGTTAGCGTTAGGTTTAGAGTTAGGAACAGGATTAGGGTTTGGGACATGGTTAGGTTTAGTGTTAGGGTATAGTTAAGTTTAGGTTTTGTCTGATGCTTAAGTTTAGGTTTAGGGACAGGGTTAGTGACAGGGTGAGGGTTAGAGTTAAGTTTGGAGAGACGGTAAGGGTCAGAGTTAGGTTTAGCGACAGTGTTAGGGTTAGGGTTAATATTAGAGGCAGATTTAGGGTTAACGTTAGCCTTAGGGTTAGGGTTCGTGTTAGGATTAGGGTTAGGTACAGATTTGGGAAGAGTGTTAGGGCTCCATTTAGAGTTAGGTCTAGGGATACGTTTAGATTTAGGTTTTGGGTTAGGAAAGGGTTAGCTACAGGGGCAGGGATAGGTAGGGACACAGTGAGTGTTAGAGTTAGGATTAGGGTTAGGGGTAGGGTTAGGGTTTGGGTTAGGGTTAGGGTTAGGGTTAGGGTTTAGGGTTACAGTTAGGGTTAGGATTAGGGTTTAGGGTTTAGGGTTTAGGGTTTAGGGTTAGGGTTAGCCTTAGGGTTGGGTTAGGTTTAGGGATAGAGTTTAGGTTTAGGATTATGGTTAGGGTTAGGGACAGGATTAGGGTTTGGGACATGGTTAGGTTTAGTGTTAGGATTATAGTTAAGTTTAGGTTTTGTCTGATGCTTAAGTTTAGGTTTAGGGACAGGGTTACTGACAGGGTGAGGGTTACAGTTAAGGGTGGAGAAACGGTAAGGGTCAGAGTTAGGTTTAGCGACAGTGTTAGGGTTAGGGTCAATATTAGAGTCAGAGTTAAGGTTAAGGTTAGCGTTATGGTTAGAAGCAGAGTAGGTTGAGTGATAGTGTTAGTATTAGAGACAGGCTTAGTGTTAGTGTTAGCGTTAGGGTTTGGGACAGTGTTAGGATTAGGTTTGGAGTTGAGTTTAGTGTTAGGTTTCAGTTTAGGGCTAGGGTTAGTGTTAGAGGCAGGGTGGCCTTCGGATTAGGGTAGGGATAGGGTCAGGCACAGGGATAGGGATATGGTTATGGTTAGGGTTGGGATTAGAAACAGGTTTAAAGTTAGGGTCAGGGTTAGAGACAGGTATGGTTAGGGTTAGGGTCAAGGTATAGGTAAGATTTCGGTTAAGATTAGGGACAGGTTACAGTTAGGTTTAGGGTTAGGAACAAGATTAGGGCTAGGGTTGAGGTGTATGTTAGTGTCAGGGTTAGGTCTGAAGTACGATTAGAGTTAGGGTTAGAATTAGAGTTAGGGGAACGGTTAGGATTAAGGATAGGTTTAGGGTTAACGTTACGGACAGGAATAGGGTTAGTGTTAGGGTTATGATTAGGGATAGGTACAGAGTTAGGTTGAAGAATACGAACAGGCTTATGGATTATTAGGGTTAGGGTTTATGACACAATTAGGGTCATGGTTAGAGTTCCACTTAGCTTTACCGACATGGTTAGCTTTAGGGTTACTGTGAGCGTTAAGTTTAGGGACAGGTTAAGGGTTAGTGTTAGATTTAGGGTCAGGGCTAGGGTTAGCTTTCTGGTTCGATTTACATTTATGGTTATGGTTAAAGGCAAGCTAGTGTTCTGGTTAGGATTAGGGTTTCCGTTAAAATTAGGAACACAGTTAAGCTTAGTGTAAGGTTTAGGGTTAGTGATAAAGACACGGTTTGGTTTAGGGTATGGGTTCGGGGGAGATTCAGTGTTAGGGACAGGTTAGGGTAGGATTAGTGTTAGGGGTACAGGCAGTTTTCGGGTTAGAGTTACAAAATTGGTTATGAGTAAGTGTAAAAACAGGGTTAGGGTTAGTTAAGTTGTTAGGGTTAGGGTTAGGGTTAGCTACAGGGTTAGGTTTAGGGAGATGGTTAGGTTTGGGGTTTGTGTGAAGTTTAGAAAAAGGGTTATTTTCAGAGTTCGGTTTAGGAAAAGGCTTACAATAACAGGGTTTGGATTAAGAAGAGTATGCATGGTAGGCACACGGATGGCTTAGGGTTCGCATGAGGGTGCGGAATACAATTGGGGTTTTCATTTGACATAGGGGAGGTCTTAGGGTTAGAGACAAGGTTAAGGTTAGGGACAGCATTAGGGTTAGAGACAAGATTAAGTTTAGGGACACTGTCAGGGTTAGTGTTAAGTTTAAGTTTAGGGTTACAGTTAGCGTTAGGGACAAAATTAGGGTTAGGGTTATGGACAGTGTTAGGTTTAGGGTTAAAGTTAGGGTCAGCGCTCAAGTTAAGGTTAACATTAAGGTTATGGATAGGTTTAGGGGTAGGGTTAGAAACAAGGTTAGAGTTACGGTTAGGATTAGAGGCACGGTTATTTTTAAATTAGGGTTCAAAACAGAGTTAAGGGTAGTGTTTTAGGGTTAGGAATAATTTTTAGGGTTAGGGTTTGGTTTAGGGTTTGTTTTAGGGTTCGGGGCAGAGTTAGGGTTAGGAATATAGCTAGTGTTCGGTTTAGGGTTAAGCTTAGGGACAGAGTTAGGGTTACAGTTAGGGTTAAGGACAGGGTTATGATTAGGGTCAGGGTTAGTGTTCAGGACAGTGTCAGGGCAGGCCGTAGGATCAGGGTAGGGTTTGGGTTCAGGTTAGGATATGCTAGGGTTAGGGTTAGGGGCATAGCTAGGGTTGAGGGCAGATTCAGTGTTATGATTAGGAACATGGCTAAGGTTAGGGTTCATGTTAGGGACCGTTTCAGGGTTACGTTTAGTGTTAAGGGTTGGGTTAGAATGGAGGACACGGTTAGGGTTAGTGTTAGGGTATCACGTCTCACGTGACATCGGCTGGGGAACTACAGTTAGATGGCGAAGAGTTAAGAAACTCCAGAGCCAAAAATAGAGTTTCTGTGGGCCAGTGTTCTCATCTCTGAGGCCCAAGCCTTAATACTGTGGGCGCATAGCTTTTCTTTACAACTGCCACCAAGAAGTCAATTTGAATATCTATACACAGGGAGTTGATTCTATTTGTCTGGCAGCTGCTTCGCCAAAACTCATTGTGATCAAACACAAGTTTTGCTTTCACATGTACGTATGATCCCCCGGATGGACTCAGCATTCCGAGACCACCGGATAAGGAAGTTGTACTGAGATCATTCCCTCGGGTCTTAGCATTCGAGACACTTCCTTATGACGTGAAAGGCTCAGTGCACAGGAGCATTCGAATCGGCAGCTCCACGGTGACATTAGGGTTAGTTTTATAAACAGGATGAAGTTAGGTTTAGGGTTAGGGTTACCGACAGAGTTTGCTTTAGGGTAAGGGACAGGATTAGAACTAGGATTAGGTTTAGAGACACGGTTAGAATTAGGGTTAGTTTTAGGTTTAGTGTTGAAGGACAGAGTTAGGGTTTGGGTTAGCATTAGGGTTAGGGTCCGTGTTAGGATTAGGGTTAGGGACAGAGTTGGGAAGAGTGTCAGGGCTCCATTTAGAGTTAGGGCTAGGGATACGTTTAGGTTTATGTTTTGGGTTAGGAAAAGGTTTAGCTACAGGGGCAGGGATAGTTTAGGGACACAGTGAGTGTTAGAGTTAGGATTAGGGTTAGGGTTAAGGTTAGGGTTTGGGTTAGGGTTAGGGTTATGGTTAGGTTTAGGGTTTAGGGTTAGGGTTAGGGTTAGAGTTTAGGGTTTAGGGTTTAGGGTTTAGGATTAGGGTTAGCGTTAGGGTTAGGGTTTAGGGTTAGGGTTAGGGTTAGGGGTAGGTTTAGGGTTAGGGACAGGATTAGGGTTCGGGACATGGTTAGGTTTAGTGTTAGGGTTATAGTTAAGTTTAGGTTTTGTCTGATGCTTAAGTTTAGGTTTAGGGACAGGGTTATTGACAGGGTGAGGGTTAGAGTTAAGGGTGGAGAGACGGTAAGGGTCAGAGTTAGGTTTAGCGACAGTGTTAGGGGTAGGGTTAATATTAGAGGCAGAGTTAGGGTTAAGGTTAGCGTTATGGTTAGAAACAGATTAGGTTGAGTGATAGTGTTATTATTAGTGACAGGCTTAGTGTTAGGGTTAGGGTTAGGGTTAGGGTTTCGGGTTTAGGGTTAGGGTTAGGGTTAGGGTTAGGGACACGATTCGGGTTTGGGACATGGTTAGGTTTAGTGTTAGGGTTATAGTGAAGTTTAGGTTTTGGCTGATGGTTAAGCTTAGGTTTATTGACAGGGTTAATGACAGGGTGAGTGTTAGAATTAAGGTTAGAGAGATGGTAAGGGTCAGAGTTAGGTTTAATGACAGTGTTAGGGTTAGGGTTAGGGTTAGGTTAGGGTTAGGGTTTAGGGATAGGTTTAGGGTTAGGTTTAGGGTTTAAGGTAAGGTTAGGGTTAGGGTTAGGGTTTAGGATTTAGGGTTAAGGTTATGGTTAGGGTTAGGTTTAGGGTTAGGGACACGACTCGGGTTTGGGACATGTTTAAGTTCAGTGTTAGGTTTATAGTTAAGTTTAGGTTTTGGCTGATGGTTAAGGTTAGGGTTAGGGACAGGATTAGTAACAGGGTGAGGGTTAGAGTTAAGTTTAGAGAGACAGTAAGGATCAGAGTTAGGTTTAGCGACAGTGTTAGGGTTAGGGTTAGGGTTATGTTAGGATTAGGGTTAGGGTTAGAGTTAGGGTTTAGTGTTAGGGTTAGGGTTTAGGATTAGGGTTAGGGTTAGCGTTAGCGTTAGGGTTAGGGTTAGGGTTAGTGTTTAGGGTTTAGGGTTAGGGTTAGGTACAGGATTAGGGTTTGAGACATGGTTAGGTTTTGTGTTAGGGTTAGTTTTAGGGTTAGGGTTAGGGTTTAGTGTTAGGTTTAGGGTTACGGTTAGGGACTGGATTAGGTTTTGGGACATGATTAGGTTTAGTGTTAGGGTTATAGTTAAGTTTTGGTTCTGGCTGATGGTTAAGGTTAGGTTAGGGTTAGGGTTAGGGTTAGGTTTAGGGTTAGGTTTTAGTGATAGGGTTAGGGTTAGGGTTAGGGTTTAGGTTTAGGGTTAGGGTAAAGGTTAGGGTTTAGGGTTTAGGGTTAGTGTTAGGGTTAGGGTTAGCGTTAGGTTTAGGGTTAGGAACATGATTAGGGTTTGGGACATGGTTATGTTTAGTGTTAGGGTATAGTTAAGTTTAGGTTTTGTCTGATGCTTAAGTTTAGGTTTAGGGACAGGGTTAGTGACAGGGTGAGGGTTAGAGTTAAGTTTGGAGAGACGGTAAGGGTCAGAGTTATGTTTAGCGACAGTGTTAGGGTTAGGTTTAATATTAGAGGCAGATTTAGGGTTAACGTTAGCGTTAGGTTTAGGGTTCGTGTTAGGATTAGGGTTAGGTACAGATTTGGGAAGAGTGTTAGGGCTCCACTTAGAGTTAGGTCTAGGGTTACGTTTAGATTTAGGTTTTGGGTTAGGAAAAGGGTTAGCTACAGGGGCAGGGATAGGGTAGGGACACAGGTAGTGTTAGAGTTAGGATTAGGGTTAGGGGTAGGGTTAGGGCTTGGGTTAGGGTTAGGGTTAGGGTTAGGGTTTAGGGTTACAGTTAGGGTTAGGATTAGGGTTTAGGGTTTAGGGTTTAGGGTTAGGGTTAGCCTTAGGGTTGGGTTAGGTTTAGGGATAGAGTTTAGGTTTAGGATTATGGTTAGGGTTAGGGACAGGATTAGGGTTTGGGACATGGTTAGGTTTAGTGTTAGGGTTATAGTTAAGTTTAGGTTTTGTCTGATGCTTAAGTTTAGGTTTAGGGACAGGGTTACTGACAGGGTGAGGGTTAGAGTTAAGGGTGGAGAGACGGTAAGGGTCAGAGTTAGGTTTAGCGACAGTGTTAGGGTTAGGGTCAATATTAGAGTCAGAGTTAAGGTTAAGGTTAGCGTTATGGTTAGAAGCAGAGTAGGTTGAGTGATAGTGTTATTATTAGAGACAGGCTTAGTGTTAGTGTTAGCGTTAGGGTTTGGGACAGTGTTAGGATTAGGTTTGGAGTTGAGTTTAGTGTTAGGTTTCAGTTTAGGGCTAGGGTTAGTGTTAGAGGCAGGGTGGCCTTCGGATTAGGGTAGGGATAGGGTCAGGCACAGGGATAGGGATATTGTTATGGTTAGGGTTGGGATTAGAAACAGGTTTAAAGTTAGGGTCAGGGTTAGAGACAGGTATGGTTAGAGTTAGGGTCAAGGTATAGGTAAGATTTCGGTTAAGATTAGGGACAGGTTACAGTTAGGTTTAGGGTTAGGAACAAGATTAGGGCTAGGGTTGAGGTGTATGTTAGTGTCAGGGTTAGGTCTGAAGTACGATTAGAGTTAGGGTTAGAATTAGAGTTAGGGGAACGGTTAGGATTAAGGATAGGTTTAGGGTTAACGTTACGCACAGGAATAGGGTTAGTGTTAGGGTTATGATTAGGGATAGGTACAGAGTTAGGTTGAAGAGTACGAACAGGCTTATGGATTATTAGGGTTAGGGTTTATGACACAATTAGGGTCACGGTTAGAGTTACACATAGCTTTACCGACATGGTTAGCTTTAGGGTTACTCTGACCGTTAAGTTTAGGGACAGGTTAAGGGTTAGTGTTAGAGTTAGGGTCAGGGCTAGGGTTAGGTTTCTGGTTCGATTTACATTTAGGGTTATGGTTAAAGACAAGCTAGTGTTCTGGTTAGGATTAGGGTTTCCGTTAAAATTAGGGACACAGTTAAGGTTTAGGGTTAGTGATAAAGACACGGTTTGGTTTAGGGTATGGGTTTGGGGGAGATTCAGTGTTAGGGACAGGTTAGGTTAGGATTAGTGTTAGGGGTACAGGCAGTTTTCGGGTTAGAGTTACAAAATTCGTTATGAGTAAGTGTAAAAACAGGGGTAGGGTTAGTGAAGTTGTTAGGGTTAGGGTTAGGGTTAGCTACAGGGTTAGGTTTAGGGAGATGGTTAGGTTTGGGGTTTGTGTGAAGTTTAGAAAAAGGGTTATTTTCAGAGTTCGGTTTAGGAAAAGGCTTACAATAACAGGGTTTGGATTAAGAAGAGTATGCATGGTAGGCACACGGATGGCTTAGGGTTCGCATGAGGGTGAGGAATACATTTGGGGTTTTCATTTGACATAGGGGAGGTCTTAGGGTTAGAGACAAGGTTAAGGTTAGGGACAGCATTAGGGTTAGAGACAAGATTAAGGTTAGGGACACTGTCAGGGTTAGTGTTAAGTTTAAGTTTAGTGTTACATTTATGGTTAGGGACAAAATTAGGGTTAGGGTTATGGACAGTGTTAGGTTTAGGGTTAAAGTTAGGGTCAGCGCTCAAGTTAAGGTTAACATTAAGGTTATGGATAGGTTTAGGGGTAGGGTTAGAAACAAGGTTAGAGTTACGGTTAGGATTAGAGGCACGGTTATTTTTTTTTTTTAATTTTTATTGTTAGTTTCAGGTGTACAGAACAATGCAATAGTTGCCCTTTTCAACCTCACAAAATAACAACCCCCCTCCCCCCAACCACTGCCCTCCCACCCCCGGTATCATGCTTATCTATTACAATTCCATTGAATCCGTTCCCGCACTCTACTCCATGTCCCGAGGTTATATGTATATATAATTATAGTTGACATACAGTATTATTCAACATCAGTTTCAGAAATACAGTGCGGTGAGAGGCACGGTTATTTTTAAATTAGGGTTCTAAACAGAGTTAAGGGTAGTGTTAGGGTTAGGAATACTTTTTAGGGTTAGGGATTGGTTTAGGGTTTGTTTTAGGGTTCGGGGCAGAGTTAGGGTTAGGGACATAGTTAGTGTTCGGTTTAGGGTTAAGCTTAGGGACAGAGTTAGGGTTAGAGTTAGGGTTAAGGACAGGGTTATGATTAGGGTCAGGGTTAGTGTTCAGGACAGTGTCAGGGCAGGCCGTAGGATCAGGGTAGGGTTTGGGTTCAGGTTAGGATATGCTAGGGTTAGGGTTAGGGGCATAGCTAGGGTTGAGGGCAGATTCAGTGTTATGATTAGGAACATGGCTAAGGTTAGGGTTCATGTTAGGGACCGTTTCAGGGTTACGTTTAGTGTTAAGGGTTGGGTTAGAATGGAGGACACGGTTAGGGTTAGTGTTAGGGTATCACGTCTCACGTGACATCGGCTGGGGAACTACAGTTAGATGGCGAAGAGTTAAGAAACTCCAGAGCCAAAAATAGAGTTTCTGTGGGCCAGTGTTCTCATCTCTGAGGCCCAAGCCTTAATACTGTGGGCGCATAGCTTTTCTTTACAACTGCCACCAAGAAGCCAATTTGAATATCTATACACAGGGAGTTGATTCTATTTGTCTGGCAGCTGCTTCGCCAAAACTCATTGTGATCAAACACAAGTTTTGCTTTCACATGTACGTATGATCCCCCGGGTGGACTCAGCATTCCGAGACCACCGGATAAGGAAGTTGTACTGAGATCATTCCCTCGGGTCTTAGCTTTCGGAGACACTTCCTTATGACGTGAAAGGCTCAGTGCACAGGAGCATTCGAATCGGCAGCTCCACGGTGACATTAGGGTTAGGTTTATAAACAGGATGAAGTTAGGTTTAGGGTTAGGGTTACCGACAGAGTTTGCTTTAGGGTAAGGGACAGGATTAGAACTAGGATTAGGTTTAGAGACACGGTTAGAATTAGGGTTAGTTTTAGGTTTAGTGTTGAAGGACAGAGTTAGGGTTTGTGTTAGCATTAGGGTTAGGGTTCGTGTTAGGATTAGGGTTAGGGACAGAGTTGGGAAGAGTGTTAGGGCTCCATTTAGAGTTAGGGCTAGGGATACGTTTAGGTTTAGGTTTTGGGTTAGGAAAAGGTTTAGCTACAGGGGCAGGGATAGTTTAGGGACACAGTGAGTGTTAGAGTTAGGATTAGGGTTAGGGTTAATGTTAGGGTTTGTGTTAGGGTTAGGGTTATGGTTAGGGTTAGGGTTTAGGATTAGGGTTAGTGTTAGGGTTAGGGTTTAGGGTTTAGGGTTTAGGGTTAGGGTTAGCGTTAGGGTTAGGGTTAGGGTTAGGGTTTAGGGTTTACGGTTTGGGTTAGGGTTAGGGTTAGGGTTATGTTTAGGGTTAGGGTTAGGGTTAGGGTTAGGGTTAGGGTTAGGGTTAGGGTTAGGTTTTAGGGATAGGGTTAGGGTTAGGGTTAGGGTTTAGGTTTAGGTTTAGGGTTAAGGTTAGGCTTTAGGGTTTAGGGTTAGGGTTAGGGTTAGGGTTAGCGTTAGGTTTAGGGTTACGGACAGGATTAGGGTTTGGGACATGGTCAGGTTTAGTGTTAAGGTTATAGTTAAGTTTAGGTTTTGTCTGATGCTTAAGTTTAGGTTTAGGGACAGGGTTAGTGACAGGGTGAGGGTTAGAGTTAAGGTTGGAGAGACGGTAAGGGTCAGAGTTAGGTTTAGCGACAGTGTTAGGGTTAGGTTTAATATTAGAGGCAGAGTTAGGGTTAAGGTTAGCGTTAGGGTTAGGGTTCGTGTTAGGATTAGGGTTAGGTACAGATTTGGGAAGAGTGTTAGGGCTCCATTTAGAGTTAGGTCTAGGGATACGTTTAGATTTAGGTTTTGGGTTAGGAAAAGTGTTAGCTACAAGGGCAGGAATAGGGTAGGGACACAGTGAGTGTTAGAGTTAGGATTAGGGTTAGGGTTAGTGTTTGGGTTAGGTTTAGGTTAGGGTTTAGGGTTACAGTTAGGGTTAGGATTAAGGTTTAGGGTTTAGGGTTTAGTGTTTAGGGTTAGGGTTAGCCTTAGGGTTGGGTTCGGTTTAGGGTTAGGGTTTAGGGTTAGGGTTATGGTTAGGGTTAGGGACAGATTTAGGGTTTGGGACATGGTTAGGTTTAGTGTTAGGGTTATAGTTAAGTTTAGGTTTAGTCTGATGCTTAAGTTTAGGTTTAGGGACAGGGTAACTGACAGGGTGAGGGTTAGAGTTAAGGGTGGAGAGACGGTAAGGGTCAGAGTTAGGTTTAGCGACAGTGTTAGGGTTAGGGTTAATATTAGAGTCAGAGTTAAGGTTAAGGTTAGCGTTATGGTTAGAAGCAGATTAGGTTGAGTGATAGTGTTAGTATTAGTGACAGGCTTAGTGTTAGTGTTAGCGTTAGGGTTTGGGACAGTGTTAGGGTTAGGTTTGGAGTTGAGTTTAGTGTTAGGTTTCAGTTTAGGGCTATGGTAAGTGTTAGAGACAGGGTGGCCTTCGGATTAGGATAGGGATAGGGTCAGGCACAGGGATAGGGATATGGTTATGGTTAGGGTTGGGATTAGAAACAAGTTAAAATTAGGGTCAGGGTTAGAGACAGGTATGTTTAGGGTTAGGGTCAAGGTATAGGTAAGATTTAGGGTAAGATTAGGGACAGGTTACAGTTAGGTTTAGGGTTAGGAACAAGATTAGGGCTAGGGTTGAGGTGTATGTTAGTGTCAGGGTTAGGTCTGAAGTAGGATTAGAGTTAGGGTTAGAATTAGAGTTAGGGGAATGGTTAGGATTAAGGATAGGTTTAGGGTTAACGTTACGCACAGGAATAGGGTTAGTGTTAGGGTTATGATTAAGGATAGGTACACAGTTAGGTTGAAGAGTACGAACAGGCTTATGTATTATTAGGGTTAGGGTTTATGACACAATTAGGGTCACGGTTAGAGTTACACTTAGCTTTACCGACATGGTTAGCTTTAGGGTTACTGTGAGCGTTAGGTTTAGGGACAGGTTAAGGGTTAGTGTTAGAGTTAGGGTCAGGGCTAGGGTTAGGTTTCTGGTTTGATTTACATTTAGGGTTATGGTTAAAGACAAGCTAGTGTTCTGGTTAGGATTAGGGTTTCCGTTAAAATTAGGGACACAGTTAAGGTTACTGTAAGGTTTAGGGTTAGTGATAAAGACACGGTTTGGTTTAGGGTATGGGTTTGGGGGAGATTCAGTGTTAGGGACAGGTTAGGGTAGGATTAGTGTTAGGGGTACAGGCAGTTTTCGGGTTAGAGTTACAAAATTCGTTATGAGTAAGTGTAAAAACAGGGGTAGGGTTAGTGAAGTCGTTAGGGTTAGGGTTAGGGTTAGCTACAGGTTTAGGTTTAGGGAGATGGTTAGGTTTGGGGTTTGTGTGAAGTTTAGAAAAAGGGTTATTTTCAGAGTTCGGTTTAGGAAAAGGGTTACAATAACAGGGTTTGGATTAAGAAGAGTATGCATGGTAGGCACACGGATGGCTTAGGGTTCGCATGAGTGTGAGGAATACATTTGGGGTTTTCATTTGACATAGGGGAGGTCTTAGGGTTAGAGACAAGGTTAAGGTTAGGGAAAGCATTAGGGTTAGAGACAAGATTAAGGTTAGGGACACTGTCAGGGTTAGTGTTAAGTTTAAGTTTAGGGTTACATTTAGGGTTTGGGACAAAAATAGGGTTAGGGTTATGGACAGTGTTAGGTTTAGGGTTAAAGTTAGGGTCAGCGCTCAAGATAAGGTTAACATTAAGGTTAGGGATAGGTTTAGGGGTAGGGTTAGAAACAAGGTTAGACTTACGGTTAGGATTAGAGGCACGGTTATTTTTAAATTAGGGTTCAAAACAGAGTTAAGGGTAGTGTTAGGGTTAGGAATACTTTTTAGGGTTAGGGTTTGGTTTAGGGTTCGGGGCAGAGTTAGGGTTAGGAACATAGTTAGTGTTCGGTTTAGGGTTAAGCTTAGGGACAGGGTTAGGTTTAGAGTTAGGGTTAAGGACAGGGTTATGATTAGGGTCAGGGTTAGTGTTCAGGACAGTGTCAGGGCAGGCCGTAGGATCAGGGTAGGGTTTGGGTTCAGGTTAGGATATGCTAAGGTTAGGGTTAGGGGCATAGCTAGGGTTGAGGGCAGAGTCAGTGTTACGGTTAGGAACTTGGCTAAGGTTAGGGTTCATGTTAGGGACTGTTTCAGGGTTACGTTTAGTGTTAAGGGTTGGGTTAGAATGGAGGACACGGTTAGGGTTAGTGTTAGGGTAACACGTCTCACGTGACATCGGCTGGGGAACTACAGTTAGATGGCGAAGAGTTAAGAAACTCCAGAGCCAAAAATAGAGTTTCTGTGGGCCAGTGTTCTCATCTCTGAGGCCCAAGCCTTAATACTGTGGGCGCATAGCTTTTCTTTACAACTGCCACCAAGAAGTCAATTTGAATATCTATACACAGGGAGTTGATTCTATTTGTCTGGCAGCTGCTTCGCCAAAACTCATTGTGATCAAACACAAGTTTTGCTTTCACATGTACGTATGATCCCCAGGATGGACTCAGCATTCCGAGATCACCGGATAAGGAAGTTATACTGAGATCATTCCCTCGGGTCTTAGCATTCGAGACACTTCCTTATGAGGAGAAAGGCTCAGTGCACAGGAGCATTCGACTCGGCAGCTCCATGGTGACATTAGGGTTAGGTTTATAAACAGGATGAAGTTAGGTTTAGGGTTAGGGTTACCGACAGAGTTTGCTTTAGGGTAAGAGACAGGATTAGAACTAGGATTAGGTTTAGAGACACGGTTAGAATTAGGGTTAGTTTTAGGTTTAGTGTTGAAGGACAGAGATAGGGTTTGGGTTAGCATTAGGGTTAGGGTTCGTGTTAGGATTAGGGTTAGGGACAGAGTTGGGAAGAGTGTTAGGGCTCCATTTAGAGTTAGGTCTAGGGATACGTTTAGATTTAGGTTTCGGGTTAGGAAAAGGGTTAGCTACAGGGGCAGGGATTGCGTAGGGACACAGTGAGTGTTAGAATTAGGATTAGGGTTAGGGTTAGGGCTAGGGTTTGGGTTAGGGTTAGGGTTTAGGGATAGGGTTAGGGTTAGGGTTAGTGTTAGGGTTAGGGTTAGGGTTAGGGGCACGATTAGAATTTGGGACATGGTTAGGTTTAATGTTAGGGTTATAGTTAAGTTTTGGTTTTGGCTGATGGTTAAGTTTAGTTTTAGGGACAGGTTGAGTGACAGGGTGACGTTTAGAGTTAAGGTTAGAGAGTCGGTAAGGTTCAGAGTTAGGTTTAGCGACAGTGTTAGGGTTAGGGATCGGGTTATGTTAGGGTATGGGTTAGGGTTAGGGTTAGGGTTAGCGTTAGGGTTAGGGTTCGTGTTAGGATTAAGGTTAGGGACAGAGTTGGGAAGAGTGTCAGGGCTCCATTTAGAGTTAGGGCTAGGGATACGTTTAGGTTTAGGTTTTGGGGTAGGAAAAGGTTTAGCTACAGGGGCAGGGATTGCGTAGGGACACAGTGAGTGTTAGAGTTAGGATTAGGGTTAGGGTTAGGGCTAGGGTTTGAGTTAGGGTTAGGTTTTAGGGATAGGGTTAGGGTTAGGGTTAGGGTTAGGGTTAGGGTTAGGGTTAGGGTTAGAGTTAGGGGCACGATTAGGGTTTGGGACATGGTTAGGTTTAGTGTTAGGGTTATAGTTAAGTTTTGGTTTTTGCTGATGGTTAAGTTTAGTTTTAGGGACTAGTTGAGTGACAGGGTGAGGGTTAGAGTTAAGGTTAGAGAGTCGGTAAGGTTCAGAGTTAGGTTTATCGACAGTGTTAGTGTAAGTTATCGGGTTAGGTTAGGGTTTAGGGTTAGGGTTAGGAATAGGTGAGGGTTAGTGTTTAGATTTTAGGGTTAGGGTTTAGGGATAGATTAGGGTTAGGGTTAGGGTAAGGGTTAGAGTTAGGGTTTAGGCTTTAGGGTTAGGGTTAGTGTTAGGGTTTAGGGTTTAGGGTTAGGGTTAGGGTTAGTGTTAGGGTTAAGTGTTTATGGTTAGGGTTAGCGTTAGGGTTAGGGTTTGGGTTTAGGGTTTAGGTTTAGGGTTAGGGTTAGTGTTAGGGTTTCGGGTTTAGTGTTAGGGTTAAGGTTAGGGTTAGGTACACGATTCGGGTTTGAGACATGGTTAGGTTTAGTGTTAGGGTTATAGTTAAGTTTAGGTTTTGGCTGATGGTTAAGGTTAGGTTTACGGACAGGGTTAGTTACAGGGTGAGTGTTAGAATTAAAGATAGAGAGACGGTAAGGGTCAGAGTTAGGTTTAGCGACAGTGTTAGGGTTAGGGTTAGGGTTAGGTTAGGGTTAGGGTTAGGGTTAGGGTTAGGTTTTAGGGATAGGGTTAGGGTTAGGGTTACGGTTTAGGTTTAGGGTTAGGGTTAAGGTTAGGGTTTAGGGTTTAGGGTTAGGGTTAGGGTTAGGGTTAGCATTTGGTTTAGGGTTAGGGACAGGATTAGGGTTTGGGATATGGTTAGGTTTACTGTTAGGGTTATATTAAGTTTAGGTTTTGTCTGATGCTTAAGTTTAGGTTTAGGGACAGGGTTAGTGACAGGGTGAGGGTTAGAGTTAAGGTTGGAGAGACGGTAAGGGTCAGAGTTAGGTTTAGCGACAGTGTTAGGGTTAGGGATCAGGTTAGGTTAGGGTTTAGGGTTAGGGTTAGGGTTAGGGTTAGGAATAGGGGAGGGTTAGTGTTTACATTTTAGGATTAGGGTTTAGGGATAGGGTTAGGGTTAGGTTTAGGGTTAGTGTTAGAGTTAGGATTTAGGCTTTAGGGTTAGGTTTAGGGTTAGAGTTAGGGCTTACGGTTTAGGGTTAGGGTTAGGGTTTCGGGTTTAGGGTTAGGGTTAAGTTTAGGGATAGGGTTAGGTACACGATTCGGGTTTGAGACATGTTTAGGTTTAGTGTTAGGGTTATGGTTAAGTTTAAGTTTTGGCTGATGGTTAAGGGTAGGTTTAGGGACAGGGTTAGTTACAGGGTGAGGGTTAGAGTTAAAGTTAGAGAGACGGTAAGGTACAGAGTTAGGTTTAGCGACAGTGTTAGGGTTAGGGTTAGGGTTAGGTTAGGGTTAGGGTTTGGGTTAGGGTTAGGGTTAGGTTTTAGGGATAGGGTTAGGGTTAGAGTTACGGTTTACGTTTAGAGTTAGGGTTAAGGTTAGGGTTTAGGGTTTAGGGTTAGGGTTAGGGTTAGAGTTAGGGTTTAGGCTTTAGGGTTAAGGTTAGTGTTAGGGTTTAGGGTTTAGAGTTAGGGTTAGGTTTAGGGTTAGGTTTAGGCTTAGGGTTAGGGTTAGGGTTAGGGTTAGGGTTAGGGTTAGGGTTTAGTGTTTATGGTTAGGGTTAGCGTTAGGGTTAGGGTTTGGGTTTAGGGTTTAGGTTTAGGGTTAGGGTTAGTGTTAGGGTTTCGGGTTTAGTGTTAGGGTTAAGGTTAGGGTTAGGGTTAGGTACACGTTTTGGGTTTGAGACATGGTTAGGTTTAGTGTTAGGGTTATAGTTAAGTTTAGGTTTTTGCTGATGGTTAAGGTTAGGTTTAGGGACAGGGTTAGTTACAGGGTGAGGGTTAGAGTTAAAGATAGAGAGACGGTAAGGGTCAGAGTTAGGTTTAGCGACAGTGTTAGGGTTAGGATTAGGGTTAGGTTAGGTTTAGGGTTAGGGTTAGGGTTAGGTTTTAGGGATAGGGTTAGGGTTAGGGTTACGGTTTAGGTTTAGGGTTAGGGTTAAGGTTAGGGTTTAGGGTTTAGGGTTAGGGTTAGGGTTACGGTTAGCATTAGGTTTAGGGTTAGGGACAGTATTAGGGTTTGGGACATGGTTAGGTTTACTGATAGGGTTATATTAAGTTTAGGTTTTGTCTGATGCTTAAGTTTAGGTTTAGGGACAGGGTTAGTGACAGGGTGAGGGTTAGAGTTAAGGTTGGAGAGACGGTAAGGGTCAGAGTTAGGTTTAGCGACAGTGTTAGGGTTAGGGATCGGGTTATGTTAGGGTATGGGTTAGGGTTAGGGTTAGGGTTAGCGTTAGGGTTAGGGTTCGTGTTAGGATTAAGGTTAGGGACAGAGTTGGGAAGAGTGTCAGGGCTCCATTTAGAGTTAGGGCTAGGGATACGTTTAGGTTTAGGTTTTGGGGTAGGAAAAGGTTTAGCTACAGGGGCAGGGATTGCGTAGGGACACAGTGAGTGTTAGAGTTAGGATTAGGGTTAGGGTTAGGGCTAGGGTTTGAGTTAGGGTTAGGTTTTAGGGATAGGGTTAGGGTTAGGGTTAGGGTGTGAGTTTACAGTTTAGGGTTAGGGGTAGCGTTAGGGTTAGGGTTAGGGTTAGGGTTAGGGTTAGAGTTAGGGGCACGATTAGGGTTTGGGACATGGTTAGGTTTAGGGTTAGGGTTATAGTTAAGTTTTGGTTTTTGCTGATGGTTAAGTTTAGTTTTAGGGACTAGTTGAGTGACAGGGTGAGGGTTAGAGTTAAGGTTAGAGAGTCGGTAAGGTTCAGAGTTAGGTTAATCGACAGTGTTAGTGTAAGTTATCGGGTTAGGTTAGGGTTTAGGGTTAGGGTTAGGAATAGGTGAGGGTTAGTGTTTAGATTTTAGGGTTAGGGTTTAGGGATAGATTAGGGTTAGGGTTAGGGTAAGGGTTAGAGTTAGGGTTTAGGCTTTAGGGTTAGGGTTAGTGTTAGGGTTTAGGGTTTAGGGTTAGGGTTAGTGTTAGGGTTAAGTGTTTATGGTTAGGGTTAGCGTTAGGGTTAGTGTTAGGGTTTCGGGTTTAGTGTTAGGGTTAAGGTTAGGGTTAGGTACACGTTTCGGGTTTGAGACATGGTTAGGTTTAGTGTTAGGGTTATAGTTAAGTTTAGGTTTTGGCTGATGGTTAAGGTTAGGTTTAGGGAAAGGGTTAGTTACAGGGTGAGTGTTAGAATTAAAGATAGAGAGACGGTAAGGGTCAGAGTTAGGTTTAGCGACAGTGTTAGGGTTAGGGTTAGGGTTAGGTTAGGGTTAGGGTTAGGGTTAGGGTTAGGTTTTAGGGATAGGGTTAGGGTTAGGGTTACGGTTTAGGTTTAGGGTTAGGGTTAAGGTTAGGGTTTAGGGTTTAGGGTTAGGGTTAGGGTTAGGGTTAGCATTTGGTTTAGGGTTAGGGACAGGATTAGGGTTTGGAATATTGTTAGGTTTACTGTTAGGGTTATATTAAGTTTAGGTTTTGTCTGATGCTTAAGTTTAGGTTTAGGGACAGGGTTAGTGACAGGGTGAGGGTTAGAGTTAAGGTTGGAGAGACGGTAAGGGTCAGAGTTAGGTTTAGCGACAGTGTTAGGGTTAGGGATCAGGTTAGGTTAGGGTTTAGGGTTAGGGTTAGGGTTAGGGTTAGGAATAGGGGAGGGTTAGTGTTTACATTTTAGGATTAGGGTTTAGGGATAGGGTTAGGGTTAGGCTTAGGGTTAGTGTTAGAGTTAGGATTTAGGCTTTAGGGTTAGGTTTAGGGTTAGAGTTAGGGCTTACGGTTTAGGGTTAGGGTTAGGGTTTCGGGTTTAGGGTTAGGGTTAAGTTTAGGGATAGGGTTAGGTACACGATTCGGGTTTGAGACATGTTTAGGTTTAGTGTTAGGGTTATGGTTAAGTTTAAGTTTTGGCTGATGGTTAAGGGTAGGTTTAGGGACAGGGTTAGTTACAGGGTGAGGGTTAGAGTTAAAGTTAGAGAGACGGTAAGGTACAGAGTTAGGTTTAGCGACAGTGTTAGGGTTAGGGTTAGGGTTAGGGTTAGGTTAGGGTTAGGGTTTGGGTTAGGGTTAGGGTTAGGTTTTAGGGATAGGGTTAGGGTTAGAGTTACGGTTTACGTTTAGAGTTAGGGTTAAGGTTAGGGTTTAGGGTTTAGGGTTAGGGTTAGGGTTAGAGTTAGGGTTTAGGTTAGGGTTAGGGTTAGTGTTAGGGTTTAGGGTTTAGAGTTAGGGTTAGGGTTAGGGTTAGGTTTAGGCTTAGGGTTAGGGTTAGGGTTAGGGTTAGGGTTAGGGTTAGGGTTTAGTGTTTATGGTTAGGGTTAGCGTTAGGGTTAGGGTTTGGGTTTAGGGTTTAGGTTTAGGGTTAGGGTTAGTGTTAGGGTTTCGGGTTTAGTGTTAGGGTTAAGGTTAGGGTTAGGGTTAGGTACACGTTTTGGGTTTGAGACATGGTTAGGTTTAGTGTTAGGGTTATAGTTAAGTTTAGGTTTTTGCTGATGGTTAAGGTTAGGTTTAGGGACAGGGTTAGTGACAGGGTGAGGGTTAGAGTTAAGGTTGGAGAGACGGTAAGGGTCAGAGTTAGGTTTAGCGACAGTGTTAGGGTTAGGGATCAGGTTAGGTTAGGGTTTAGGGTTAGGGTTAGGGTTAGGGTTAGGGTTAGGAATAGGGGAGGGTTAGTGTTTACATTTTAGGGTTAGGGTTTAGGGATAGGGTTAGGGTTAGGGTTAGGGTTAGAGTTAGGGTTAGGGTTAGGGTTAGGGTTAGGTTTTAGGGATAGGGTTAGGGTTAGGGTTACGGTTTAGGTTTAGGGTTAGGGTTAAGGTTAGGGTTTAGGGTTTAGGGTTAGGGTTAGGGTTAGAGTTAGGGTTTAGGCTTAGGGTTAGGGTTACTGTTAGGGTTGAGGGTTTAGGGTTAGGGTTAGGGTTAGGGTTAGGGTTAGAGTTAGGGTTTAGTGTTTATGGTTAGGGTTAACGTTAGGGTTAGGGTTTGGGTTTAGGGTTTAGGTTTAGGGTTAGGGTTAGTGTTAGGGTTTCGGGTTTAGTGTTAGGATTACGGTTAGGGTTAGGATTAGGTACACGTTTCGGGTTTGAGACATGGTGAGGTTTAGTGTTAGGGTTATAGTTAAGTTTAGGTTTTGGCTGATGGTTAAGGTTAGGTTTAGGGACAGGGTTAGTTACAGTGTGAGGGTTAGAGTTAAAGATAGAGAGACGGTAAGGGTCAGAGTTAGGTTTATTGACAGTGTTAGGGTTAGGGTTACGGATAGGTTAGGGTTAGGGTTAGAGTTAGGGTTTAGGGTTAGGGTTAGGGTTAGGGTTTAGGATTTAGGGTTAGGGTTATGGTTAGGGTTAGGGTTAGGGTTAGGGGCAGGTTTAGGGTTTGGGACATGTTAGGTATACTGTTAGGGTTATATTAAGTTTAGGTTTTGTCTGATGCTTAAGTTTAGGTTTAGGGACAGGGTTAGTGACAGGGTGAGGGTTAGAGTTAAGGTTGGAGAGACGGTAAGTGTCAGAGTTAGGTTTAGCGACAGTGTTAGGGTTAGGGATCATGTTAGGTTAGGGTTTAGGGTTAGGGTTAGGGTTAGGGTTAGGAATAGGGGAGGGTTAGGGTTTACATTTTAGGGTTAGGGTTTAGGAATAGGGTTAGGGTTAGGGTTAGGGTTAGAGTTAGGATTTAGGCTTTAGGGTTAGCGTTAGAGTTAGAGTTAGGGCTTATGGTTTAGGGTTAGGGTTAGGGTTAGGGTTAGGGTTTCGGGTTTAGGGTTAGGGTTAAGTTTAGGGTTAGGCTTAGGTATACGATTCGGGTTTTAGACACGTTTAGGTTTAGTGTTAGGGTTATGGTTAGGGTAAGGGTTAGGGTTAGGGTTAGGGTTTCGGGTTTAGGGTTAGGGTTAAGTTTAGGGTTAGTGTTAGGTACACGATTCGGGTTTGAGACATGTTTAGGTTTAGTGTTAGGGTTATGGTTAAGTTTAGGTTTTGGCTGATGGTTAAGGTTAGGTTTAGGGACAGGGTTAGTTACAGGGTGAGTGTTAGGGTTAGGGTTAGGGTTAGGGTTAGGGTTAGGGTTAGGTTTTAGGGATAGGGTTAGGGTTAGAGTTACGGTTTAGGGTTAGGGTAAGGGTTAATTTAGGGTTTAGGGTTTAGGGTTAGGGTTAGGGTTAGAGTTAGGGTTTAGGCTTTAGGGTTAGGGTTAGGGTTAGGGTGAGGGTTTAGTGTTTATGGTTAGGGTTAGCGTTAGGGTTAGGGTTTGGGTTTAGGGTTTAGGTTTAGGGTTAGGGTTAGTGTTAGGTTTTCGGGTTTAGTGTTAGGGTTAAGGTTAGGGTTAGGGTTAGGTACACGTATCGGGTTTGAGACATGGTTAGGTTTAGTGTTAGGGTTATAGTTAAGTTTAGGTTTTGGCTGATGGTTAAGGTTAGGTTTAGGGACAGGGTTAGTTACAGGGTGAGGGTTAGAGTTAAAAATAGAGAGACGTTAAGGGTCAGAGTTAGGTTTAGCGACAGTGTTAGGGTTAGGGTTAAGGTTAGGTTAGGGTTAGGGTTAGAGTTAGGGTTTAGGGTTAGGGTTAGGGTTAGGGTTTAGGATTTAGGGTTAGGGTTATGGTTAGGGTTAGGGTTAGGGTTAGGAGCAGGATTAGGGTTTTGGACATGGTTAGGTTTACTGTTAGGGTTATATTAAGTTTAGGTTTTGTCTGATGCTTAAGTTTAGGTTTAGGGACAGGGTTAGTGACAGGGTGAGGTTTAGAGTTAAGGTTGGAGAGACGATAAGGGTCAGAGTTAGGTTTAGCGACAGTGTTAGGGTTAGGGATCAGGTTAGGTTAGGGTTTAGGGTTAGCGTTAGGGTTAGGGTTAGGAATAGGGGAGGGTTAGTGTTTACATTTTAGGGTTAGGGTTTCGGGATAGGGTTAGTGTTAGGGTTAGGGTTAGAGTTAGGGTTAGGGTTAGGGTTAGGGTTAGGGTTAGGTTTTAGGGATAGGGTTAGGGTTACGGTTTAGGGTTAGGGTTAGGGTTAAGGTTAGGGTTTAGGGTTTAGGGTTAGGGTTAGGGTTAGAGTTAGGGTTTAGGCTTTAGGATTAGGGATAGTGTTAGGGTTTAGGGTTTAGGGTTAGGGTTAGGGTTAGGGTTTGGGTTAGGTTTAGTGTTTAAGGTTAGAGTTAGCGTTAGGGTTAGGGTTTGGGTTTAGGGTTAGGGTTAGGGTTAGGGTTAGGGTTAGGGTTAGGGTTTCGGGTTTAGTGTTAGGGTTAAGGTTATGGTTAGGGTTAGGTACCCGATTCGGGTTTGAGACATGGTTAGGTTTAGTGTTAGGGTTATAGTTAAGTTTAGGTTTTGGCTGATGGTTAAGGTTAGGTTTAGGGACAGGGTTAGTTACAGGGTGAGGGTTAGAGTTAAAGATAGAGAGACGCTAAGTGTCAGAGTTAGCTTTAGCGACAGTGTTAGGGTTAGAGTTAGGGTTAGGTTAGGGTTAGGGTTAGGGTTAGGGTTAGGGTTAGGTTTTAGGGATAGGATTAGGGTTAGGGTTACGGTTTAGGTTTAGGGTTAGGGTTAAGGTTAGGGTTTAGGGTTTAGGGTTAGGGTTAGGGTTAGAGTTAGGGTTTAGGCTTTAGGGTTAGGGTTACTGTTAGGGTTTAGGGTTTAGGTTTAGGGTTAGGGTTAGGGTTAGGGTTAGTGTTAGGGTTTCGGGTTTAGTGTTAGGGTTACGGTTAGGTTTAGGGTTAGGTACACGTTTCGGGTTTGAGACATGGTGAGGTTTAGTGTTAGGGTTATAGTTAAGTTTAGGTTTTGGCTGATGGTTAAGGTTAGGTTTAGGGACAGGGTTAGTTACAGGGTGTGGGTTAGAGTTAAAGATAGAGAGACGGTAAGGGTCAGAGTTAGGTTTATTGACAGTGTTAGGGTTAGGGTTACGGATAGGTTAGGGTTAGGGTTAGAGTTAGGGTTTAGGGTTAGGGTTAGGGTTAGGGTTTAGGATTTAGGGTTAGGGTTATGGTTAGGGTTAGGGTTAGGGTTAGGGGCAGGTTTAGGGTTTGGGACATGTTAGGTTTACTGTTAGGTTTATATTAAGTTTAGGTTTTGTCTGATGCTTAAGTTTAGGTTTAGGGACAGGGTTAGTGACAGGGTGAGGGTTAGAGTTAAGGTTGGAGAGACGGTAAGTGTCAGAGTTAGGTTTAGCGACAGTGTTAGGGTTAGGGATCATGTTAGGTTAGGGTTTAGGGTTAGGGTTAGGGTTAGGGTTAGGAATAGGGGAGGGTTAGGGTTTACATTTTAGGGTTAGTGTTTAGGAATAGGGTTAGGGTTAGGGTTAGGGTTAGAGTTAGGATTTAGGCTTTAGGGTTAGCGTTAGAGTTAGAGTTAGGGCTTATGGTTTAGGGTTAGGGTTAGGGTTAGGGTTAGGGTTTCGGGTTTAGGGTTAGGGTTAAGATTAGGGTTAGGCTTAGGTATACGATTCGGGTTTTAGACACGTTTAGGTTTAGTGTTAGGGTTATGGTTAGGGTAAGGGTTAGGGTTAGGGTTAGGGTTTCGGGTTTAGGGTTAGGGTTAAGTTTAGGGTTAGTGTTAGGTACACGATTCGGGTTTGAGACATGTTTAGGTTTAGTGTTAGGGTTATGGTTAAGTTTAGGTTTTGGCTGATGGTTAAGGTTAGGTTTAGGGACAGGGTTAGTTACAGGGTGAGTGTTAGGGTTAGGGTTAGGGTTAGGGTTAGGGTTAGGGTTAGGTTTTAGGGATAGGGTTAGGGTTAGAGTTACGGTTTAGGGTTAGGGTAAGGGTTAAGTTTAGGGTTTAGGGTTTAGGGTTAGGGTTAGGGTTAGAGTTAGGGTTTAGGCTTTAGGGTTAGGGTTAGGGTTAGGGTTAGGGTTTAGTGTTTATGTTTAGGGTTAGCGTTAGGGTTAGGGTTTGGGTTTAGGGTTTAGGTTTAGGGTTAGGGTTAGTGTTAGGGTTTCGGGTTTAGTGTTAGGGTTAAGGTTAGGGTTAGGGTTAGGTACACGTATCGGGTTTGAGACATGGTTAGGTTTAGTGTTAGGGTTATAGTTAAGTTTAGGTTTTGGCTGATGGTTAAGGTTAGGTTTAGGGACAGGGTTAGTTACAGGGTGAGGGTTAGAGTTAAAAATAGAGAGACGTTAAGGGTCAGAGTTAGGTTTAGCGACAGTGTTAGGGTTAGGGTTAGGGTTAGGTTAGGGTTAGGGTTAGAGTTAGGGTTTAGGGTTAGGGTTAGGGTTAGGGTTTAGGATTTAGGGTTAGGGTTATGGTTAGGGTTAGGGTTAGGGTTAGGAGCAGGATTAGGGTTTGGGACATGGTTAGGTTTACTGTTAGGGTTATATTAAGTTTAGGTTTTGTCTGATGCTTAAGTTTAGGTTTAGGGACAGGGTTAGTGACAGGGTGAGGTTTAGAGTTAAGGTTGGAGAGACGGTAAGGGTCAGAGTTAGGTTTAGCGACAGTGTTAGGGTTAGGGATCAGGTTAGGTTAGGGTTTAGGGTTAGCGTTAGGGTTAGGGTTAGGAATAGGGGAGGGTTAGTGTTTACATTTTAGGGTTAGGGTTTCGGGATAGGGTTAGTGTTAGGGTTAGGGTTAGAGTTAGGGTTAGGGTTAGGGTTAGGGTTAGGGTTAGGTTTTAGGGATAGGGTTAGGGTTACGGTTTAGGTTTAGGGTTAGGGTTAAGGTTAGGGTTTAGTGTTTAGGGTTAGGGTTAGGGTTAGAGTTAGGGTTTAGGCTTTAGGATTAGGGATAGTGTTAGGGTTTAGGGTTTAGGGTTAGGGTTAGGGTTAGGGTTAGGGTTAGGTTTAGTGTTTAAGGTTAGAGTTAGCGTTAGGGTTAGGGTTTGGGTTTAGGGTTAGGGTTAGGGTTAGGGTTAGGGTTAGGGTTAGGGTTTCGGGTTTAGTGTTAGGGTTAAGGTTATGGTTAGGGTTAGGTACACGATTAGGGTTTGAGACATGGTTAGGTTTAGTGTTAGGGTTATAGTTAAGTTTAGGTTTTGGCTGATGGTTAAGGTTAGGTTTAGGGACAGGGTTAGTTACAGGGTGAGGGTTAGAGTTAAAGATAGAGAGACGCTAAGTGTCAGAGTTAGCTTTAGCGACAGTGTTAGGGTTAGAGTTAGGGTTAGGTTAGGGTTAGGGTTAGGGTTAGGGTTAGGGTTAGGTTTTAGGGATAGGATTAGGGTTAGAGTTACGGTTTAGGTTTAGGGTTAGGGTTAAGGTTAGGGTTTAGGGTTTAGGGTTAGGGTTAGGGTTAGAGTTAGGGTTTAGGCTTTAGGGTTAGGGTTACTGTTAGGGTTTAGGGTTTAGGTTTAGGGTTAGAGTTAGGGTTAGGGTTAGGGTTAGGGTTAGGGACAGGATTAGGGTTTGGGACATGGTTAGGTTTACTGTTAGGGTAATATTAAGTTTAGGTTTTGTCTGATGCTTAAGTTTAGGTTTAGGGACAGGGTTAGTGACACGGTGAGGGTTAGAGTTAAGGTTGGAGAGACGGTAAGGGTCAGAGTTAGGTTTAGAGACAGTGTTAGGATAAGGGATCAGGTTAGGTTAGGGTTTAGGGTTAGGGTTAGGGTTAGGGTTAGGAATAGGGGAGGGTTAGTGTTTACATTTTAGGGTTAGAGTTTAGGGATAGGGTTAGGGTTAGTGTTAGGGTTAGAGTTAGGGTTAGGGTTAGGGTTAGGGTTAGGGTTAGGGTTAGGTTTTAGGGATAGGGTTAGGGTTAGGGTTACGGTTTAGGTTTAGGGTTAGGGTTAAGGTTAGGGTTTAGGGTTTAGGGTTAGGGTTAGGGTTAGAGTTAGGGTTTAGGCTTTAGTGTTAGGGTTAGTGTTAGGGTTTAGGGTTTAGGGTTAGGGTTAGGGTTAGGGTTAGGTTTAGGGTTTAGTGTTTATGGTTAGGGTTAGCGTTAGGGTTAGGGTTTGGGTTTAGGGTTTAGGTTTAGGGTTAAGGTTAGTGTTAGGGTTTCGGGTTTAGTGTTAGGGTTAAGGTTAGGGTTAGGGTTAGGTACACGTTTCGGGTTTGAGACATGGTTAGGTTTAGTGTTAGGGTTATAGTTAAGTTTAGGTTATGGCTGATGGTTAAGGTTAGGTTTAGGGACAGGGTTAGTTAGAGGGTGAGGGTTAGAGTTAAAGATAGAGAGACGGTAAGGGTCAGAGTTAGGTTTAGCGACAGTGTTAGGGTTAGGGTTAGGGTTAGGTTAGGGTTAGGGTTAGGGTTAGGGTTAGGATTTAGGGATAGGGTTAGGGTTAGGGTTACGGTTTAGGTTTAGGGTTAGGGTTAGGGTTAGGGTTAGAGTTAGGGGCACGATTAGGGTTAGGGACATGGTTAGGTTTAGTGTTAGGGTTATAGTTAAGTTTTGGTTTTGGCTGATGGTTAAGTTTAGTTTTAGGGACTAGTTGAGTGACAGGGTGAGGGTTAGAGTTAAGGTTAGAGAGTCGTTAAGGTTCAAAGTTAGGTTTATCGACAGTGTTAGTGTAAGGGATCGGGTTAGGTTAGGGTTTAGGGTTAGGGTTAGGAATAGGTGAGGGTTAGTGTTTAGATTTTAGGGTTAGGGTTTAGGGATAGATTAGGGTTAGGGTTAGGGTAAGGGTTAGAGTTAGGGTTTAGGCTTTAGGGTTAGGGTTAGTGTTAGGGTTTAGGGTTTAGGGTTAGGGTTAGGGTTAGGGTTAGTGTTAGGGTTAAGTGTTTATGGTTAGGGTTAGCGTTAGGGTTAGGGTTTGGGTTTAGGGTTTAGGTTTAGGGTTAGGGTTAGTGTTAGGTTTTCGGGTTTAGTGTTAGTGTTAAGGTTAGGGTTAGGTACACGTTTCGGGTTTGAGACATGGTTAGGTTTAGTGTTAGGGTTATAGTTAAGTTTAGGTTTTGGCTGATGGTTAAGGTTAGGTTTAGGGACAGGGTTAGTTACAGGGTGAGTGTTAGAATTAAAGATAGAGAGACGGTAAGGGTCAGAGTTAGGTTTAGCGACAGTGTTAGGGTTAGGGTTAGGGTTAGGTTAGGGTTAGGGTTAGGGTTAGGGTTAGGTTTTAGGGATAGGGTTAGGGTTAGGGTTACGGTTTAGGTTTAGGGTTAGGGTTAAGGTTAGGGTTTAGGGTTTAGGGTTAGGGTTAGGGTTAGGGTTAGCATTTGGTTTAGGGTTAGGGACAGGATTAGGGTTTGGGATATGGTTAGGTTTACTGTTAGGGTTATATTAAGTTTAGGTTTTGTCTGATGCTTAAGTTTAGGTTTAGGGACAGGGTTAGTGACAGGGTGAGATTTAGAGTTAAGGTTGGAGAGACGGTAAGGGTCAGAGTTAGGTTTAGCGACAGTGTTAGGGTTAGGGATCAGGTTAGGTTAGGGTTTAGGGTTAGGGTTAGGGTTAGGGTTAGGGTTAGGAATAGGGGAGTGTTAGTGTTTACATTTTAGGGTTAGCGTTTAGGGATAGGGTTAGGGTTAGGTTTAGGGTTAGGGTTAGAGTTAGGATTTAGGCTTTAGGGTTAGGTTTAGGGTTAGAGTTAGGGCTTACGGTTTAGGGTTAGGGTTAGGGTTAGGGTTAGGGTTTCGGGTTTAGGGTTAGGGTTAAGTTTAGGGTTAGGGTTAGGTACACGATTCGGGTTTGAGACATGTTTAGGTTTAGTGTTAGGGTTATGGTTAAGTTTAAGTTTTGGCTGATGGTTAAGGGTAGGTTTAGGGACAGGGTTAGTTACAGGGTGAGGGTTAGAGTTAAAGTTAGAGAGACGGTAAGGTACAGAGTTAGGTTTAGCGACAGTGTTAGTGTTAGGGTTAGGGTTAGGTTAGGGTTAGGGTTTGGGTTAGGGTTAGGGTTAGGTTTTAGGGATAGGGTTAGGGTTAGAGTTACGGTTTACGTTGAGAGTTAGGGTTAAGGTTACGGTTCAGGGTTTAGGGTTAGGGTTAGGGTTAGGGTTAGAGTTAGGGTTTAGGCTTTAGGGTTAGGGTTAGTGTTAGGGTTTAGGGTTTAGAGTTAGGGTTAGGGTTAGGGTTAGGGTTAGGCTTAGGGTTAGGGTTAGGGTTTAGTGTTTATGGTTAGGGTTAGCGTTAGGGTTAGGGTTTGGGTTTAGGGTTTAGGTTTAAGGTTAGGGTTAGTGTTAGGGTTTCGGGTTTAGTGTTAGGGTTAAGGTTAGGGTTAGGGTTAGGTACACGTTTTGGGTTTGATACATGGTTAGGTTTAGTGTTAGGGTTATAGTTAAGTTTAGGTTTTGGCTGATGGTTAAGGTTAGGTTTAGGGACAGGGTTAGTTACAGGGTGAGGGTTAGAGTTAAAGATAGAGAGACGGTAAGGGTCAGAGGTAGGTTTAGCGACAGTGTTAGGGTTAGGATTAGGGTTAGGTTAGGGTTAGGGTTAGGGTTAGGGTTAGGTTTTAGGGATAGGGTTAGGGTTAGGGTTACGGTTTAGGTTTAGGGATAGGGTTAAGGTTAGGGTTTAGGGTTTAGGGTTAGGGTTAGGGTTAGGGTTAGCATTAGGTTTAGGGTTAGGGACAGGATTAGGGTTTGGGACATGGTTAGGTTTACTGTTAGGGTTATATTAAGTTTAGGTTTTGTCTGATGCTTAAGTTTAGGTTTAGGGACAGGGTTAGTGACAGGGTGAGGGTTAGAGTTAAGGTTGGAGAGACGGTAAGGGTCAGAGTTAGGTTTAGCGACAGTGTTAGGGTTAGGGATCAGGTTAGGTTAGGGTTTAGGGTTAGGGTTAGGGTTAGGGTTAGGGTTAGGAATAGGGGAGGGTTAGTGTTTACATTTTAGGGTTAGGGTTTAGGGATAGGGTTAGGGTTAGGGTTAGGGTTAGAGTTAGGGTTAGGGTTAGGGTTAGGTTTAGGTTTTAGGGATAGGGTTAGGGTTAGGGTTACGGTTTAGGTTTAGGGTTAGGGTTAAGGTTAGGGTTTAGGGTTTAGGGTTAGGGATAGGGTTAGAGTTAGGGTTTAGGCTTTAGGGTTAGGGTTACTGTTAGGGTTGAGGGTTTAGGGTTAGAGTTAGGGTTAGGGTTAGAGTTAGGGTTTAGTGTTTATGGTTAGGGTTAGCGTTAGGGTTAGGGTTTGGGTTTAGGGTTTAGGTTTAGGGTTAGGTTTAGTGTTAGGGTTTCGGGTTTAGTGTTAGGGTTACGGTTAGGGTTAGGGTTAGGTACACGTTTCGGGTTTGAGACATGGTTAGGTTTAGTGTTAGGGTTATAGTTAAGTTTATGTTTTGGCTGATGGTTAAGGTTAGGTTTAGGGACAGGGTTAGTTACAGGGTGAGGGTTAGAGTTAAAGATAGAGAGACGGTAAGGGTCAGAGTTAGGTTTAGCGACAGTGTTAGGGTTAGGGTAACGGTTAGGTTAGGGTTAGGGTTAGAGTTAGGGTTTAGGGTTAGGGTTAGGGTTAGGGTTTAGGATTTAGGGTTAGGGTTATGGTTAGGGTAGGGTTAGGGTTAGGGGCAGGTTTAGGGTTTGGGACATGTTTGGTTTACTGTTAGGGTTATATTAAGTTTAGGTTTTGTCTGATGCTTAAGTTTAGGTTTAGGGACAGGGTTAGTGACAGGGTGAGGGTTAGAGTTAAGGCTGGAGAGACGGTAAGTGTCAGAGTTAGGTTTAGCGACAGTGTTAGGGTTAGGGATCATGTTAGGTTAGAGTTTAGGGTTAGGGTTAGGGTTAGGGTTAGGAATAGGGGAGGGTTAGGGTTTACATTTTAGGGTTAGGGTTTAGGAATAGGGTTAGGGTTAGGGTTAGGGTTAGAGTTAGGATTTAGGCTTTAGGGTTAGCGTTAGAGTTAGAGTTAGGGCTTATGGTTTAGGGTTAGGGTTAGGGTTAGGGTTAGGGTTTCGGGTTTAGGGTTAGGATTAAGTTAAGGGTTAGGCTTAGGTATACGATTCGGGTTTTAGACATGTTTAGGTTTAGTGTTAGGGTTATGGTTAGGGTTAGGGTTAGGGTTAGGGTTAGGGTTTCGGGTTTAGGGTTAGGGTTAAGTTTAGGGTTAGTGTTAGGTACACGATTCGGGTTTGAGACATGTTTAGGTTTAGTGTTAGGGTTATGGTTAAGTTTAGGTTTTGGCTGATGGTTAAGGTTAGGTTTAGGGACAGGGTTAGTTACAGGGTGAGTGTTAGGGTTAGGGTTAGGGTTAGGGTTAGGGTTAGGGTTAGGTTTTAGGGATAGGGTTAGGGTTAGAGTTACGGTTTAGGGTTAGGGTAAGGGTTAAGGTTAGGGTTTAGGGTTTAGGGTTAGGGTTAGGGTTAGAGTTAGGGTTTAGGCTTTAGGGTTAGGGTTAGGGTTAGGGTTAGGGTTTAGTGTTTATGGTTAGGGTTAGCGTTTGGGTTAGGGTTTGGGTTTAGGGTTTAGGTTTAGGGTTAGGGTTAGTGTTAGGGTTTCGGGTTTAGTGTTAGGGTTAAGGTTAGGGTTAGGGTTAGGTACACGTATCGGGTTTGAGACATGGTTAGGTTTAGTGTTAGGGTTATAGTTAAGTTTAGGTTTTGGCTGATGGTTAAGGTTAGGTTTAGGGACAGGGTTAGTTACAGGGTGAGGGTTAGAGTTAAAAATAGAGAGACGTTAAGGGTCAGAGTTAGGTTTAGCGACAGTGTTAGGGTTAGGGTTAGGGTTAGGTTAGGGTTAGGGTTATAGTTAGGGTTTAGGGTTAGGGTTAGGGTTAGGGTTTAGGATTTAGGGTTAGGGTTATGGTTAGGGTTAGGGTTAGGGTTAGGAGCAGGATTAGGGTTTGGGACATGGTTAGGTTTAGTGTTAGGGTTATATTAAGTTTAGGGTTTGTCTGATGCTTAAGTTTAGGTTTTGGGACAGGGTTAGTGACAGGGTGAGGTTTAGAGTTAAGGTTGGAGAGACGGTAAGGGTCAGAGTTAGGTTTAGCGACAGTGTTAGGGTTAGGGATCAGGTTAGGTTTGGGTTTAGGGTTAGCGTTAGGGTTAGGGTTAGGAATAGGGGAGGGTTAGTGTTTACATTTTAGGGTTAGGGTTTCGGGATAGGGTTAGTGTTAGGGTTAGGGTTAGAGTTAGCGTTAGGGTTAGGGTTAGGGTTAGGGTTAGGTTTTAGGGATAGGGTTAGGGTTACGGTTTAGGTTTAGGGTTAGGGTTAAGGTTAGGGTTTAGGGTTTAGGGTTAGGGTTAGGGTTAGAGTTAGGGTTTAGGCTTTAGGATTAGGGATAGTGTTAGGGTTTAGGGTTTAGGGTTAGGGTTAGGGTTAGGGTTAGGGTTAGGTTTAGTGTTTAAGGTTAGAGTTAGCGTTAGGTTTAGGGTTTGGGTTTAGGGTTAGGGTTAGGGTTAGGGTTTCGGGTTTAGTGTTAGGGTTAAGGTTATGGTTAGGGTTAGGTACACGATTTGGGTTTGAGACATGGTTAGGTTTAGTGTTAGGGTTATAGTTAAGTTTAGGTTTTGGCTGATGGTTAAGGTTAGGTTTAGGGACAGGGTTAGTTACAGGGTGAGGGTTAGAGTTAAAGATAGAGAGACGCTAAGTGTCAGAGTTAGGTTTAGCGACAGTGTTAGGGTTAGAGTTAGGGTTAGGTTAGGGTTAGGGTTAGGGTTAGGTTTAGGGTTAGGTTTTAGGGATAGGATTAGGGTTAGGGTTATGGTTTAGGTTTAGGGTTAGGGTTAAGGTTAGGGTTTAGGGTTTAGGGTTAGGGTTAGGGTTAGAGTTAGGGTTTAGGCTTTAGGGTTAGGGTTACTGTTAGGGTTTAGGGTTTAGGTTTAGGGTTAGGGTTAGGGTTAGGGTTAGGGTTAGGGACAGGATTAGGGTTTGGGACATGGTTAGGTTTACTGTTAGGGTAATATTAAGTTTAGGTTTTGTCTGATGCTTAAGTTTAGGTTTAGGGACAGGGTTAGTTACAGGGTGAGGGTTAGAGTTAAGGTTGGAGAGACGGTAAGGGTCAGAGTTAGGTTTAGCCACAGTGTTAGGGTTAGGGATCAGGTTAGGTTAGGGTTTAGGGTTAGGGTTAGGGTTAGGGTTAGGAATAGGGGAGGGTTAGTGTTTACATTTTAGGGTTAGGGTTTAGGGATAGGGTTAGGGTTAGGGTTAGGGTTAGGGTTAGAGTTAGGATTTAGGCTTTATGGATAGGGTTAGGGTTAGAGTTAGGGCTTACGGTTTAGGGTTAGGGTTATGGTTAGGGTTTCGGGTTTAGGGTTAGGGTTAAGTTTAGGGTTAGGGTTAGGTACACGATTCGGGTTTGAGACATGTTTAGGTTTAGTGTTAGGGTTATGGTTAAGTTTAGGTTTTGGCTGATGGTTAAGGTTAGTTTAGGGACAGGGTTAGTTACAGGGTGAGGGTTACAGTTAAAGTTAGAGAGACGGTAAGGTACAGAGTTAGGTTTAGCGACAGTGTTAGGGTTAGGGTTAGGGTTAGTTTAGGGTTAGGGTTAGGGTTAGGGTTAGGGTTAGGTTTTAGGGATAGGGTTAGGGTTAGGGTTACGGTTTAGGTTTAGGGTTAGGGTTAAGGTTAGGGTTTATGATTTAGGGTTAGTGTTATGGTTAGGGTTAGGGTTAGGGTTAGGGGCAGGATTAGGTTTTGGGACATGGTTAGGTTTACTGTTAGGGTAATATTAAGTTTAGGTTTTGTCTGATGCTTAAGTTTAGGTTTAGGGACAGGGTTAGTGACAGGGTTAGGGTTAGAGTTAAGGTTGGAGAGACGGTAAGGGTCAGAGTTAGGTTTAGCGACAGTGTTAGGGTTAGGGATCAGGTTAGGTTAGGGTTTAGGGTTAGGGTTATGGTTAGGGTTAGGAATAGGGGAGGGTTAGTGTTTACATTTTAGGGTTAGGGTTTAGGGATAGGGTTAGGGTTAGGGTTAGAGTTAGGGTTAGGGTTAGGGTTAGGGTTAGGTTTTAGGGATAGGGTTAGGGTTAGGGTTACGGTTTAGGTTTAGTGTTAGGGTTAAGGTTAGGGTTTAGTGTTTAGGGTTAGGGTTAGAGTTAGGGTTTAGGCTTTAGGGATAGAGTTAGGGTTAGGAATAGGGGAGGGTTTGTGTTTACATTTTTGGGTTAGGGTTTAGGGATAGGGTTAGTGTTAGGGTTAGGGTTAGGGTTAGAGTTAGGATTTAGGCTTTAGGGATAGGGTTAGGGTTAGAGTTAGGGCTTACGGTTTAGGGTTAGGGTTAGGGTTAGGGTTAGGGTTTCGGGTTTCGGGTTAGGGTTAAGTTTAGGGTTAGGGTTAGGTACACGATTCGGGTTTGAGACATGTTTAGGTTTAGTGTTAGGGTTATGGTTAAGTTTAGGTTTTGGCTGATGGTTAAGGTTAGGTTTAGGGACAGGGTTAGTTACAGGGTGAGGGTTACAGTTAAAGTTAGAGAGACGGTAAGGTACAGAGTTAGGTTTAGCGACAGTGTTAGGGTTAGGGTTAGGGTTAGGTTAGGGTTAGGGTTAGGGTTAGGGTTAGGTTTTAGGGATAGGGTTAGGGTTAGGGTTACGGTTTAGGTTTAAGCTTAGGGTTAAGGTTAGGGTTTAGGGTTTAAGGTTAGGGTTAGGGTTAGGTTTAGCATTAGGTTTAGGGTTAGGGACAGGATTAGGGTTTGGGACATGGTTAGGTTTACTGTTAGGGTTATATTAAGTTTAGGTTTTGTCTGATGCTTAAGTTTAGGTTTAGGGACAGGGTTAGTGACAGGGTGAGGGTTAGAGTTAAGGTTGGAGAGACGGTAAGGGTCAGAGTTAGGTTTAGCGACAGTGTTAGGGTTAGGGATCAGGTTAGGTTAGGGTTTAGGGTTAGGGTTAGGGTTAGGGTTAGGAATAGGGGAGGGTTAGTGTTTACATTTTAGGGTTAGGGTTTAGGGATAGGGTGAGGGTTAGGGTTAGAGTTAGGGTTAGGGTTAGGGTTAGGGTTAGGGTTAGGTTTTAGGGATAGGGTTAGGGTTAGGGTTACGGTTTAGGTTTAGGGTTAGGGTTAAGGTTAGGGTTTAGTGTTTAGGGTTAGGGTTAGGGTTAGAGTTAGGGTTTAGGCTTTAGGGTTAGTGTTAGTGTTAGAGTTTAGGGTTTAGGGTTGGGGTTAGGGTTAGGGTTAGGTATAGGGTTTAGTGTTTATGGTTAGGGTTAGCGTTAGGGTTAGGGTTTGGATTTAGGGTTTAGGTTTAGGGTTAGTGTTAGTGTTAGGGTTTCGGGTTTAGTGTTAGGGTTACGGTTAGGGTTAGGGTTAGGTACACGTTTCGGGTTTGAGACATGGTTAGGTTTAGTGTTAGGGTTATAGTTAAGTTTAGGTTTTGGCTGATGGTTAAGGTTAGGTTTAGGGACAGGGTTAGTTACAGGGTGAGGGTTAGAGTTAAAGATAGAGAGACGGTAAGGGTCAGAGTTAGGTTTAGCGACAGTGTTAGGGTTAGGGTTACGGTTAGGTTAGGGTTAGGGTTAGAGTTAGGGTTTAGGGTTAGGGTTAGGGTTAGGGTTTAGGATTTAGGGTTAGGGTTATGGTTAAGTTAGGGTTAGGGTTAGGGTTAGGGTTAGGGTTAGGGTTAGGGTTAGCATTAGTTTTAGGGTTAGGGACAGGTTTAGGGTTTGGGACATGGTTAGGTTTACTGTTAGGGTTATATTAAGTTTAGGTTTTGTCTGATTCTTAAGTTTAGGTTTAGGGACAGGGTTAGTGACAGGGTGAGGGTAGAGTTAAGGTTGGAGAGATGGTAAGGGTCAGAGTTAGGTTTAGCGACAGTGTTAGGGTTAGGGATCAGGTTAGGTTAGGGTTTAGGGTTAGGGTTAGGGTTAGGGTTAGGAATAGGGGAGGGTTAGTGTATACATTTTAGGGTTAGGGTTAAGTTTTAGGGTTTAGGTTTAGGGTTAGGGTTAGTGTTAGGGTTTCGGGTTTAGTGTTAGGGTTAAGGTTATGGTTAGGTATAGGTTCACGATTCGGGTTTGAGACATGGTTAGGTTTAGTGTTAGGGTTAGGGTTAGGGTTAGTGTTAGGGTTAGGGTTAGAGTTAGGGTTAGGGTTAGGGACAGGATTAGTGTTTGGGACATGGTTAGGTTTACTGTTAGGGTAATATTAAGTTTAGGTTTTGTCTGATGCTTAAGTTTAGGTTTAGGTACAGGGTTAGTGACAGGGTGAGGGTTAGAGTTAAGGTTGGAGAGACGGTAAGGGTCAGAGTTAGGTTTAGCGACAGTGTTAGGGTTAGGGATCAGGTTAGGTTAGGGTTTAGGGTTAGGGTTAGGGTTAGGGTTAGGAATAGGGGAGGGTTAGTGTTTACATTTTAGGGTTAGGGTTTCGGGATAGGGTGAGGGTTAGGGTTAGAGTTAGGGTTAGGGTTAGGGTTAGGGTTAGGGTTAGGTTTTAGGGATAGGGTTAGGGTTAGGGTTACGGTTTAGGTTTAGTGTTAGGGTTAAGGTTAGGGTTTAGTGTTTAGGGTTAGGGTTAGGTTTAGAGTTAGGGTTTAGGCTTTAGGGATAGAGTTAGGGTTAGGAATAGGGGAGGGTTTGTGTTTACATTTTAGGGTTAGGGTTTAGGGATAGGGTTAGTGTTAGGGTTAGGGTTAGGGTTAGAGTTAGGATTTAGGCTTTAGGGATAGGGTTAGGGTTAGAGTTAGGGCTTACGGTTTAGGGTTAGGGTTAGGGTTAGGGTTAGGGTTTCGGGTTTCGGGTTAGGGTTAACTTTAGGGTTAGGGTTAGGTACACGATTCGGGTTTGAGACATGTTTAGGTTTAGTGTTAGGGTTATGGTTAAGTTTAGGTTTTGGCTGATGGTTAAGGTTAGGTTTAGGGACAGGGTTAGTTACAGGGTGAGGGTTACAGTTAAAGTTAGAGAGACGGTAAGGTACAGAGTTAGGTTTAGCGACAGTGTTAGGGTTAGGGTTAGGGTTAGGTTAGGGTTAGGGTTAGGGTTAGGGTTAGGGTTAGGTTTTAGGGATAGGGTTAGGGTTAGGGTTACGGTTTAGGTTTAAGCTTAGGGTTAAGGTTAGGGTTTAGGGTTTAAGGTTAGGGTTAGGGTTAGGTTTAGCATTAGGTTTAGGGTTAGGGACAGGATTAGGGTTTGGGACATGGTTAGGTTTACTGTTAGGGTTATATTAAGTTTAGGTTTTGTCTGATGCTTAAGTTTAGGTTTAGGGACAGGGTTAGTGACAGGGTGAGGGTTAGAGTTAAGGTTGGAGAGACGGTAAGGGTCAGAGTTAGGTTTAGCGACAGTGTTAGGGTTAGGGATCAGGTTAGGTTAGGGTTTAGGGTTAGGGTTAGGGTTAGGGTTAGGAATAGGGGAGGGTTAGTGTTTACATTTTAGGGTTAGGGTTTAGGGATAGGGTGAGGGTTAGGGTTAGAGTTAGGGTTAGGGTTAGGGTTAGGGTTAGGGTTAGGTTTTAGGGATAGGGTTAGGGTTAGGGTTACGGTTTAGGTTTAGGGTTAGGGTTAAGGTTAGGGTTTAGTGATTAGTGTTAGGGTTAGGGTTAGAGTTAGGGTTTAGGCTTTAGGGTTAGGGTTAGTGTTAGGGTTTAGGGTTTAGGGTTGGGGTTAGGGTTAGGGTTAGGTATAGGGTTTAGTGTTTATGGTTAGGGTTAGCGTTAGGGTTAGGGTTTGGATTTAGGGTTTAGGTTTAGGGTTAGGGTTAGTGTTAGGGTTTCGGGTTTAGTGTTAGGGTTACGGTTAGGGTTAGGGTTAGGTACACGTTTCGGGTTTGAGACATGGTTAGGTTTAGTGTTAGGGTTATAGTTAAGTTTAGGTTTTGGCTGATGGTTAAGGTTAGGTTTAGGGACAGGGTTAGTTACAGGGTGAGGGTTAGAGTTAAAGATAGAGAGACGGTAAGGGTCAGAGTTAGGTTTAGCGACAGTGTTAGGGTTAGGGTTACGGTTAGGTTAGGGTTAGGGTTAGAGTTAGGGTTTAGGGTTAGGGTTAGGGTTAGGGTTTAGGATTTAGGGTTAGGGTTATGGTTAGGGTTAGGGTTAGGGTTAGGGTTAGGGTTAGCATTAGTTTTAGGGTTAGGGACAGGTTTAGGGTTTGGGACATGGTTAGGTTTACTGTTAGGGTTATATTAAGTTTAGGTTTTGTCTGATTCTTAAGTTTAGGTTTAGGGACAGGGTTAGTGACAGGGTGAGGGTTAGAGTTAAGGTTGGAGAGACGGTAAGGGTCAGAGTTAGGTTTAGCGACAGTGTTAGGGTTAGGGATCAGGTTAGGTTAGGGTTTAGGGTTAGGGTTAGGGTTAGGGTTAGGAATAGGGGAGGGTTAGTGTATACATTTTAGGGTTAAGGTTAAGTTTTAGGGTTTAGGTTTAGGGTTAGGGTTAGTGTTAGGGTTTCGGGTTTAGTGTTAGGGTTAAGGTTATGGTTAGGTATAGGTTCACGATTCGGGTTTGAGACATGGTTAGGTTTAGTGTTAGGGTTAGGGTTAGGGTTAGTGTTAGTGTTAGGGTTAGAGTTAGGCTTAGGGTTAGGGACAGGATTAGGGTTTGGGACATGGTTAGGTTTACTGTTAGGGTAATATTAAGTTTAGGTTTTGTCTGATGCTTAAGTTTAGGTTTAGGTACAGGGTTAGTGACAGGGTGAGGGTTAGAGTTAAGGTTGGAGAGACGGTAAGGGTCAGAGTTAGGTTTAGCGACAGTGTTAGGGTTAGGGATCAGGTTAGGTTAGGGTTTAGGGTTAGGGTTAGGGTTAGGGTTAGGAATAGGGGAGGGTTAGTGTTTACATTTTAGGGTTAGGGTTTCGGGATAGGGTGAGGGTTAGGGTTAGAGTTAGGGTTAGGGTTAGGGTTAGGGTTAGGGTTAGGTTTTAGGGATAGGGTTAGGGTTAGGGTTACGGTTTAGGTTTAGGGTTAGGGTTAAGGTTAGGGTTTAGTGTTTAGGGTTAGGGTTAGGGTTAGAGTTAGGGTTTAGGCTTTAGGGTTAGGGTTACTGTTAGGGTTTAGGGTTTAGGGTTAGGGTTAGGGTTAGGGTTAGGGTTAGGGTTTAGTGTTTATGGTTAGGGTTAGCGTTAGGGTTAGGGTTTGGGTTTAGGGTTTAGGTTTAGGGTTAGGGTTAGTGTTAGGGTTTCGGATTTAGTGTTAGTGTTAATGTTAGGGTTAGGGTTAGGTAAACGTATCGGGTTTGAGACATGGTTAGGTTTAGTGTTAGGGTTATAGTTAAGTTTAGGTTTTGGCTGATGGTTAAGGTTAGGTTTAGGGACAGGGTTAGTTACAGGGTGAGGGTTAGAGTTAAAGATAGAGAGACGTTAAGGGTCAGAGTTAGGTTTAGCGACAGTGTTAGGGTTAGGGTTAGGGTTAGGTTAGGGTTAGGGTTAGAGTTAGGGTTTAGGGTTAGGGTTAGGGTTAGGGTTTAGGATTTAGGGTTAGGGTTATGGTTAGGGTTAGGGTTAGGGTTAGGTGCAGGATTAGGGTTTGGTACATGTTAGGTTTACTGTTAGGGTTATATTAAGTTTAGGTTTTCTCTGATGCTTAAGTTTAGGTTTAGGGACAGGGTTAGTGACAGGGTGAGGGTTAGAGTTAAGGTTGGAGAGACGGTAAGTGTCAGAGTTAGGTTTAGCGACAGTGTTAGGGTTAGGGATCATGTTAGGTTAGGGTTTAGGGTTAGGGTTAGGGTTAGGGTTAGGAATAGGGGAGGGTTAGGGTTTACATTTTAGGGTTAGGGTTTAGGGATAGGGTTAGGGTTAGGGTTAGGGTTAGAGTTAGGATTTAGGCTTTAGGGTTAGCGTTAGAGTTAGAGTTAGGGCTTATGGTATAGGGTTAGGGTTAGGGTTAGGGTTAGAGTTCGGGTTTAGGGTTATGGTTAAGTTTAGGGTTAGGCTTAGGTATACGATTCGGGTTTTAGACATGTTTAGGTTTAGTATTAGGGTTATGGTTAGGGTTAGGTTTAGGGATAGGGTTAGGGTTTCGGGTTTAGGGTTAGGGTTAAGTTTAGGGTTAGTGTTAGGTACACGATTCGGGTTTGAGACATGTTTAGGTTTAGTGTTAGGGTTATGGTTAACTTTAGGTTTTGGCTGATGGTTAAGTTTAGGTTTAGGGACAGGGTTAGTGACAGGGTGAGTGTTAGAATTAAGGTTGTAGAGGCGGTAAGGGTCAGAGTAAGGTTTAGCGACAGTGTTAGGGTTAGTGATCAGGTTAGGTTAGGGTTTAGGGTTAGGGTTAGGGTTAGGGTTAGGAATAGGGGAGGGTTAGTGTTTACATTTTAGGGTTAGGGTTTAGGGATAGTGATAGGGTTAGGGTTAGGGTTAGGGTTAGAGTTAGGGTTATGGTTAGGGTTAGGGTTAGGTTTTAGGGATAGGGTTAGGGTTAGGGTTAAGGTTAGGGTTTAGGGTTCAGGGTTAGGGTTAGGGTTAGAGTTAGGGTTTAGGCTTTAGGGTTAGGTTTACTGTTAGGGTTTAGGGTTTAGGGTTAGGGTTAGGGTTAGGGTTTGGGTTAGGGTTTAGTGTTTATGGTTAGGGTTAGCGTTAGGGTTAGGGTTTGGGTTTAGGGTTTAGGTTTAGGGTTAGGGTTAGTGTTAGGGTTTCGGGTTTAGTGTTAGGGTTACAGTTAGGGTTAGGGTTAGGTACACGTTTCGGGTTTGAGACATGGTTAGGTTGAGTGTTAGGGTTTTAGTTAAGTTTAGGTTTTGGCTGATGGTTAAGGTTAGGTTTAGGGACAGGGTTAGTTACAGGGTGAGGGTTAGAGTTAAAGATAGAGAGACGGTAAGGGTCAGAGTTAGGTTTAGCCACAGTGTTAGGGTTAGGGTTACGGTTAGGTTAGGGTTATGGTTAGAGTTAGGGTTTAGGGTTAGGGTTAGGGTTAGGGTTTAGGATTTAGGGTTAGGGTTATGGTTAGGGTTAGGGTTAGGGACAGGATTAGGGTTTGGGACATGGTTAGGTTTACTGTTAGGGTAATATTAAGTTTAGGTTTTGTCTGATGCTTAAGTTTAGGTTTAGGGACAGGGTTAGTGACAGGGTGAGGGTTAGAGTTAAGGTTGGAGAGACGGTAAGGGTCAGAGTTAGGTTTAGCGACAGTGTTACGGTTAGGGATCAGGTTAGGTTAGGGTTTAGGGTTAGGGTTAGGGTTAGGGTTAGGAATAGGGGAGGGTTAGTGTTTACATTTTAGGGTTAGGTTATAGGGATAGGGTTAGGGTTAGGGTTAGGGTTAGGGTTAGAGTTAGGATTTAGGCTTTATGGATAGGGTTAGGGTTAGAGTTAGGGCTTACGGTTTAGGGTTAGCGTTAGGGTTATGGTTAGGGTTTCGGGTTTAGGGTTAGGGTTAAGTTCAGGGTTAGGGTTAGGTACACGATTCGGGTTTGAGACATGTTTATGTTTAGTGTTAGGGTTATGGTTAAGTTTAGGTTTTGGCTGATGGTTAAGGTTAGGTTTAGGGACAGGGTTAGTTACAGGGTGAGGGTTAGAGTTAAAGATAGAGAGACGGTAAGGTACAGAGTTAGGTTTAGCGACAGTGTTAGGGTTAGGGTTAGGGTTAGGTTAGGGTTAGGGTTAGGGTTAGGGTTAGGGTTAGGGTTAGGTTTTAGGGAAAGGGTAAGGGTTAGGGTTACGGTTTAGGTTTAGGGTTAGGGTTAAGGTTAGGGTTTAGGGTTTAGGGTTAGGGTTAGGGTTAGGGTTAGCATTAGGTTTAGGGTTAGGGACAGGATTAGTGTTTGGGACGTGGTTAGGTTTACTGTTAGGGTTATATTAAGTTTAGGTTTTGTCTGATGCTTAAGTTTAGGTTTAGGGACAGGGTTAGTGACAGGGTGAGGTTTAGAGTTAAGGTTGGAGAGACAGTAAGGGTCAGAGTTAGGTTTAGCGACAGTGTTAGGGTTAGGGATCAGGTTAGGTTAGGGATTAGGGTTAGGGTTAGGGTTAGGGTTAGGAATAGGGGAGGGTTAGTGTTTACATTTTAGGGTTAGGGTTTAGGGATAGGGTTAGGGTTAGAGTTAGAGTTAGGGTTAGGGTTAGTGTTAGGGTTAGGTTTCAGGGATAGGGTTAGGGTTAGGGTTACGGTTTAGGTTTAGGGTTAGGGTTAAGGTTAGGGTTTAGTGTTTAGGGTTAGGGTTAGGGTTAGAGTTAGTTTTTAGGCTTTAGGGTTAGGGTTAGTGTTAGGGTTTAGGGTTTAGGGTTGGGGTTAGGGTTAGGGTTAGGGTTAGGGTTTAGTGTTTATGGTTAGGGTTAGCGTTAGTGTTAGGGTTTGGATTTAGGGTTTAGGTTTAGGGTTAGGGTTAGTGTTAGGGTTTCGGGTTTAGTGTTAGAGTTACGGTTAGGGTTAGGGTTAGGTACACGTTTCGGGTTTGAGACATGGTTAGGTTTAGTGTTAGGGTTATAGTTAAGTTTAGGTTTTGGCTGATGGTTAAGGTTAGGTTTAGGGACAGGGTTAGTTACAGGGTGAGGGTTAGAGTTAAAGATAGAGAGACGGTAAGTGTCAGAGTTAGGTTTAGCGACAGTGTTAGGGTTAGGGTTACGGTTAGGTTAGGGTTAGGGTTAGAGTTAGGGTTTAGGGTTAGGGTTAGGGTTAGGGTTTAGGATTTAGGGTTAGGGTTAGGGTTAGGGTTAGGGTTAGGTTTTAGGGATAGTGTTAGGGTTAGGGTTACGGTTTAGGTTTAGGGTTAGGGTTAACGTTAGGGTTTAGGGGTTAGGGTTAGGGTTAGGGTTAGGGTTAGCATTAGTTTTAGGGTTAGGGACAGGATTAGGGTTTGGGACATGGTTAGGTTTACTGTTAGGGTTATATTAAGTTTAGGTTTTGTCTGATTCTTAAATTTAGGTTTAGGGACAGGGTTAGTGACAGGGTGAGGGTTAGAGTTAAGGTTGGAGAGACGGTAAGGGTCAGAGTTAGGTTTAGCGACAGTGTTATGGTTAGGGATCAGGTTAGGTTAGGGTTTAGGGTTAGGGTTAGGGTTAGGGTTAGGAATAGGGGAGGGTTAGTGTTTACATTTTAGGGTTAGGGTTTAGGGATAGGGTGAGGGTTAGAGTTAGGGTTAGAGTTAGGTTTAGGGTTAGGGTTAAGTTTTAGGGTTTAGGTTTAGGGTTAGGGTTAGGGTTAGGGTTTCGGGTTTAGTGTTAGGGTTAAGGTTATGGTTAGGGATAGGTACACGATTCGGGTTTGAGACATGGTTAGGTTTAGTGTTAGGGTTAGGGTTAGGGTTAGTGTTAGGGTTATAGTTAAGTTTAGGTTTTGGCTGATGGTTAAGGTTAGGTTTAGGGACAGGGTTAGTTACAGGGTGAGGGTTAGGGTTAGGGTTAGGGTTAGGGTTAGGGTTAGGGTTTAGGATTTAGGGTTAGGGTTATGGTTAGGGTTAGGGTTAGGGTTAGGGGCAGGATTAGGGTTTGGGACATGGTTAGGTTTACTGTTAGGGTTATATTAAGTTTAGGTTTTGTCTGATGCTTAAGTTTAGGTTTAGGGACAGGGTTAGTGACAGGGTGAGGGCTAGAGTTAAGGTTGGAGAGACGGTAAGGGTCAGAGTTAGGTTTAGCGACAGTGTTAGGGTTAGGGATCAGGTTAGGTTAGGGTTTAGGGTTAGCGTTAGGGTTAGGGTTAGGAATAGGGAGGGTTAGTGTTTACATTTTAGGGTTACGGTTTAGGGATAGGGTTAGTGTTAGGGTTAGAGTTAGATTTAGGGTTAGGGTTAGGGTTAGGGTTAGGGTTAGGTTTTAGGGATAGTGTTAGGGTTAGGGTTACGGTTTAGGTTTAGGGTTAGGGTTAAGGTTAGGGTTTAGGGGTTAGGGTTAGGGTTAGGGTTAGGGTTAGCATTAGTTTTAGGGTTAGGGACAGGATTAGGGTTTGGGACATGGTTAGGTTTACTGTTAGGGTTATATTAAGTTTAGGTTTTGTCTGATTCTTAAGTTTAGGTTTAGGGACAGGGTTAGTGACAGGGTGAGGGTTAGAGTTAAGGTTGGAGAGACGGTAAGGGTCAGAGTTAGGTTTAGCGACAGTGTTAGGGTTAGGGATCAGGTTAGGTTAGGGTTTAGGGTTAGGGTTACGGTTAGGGTTAGAAATAGGGGAGGGTTAGTGTTTACATTTTAGGGTTAGGGTTTAGGGATAGGGTGAGGGTTAGAGTTAGGGTTAGAGTTAGGTTTAGGGTTAGGGTTAAGTTTTAGGGTTTAGGTTTAGGGTTAGGGTTAGGGTTAGGGTTTCGGGTTTAGTGTTAGTGTTAAGGATATGGTTAGGGATAGGTACACGATTCGGGTTTGAGACATGGTTAGGTTTAGTGTTAGGGTTAGGGTTAGGGTTAGTGTTAGGGTTATAGTTAAGTTTAGGTTTTGGCTGATGGTTAAGTTTAGGTTTAGGGACAGTGTTAGTTACAGGGTGAGGGTTAGAGTTAAAGATAGAGAGACGTTAAGGGTCAGAGTTAGGTTTAGCGACAGTGTTAGGGTTAGGGTTAGGGTTAGGTTAGGGTTAGGGTTAGAGTTAGGGTTTAGGGTTAGGGTTAGGGTTAGGGTTTAGGATTTAGGGTTAGGGTTATGGTTAGGGTTAGGGTTAGGGTTAGGGGCAGGATTAGGGTTTGGGACATGGTTAGGTTTACTGTTAGGGTTATATTAAGTTTAGGTTTTGTCTGATGCTTAAGTTTAGGTTTAGGGACAGGGTTAGTGACAGGGTGAGGGTTAGAGTTAAGGTTGGAGAGACGGTAAGGGTCAGAGTTAGGTTTAGCGACAGTGTTAGGGTTAGGGATCAGGTTAGGTTAGGGTTTAGGGTTAGCGTGAGGGTTAGGGTTAGGAATAGGGGAGGGTTAGTGTTTACATTTTAGGGTTAGGGTTTAGGGATAGGGTTAGGGTTAGGGTTAGGGTTAGAGTTAGGGTTAGGGTTAGGGTTAGGGTTAGGGTTAGGTTTTAGGGATAGGGTTAGGGTTAGGGTTACGGTTTAGGGTTAGGGTTAGGGTTAAGGTTAGGGTTTAGGGTTTAGGGTTAGGGATAGTGTTAGGGTTTAGGGTTTAGGGTTAGGGTTAGGGTTAGGGTTAGGGTTTAGTGTTTAAGGTTAGGGTTAGCGTTAGGGTTAGGGTTTGGGTTTAGGGTTTAGGTTTAGGGTTCGGGTTAGTGTTAGGGTTTCGGGTTTAGTGTTAGGGTTAAGGTTATGGTTAGGGATAGGTACACGATTCGGGTTTGAGACATGGTTAGGTTTAGTGTTAGGGTTAGGGTTAGGGTTAGTGTTAGGGTTAGGGTTAGGGTTAGGGTTAGGGTTAGGGACAGGGTTTAGGATTTAGGGTTAGGGTTTGTTAGGGTTAGGGTTAGGTTTAGGGTTAGGGGCAGGAATAGGGTTTGGGACATGGTAAGGTTTACTGTTAGGTTTATATTAAATTTAGGTTTTGTCTGATGCTTAAGTTTAGGTTTAGGGACAGGGTTAGTGACAGGGTGAGGGTTAGATTTAAGGTTGGAGAGACGGTAAGTGTCAGAGTTAGGTTTAGCGACAGTGTTAGGGTTAGGGATCAGGTTAGGTTAGGTTTTAGGGTTAGCGTTAGGGTTAGGGTTAGGGTTAGGGTTAGGTTTTAGGGATAGGGTTAGGGTTAGGGTTACGGTTTAGGTTTAGGGTTAGGGTTAAGGTTAGGGTTTAGGGTTTAGGGTTAGGGTTAGGGTTAGAGTTAGAGTTTAGGCTTTAGGTTTAGGGATAGTGTTAGGGTTTATGGTTTATGGTTAGGGTTAGGTTTAGGGTTAGGGTTAGGTTTAGTGTTTAAGGTTAGGGTTAGCGTTAGGGTTAGGGTTTGGGTTTAGGGTTTAGGTTTAGGGTTAGGGTTAGTGTTAGGGTTTCGGGTTTAGTGTTAGGGATAAGGTTATGGTTAGGGTTAGGTACACGATTCGGGTTTGAGACATGTTTAGGTTTAGTGTTAGGGTTATAGTTAAGTTTAGGTTTTGGCTGATGGTTAAGGTTAGGTTTAGGGACAGGGTTAGTTACAGGGTGAGTGTTAGGGTTAGGGTTAGGGTTAGGTTTTAGGGATAGGGTTAGGGTTAGGGTTACGGTTTAGGGTTAGGGTTAGGGTTAAGGTTAGGGTTTAGGGTTTAGGGTTAGGGTTAGCGTTAGGGTTAGGGTTTGGGTTTAGAGTTTAGGTTTAGGGTTAGGGTTAGTGTTAGGGTTTCGGGTTTAGTGTTAGGGTTAAGTTTAGGGTTAGGGTTAGGTACACGTTTCGGGTTTCAGACATGGTTAGGTTTAGTGTTAGGGTTATAGTTAAGTTTAGGTTTTGGCTGATGGTTAAGTTTAGGTTTAGGGACAGTGTTAGTTACAGGGTGAGGGTTAGAGGTAAAGATAGAGAGACGTTAAGGGTCAGAGTTAGGTTTAGCGACAGTGTTAGGGTTAGGGTTAGGGTTAGGTTAGGGTTAGGGTTAGAGTTAGGGTTTAGGGTTAGGGTTAGGGTTAGGGTTTAGGATTTAGAGTTAGGGTTATGGTTAGGGTTAGGGTTAGGGTTAGGGGCAGGATTAGGGTTTGGGACATGGTTAGGTTTACTGTTAGGGTTATATTAAGTTTAGGTTTTGTCTGATGCTTAAGTTTAGGTTTAGGGACAGGGTTAGTGACAGGGTGAGGGTTAGAGTTAAGGTTGGAGAGACGGTAAGGGTCAGAGTTAGGTTTAGCGACAGTGTTAGGGTTAGGGATCAGGTTAGGTTAGGGTTTAGGGTTAGCGTTAGGGTTAGGGTTAGGAATAGGGGAGGGTTAGAGTTTACATTTTAGGGTTAGGGTTTAGGGATAGGGTTAGGGTTAGGGTTAGGGTTAGAGTTAGGGTTAGGGTTAGGGTTAGGGTTAGGGTTAGGTTTTAGGGATAGGGTTAGGGTTAGGATTACGGTTTAGGGTTAGGGTTAGGGTTAAGGTTAGGGTTTAGGGTTTAGTGTTAGGGTTATGGTTAGAGTTACGGATTAGGCTTTAGGGTTAGGGATTGTGTTAGGGTTTAGGGTTTAGGGTTAGGGTTAGGGTTAGGGTTAGAGTTAGGGATTAGGCTTTAGGGTTAGGGATAGTGTTAGGGTTTAGGGTTTAGGGTTAGGGTTAGGGTTTGGGTTTAGGGTTTAGGTTTAGGGTTAGGGTTAGTGTTAGGGTTTCAGGTTTAGTGTTAGGGTTAAGGTTATGGTTAGGGATAGGTACACGATTCGGGTTTGAGTCATGGTTAGGTTTAGTGTTAGGGTTAGGGTTAGGGTTAGTGTTAGGGTTAGGGTTAGGGTTAGGGACAGGATAAGGGTTTGGGACATGGTTAGGTTTACTGTTAGGGTAATATTAAGTTTAGGTTTTGTCTGATGCTTAAGTTTAGGTTTAGGTACAGGGTTAGTGACAGGCTGAGGGTTAGAGTTAAGGTTGGAGAGACGGTAAGGTTCAGAGTTAGGTTTAGCGACAGTGTTAGGGTTAGGGATCAGGTTAGGTTAGGGTTTAGGTTTAGGGTTAGGGTTAGGGTTAGGAATAGGGGAGGGTTAGTGTTTACATTTTAGGGTTAGGGTTTAGGGATAGGGTTAGGGTTAGGGTTAGGTTTAGAGTTAGGGTTAGGGTTAGGGTGAGGGTTAGGGTTAGGTTTCAGGGATAGGGTTAGGGTTAGGGTTAGGGTTACGGTTTAGGTTTAGGGTTAGGGTTAAGGTTAGGGTTTAGGGTTTAGGGTTAGGGTTAGGGTTAGAGTTAGGGTTTAGGCTTTAGTGTTAGGGTTAGTGTTAGGGTTTAAGGTTTAGAGTTAGGGTTAGGGTTAGGGTTAGGGTTAGGGTTTAGTGTTTATGGTTAGGGTTAGCGTTAGGGTTAGTGTTTGGGTTTAGGGTTTAGATTTAGGGTTAGGGTTAGTGTTAGGGTTTCGGGTTTAGTGTTAGTGTTAAGGTTAGGGTTAGGGTTAGGTACACGTATCGGGTTTGAGACATGGTTAGGTTTAGTGTTAGGGTTATAGTTAAGTTTAGGTTTTGGCTGATGGTTAAGGTTAGGTTTAGGGACAGGGTTAGTTACAGGGTGAGGGTTAGAGTTAAAGATAGAGAGACGTTAAGGGTCAGAGTTAGGTTTAGCGACAGTGTTAGGGTTAGGGTTAGGGTTAGGTTAGGGTTAGGGTTAGAGTTAGGGTTTAGGGTTAGGGTTAGGGTTAGGGTTTAGGATTTAGGGTTAGGGTTATGGTTAGGGTTAGGGTTAGGTTTAGGGGCAGAATTAGGGTTTGGGACATGGTTAGGTTTACTGTTAGGGTTATATTAAGTTTAGGTTTTGTCTGATGCTTAAGTTTAGGTTTAGGGACAGGGTTAGTGACAGGGTGAGGTTTAGAGTTAAGGTTGGAGAGACGGTAAGGGTCAGAGTTAGGTTTAGCGACAGTGTTAGGGTTAGGGATCAGGTTAGGTTAGGGTTTAGGGTTAGCGTTAGGGTTAGGGTTAGGAATAGGGGAGGGTTAGTGTTTACATTTTAGGGTTAGGGTTTCGGGATAGGGTTAGTGTTAGGGTTAGGGTTAGAGTTAGGGTTAGGGTTAGGGTTAGGGTTAGGGTTAGGTTTTAGGGATAGGGTTAGGGTTACGGTTTAGGTTTAGGGTTAGGGTTAAGGTTAGGGTTTAGGGTTTAGGGTTAGGGTTAGGGTTAGAGTTAGGGTTTAGGCTTTAGGGTTAGGGATAGTGTTAGGGTTTAGGGTTTAGGGTTAGGGTTAGGGTTAGGGTTAGGGTTAGGTTTAGTGTTTAAGGTTAGGGTTAGCGTTAGGGTTAGGGTTTGGGTTTAGGGTTTAGGTTTATGGTTAGGGTTAGTGTTAGGGTTTTGGGTTTAGTGTTAGGGTTAAGGTTATGGTTAGGGTTAGGTACACGATTCGGGTTTGAGACATGGTTAGGTTTAGTGTTAGGGTTATAGTTAAGTTTAGGTTTGGCTGATGGTTAACGTTAGGTTTAGGGAAAGGGTTAGTTACAGGGTGAGGGTTAGAGTTAAAGATAGAGAGACGCTAAGTGTCAGAGTTAGGTTTAGCGACAGTGTTAGGGTTAGGGTTAGGGTTAGGTTAGGGTTAGGGTTAGGGTTAGGGTTAGGGTTAGGTTTTAGGGATAGGGTTAGGGTTAGGGTTACGGTTTAGGTTTAGGGTTAGGGTTAAGGTTAGGGTTTAGGGTTTAGGGTTAGAGTTAGGGTTAGGGTTAGCATTAGTTTTAGGGTTAGGGACACGATTAGGGTTTGGGACATGGTTAGGTTTACTGTTAGGGTTATATTAAGTTTAGGTTTTGTCTGATGCTTAAGTTTAGGTTTAGGGACAGGGTTAGTGACAGGGTGAGGGTTAGAGTTAAGGTTGGAGAGAGGGTAAGGGTCAGAGTTAGGTTTAGCGACAGTGTTAGGGTTAGGGATCAGGTTAGGTTAGGGTTTAGGGTTAGGGTTAGGGTTAGGGTTAGGAATAGGGGAGGGTTAAGGTTAGGGTTAGGGTTAGGGTTAGGGTTAGGGTTAGGTACACGATTCGTGTTTGAGACATGTTTAGGTTTAGTGTTAGGGTTATGGTTAAGTTTAGGTTTTGGCTGATGGTTAAGGTTAGGTTTAGGGACAGGATTAGTTACAGGGTGAGTGTTAGGGTTAGGGTTAGGGTTAGGTTTTAGGGATAGGGTTAGGGTTAGGGTTACAGTTTAGGGTTAGGGTTAGGGTTAAGGTTAGGGTTTAGGGTTTAGGGTTAGGGTTAGCGTTAGGGTTAGGGTTTGGGTTTAGGGTTTAGGTTTAGGGTTAGGGTTAGTGTTAGGGTTTCGGGTTTAGTGTTAGGGTTAAGTTTAGGGTTAGATTTAGGTACAAGTTTCGGGTTTCAGACATGGTTAGGTTTAGTGTTAGGGTTATAGTTAAGTTTAGGTTTTGGCTGATGGTTAAGTTTAGGTTTAGGGACAGTGTTAGTTACAGGGTGAGGGTTAGAGTTAAAGATAGAGAGACGTTAAGGGTCAGAGTTAGGTTTAGCGACAGTGTTAGGGTTAGGGTTAGGGTTAGGTTAGGGTTAGGGTTAGAGTTAGGGTTTAGGGTTAGGGTTAGGGTTAGGGTTTAGGATTTAGCGTTAGGGTTATGGTTAGGGTTAGGGTTAGGGTTAGGGGCAGGATTAGGGTTTGGGACATGGTTAGGTTTACTGTTAGGGTTATATTAAGTTTAGGTTTTGTCTGATGCTTAAGTTTAGGTTTAGGGACAGGGTTAGTGACAGGGTGAGGGTTAGAGTTAAGGTTGGAGAGACGGTAAGGGTCAGAGTTAGGTTTAGCGACAGTGTTAGGGTTAGGGATCAGGTTAGGTTAGGGTTTAGGGTTAGCGTTAGGGTTAGGGTTAGGAATAGGGGAGGGTTAGTGTTTACATTTTAGGGTTAGGTTTTAGGGATAGGGTTAGGATTAGGGTTACGGTTTAGGGTTAGGGTTAGGGTTAAGGTTAGGGTTTAGGGTTTAGGTTTAGGGTTAGGGTTAGAGTTAGGGATTAGGCTTTAGGGTTAGGGATAGTGTTAGGGTTTAGGGTTTAGGGTTAGGGTTAGGGTTAGGTTTAGGGTTTAGTGTTTAAGGTTAGGGTTAGCGTAAGGGTTAGGGTTTGGGTTTAGGGTTTAGGTTAGGGTTAAGGTTATTTTTAGGGATAGGTACACGATTCGGGTTTGAGACATGGTTAGGTTTAGTGTTAGGGTTAGGGTTAGGGTTAGTGTTAGGGTTAGGGTTAGGGTTAGGGTTAGGGTTAGGGACAGGGTAAGGTTTTGGGACATGGTTAGGTTTACTGTTAGGGTAATATTAAGTTTAGGTTTTGTCTGATGCTTAAGTTTAGGTTTAGGTACAGGGTTAGTGACAGGGTGAGGGTTAGAGTTAAGGTTGGAGAGACGGTAAGTGTCAGAGTTAGGTTTAGCGACAGTGTTAGGGTTAGGGATCAGGTTAGGTTAGGGTTTAGTGTTAGGGTTAGGGTTAGGGTTAGGAATAGGGGAGGGTTAGTGTTTACATTTTAGGGTTAGGGTTTAGGGATAGGGTTAGGGTTAGGGTTAGGGTTAGAGTTAGTGTTAGGGTTAGGGTTAGGTTTAGGGTTAGGTTTCAAGGATAGGGTTAGGGTTAGGGTTAGGGTTACGACTTAGGTTTAGGGTTAGGGTTAGGGTTAGGGTTAGAGTTAGTGTTAGGGTTAGGGTTAGGGTTAGGGTTAGGTTTTAGGGATAGGGTTAGGGTTAGGGTTACGGTTTAGGTTTAGGGTTAGGGTTAGGGTTAGGGTTAGCATTAGATTTAGGGTTAGGGACAGGACTAGGGTTTGGGACATGGTTAGGTTTACTGTTAGGGTTATATTAAGTTTAGGTTTTGTCTGATTCTTAAGTTTAGGTTTAGGGACAGGGTTAGTGACAGGGTGAGGGTTAGAGTTAAGGTTGGAGAGAGGGTAAGGGTCAGAGTTAGGTTTAGCCACAGTGTTAGGGTTAGGGATCAGGTTAGGTTAGGGTTTAGGGTTAGGGTTAGGGTTAGTGTTAGGAATAGCGGAGGGTTAGTGTTTACATTTTAGGGTTAGGGTTTAGGGATAGGGTTAGGGTTAGGGTTAGGGTTAGGGTTAGAGTTAGGATTTAGGCTTTAGGGATAGGGTTAGGGTTATAGTTAGGGCTTACGGTTTAGGGTTAGGGTTAGGGTTAGGGTTAGGGTTTCGGGTTTAGGGTTAGGGTTAAGTTTAGGGTTAGGGTTAGGTACACGATTCGGGTTTGAGACATGTTTAGGTTTAGTTTTAGGGTTATGGTTAAGTTTAAGTTTTGGCTGATGGTTAAGGTTAGGTTTAGGGACAGGGTTATTTACAGGGTGAGGGTTAGAGTTAAGGTTGGAGAGACGGTAAGGATCAGAGTTAGGTTTAGCGACAGTGTTAGGGTTAGGGATCAGGTTAGGTTAGGGTTTAGGGTTAGGGTTAGGGTTAGGGTTAGGAATAGGGGAGGGTTAGTGTTTACATTTTAGGGTTAGGGTTTAGGGATAGGGTGAGGGTTAGAGTTAGGGTTAGAGTTAGGTTTAGGGTTAGGGTTAAGTTTTAGGGTTTAGGTTTAGGGTTAGGTTTAGGGTTAGGGTTTCGGGTTTAGTGTTAGGGTTAAGGTTATGGTTAGGGATAGGTACACGATTCGGGTTTGAGACATGGTTAGGTTTAGTGTTAGGGTTAGGGTTAGGGTTAGTGTTAGGGTTATAGTTAAGTTTAGGTTTTGGCTGATGGTTAAGTTTAGGTTTAGGGACAGTGTTAGTTACAGGGTGAGGGTTAGAGTTAAAGATAGAGAGACGTTAAGGGTCAGAGTTAGGTTTAGCGACAGTGTTAGGGTTAGGGTTAGGGTTAGGTTAGGGTTAGGGTTAGAGTTAGGGTTTAGGGTTAGGGTTAGGGTTTAGGATTTAGGGTTAGGGTTATGGTTAGGGTTAGGGTTAGGGTTAGGGGCAGGATTAGGGTTTGGGACATGGTTATGTTTACTGTTAGGGTTATATTAAGTTTAGGTTTTGTCTGATGCTTAAGTTTAGGTTTAGGGACAGGGTTAGTGACAGGGTGAGGGTTAGAGTTAAGGTTGGAGAGACGGTAAGGGTCAGAGTTAGGTTTAGCGACAGTGTTAGGGTTAGGGATCAGGTTAGGTTAGGGTTTAGGGTTAGCGTGAGGGTTAGGGTTAGGAATAGGGGAGGGTTAGTGTTTACATTTTAGGGTTAGGGTTTCGGGATAGGGTTAGGGTTAGGGTTAGGGTTAGAGTTAGGGTTAGGGTTAGGGTTAGGGTTAGGGTTAGGTTTTAGGGATAGGGTTAGGGTTAGGGTTATGGTTTAGGGTTAGAGTTAGGGTTAAGGTTAGGGTTTAGGGTTTAGGGTTAGGGATAGTGTTAGGGTTTAGGGTTTAGGGTTAGGGTTAGGGTTAGGGTTAGGGTTTAGTGTTTAAGGTTAGGGTTAGCGTTAGGGTTAGGGTTTGGGTTTAGGGTTTAGGTTTAGGGTTAGGGTTAGTGTTAGGGTTTCGGGTTTAGTGTTAGGGTTAAGGTTATGGTTAGGGATAGGTACACGATTCGGGTTTGAGACATGGTTAGGTTTAGTGTTAGGGTTAGGGTTAGGGTTAGTGTTAGGGTTAGGGTTAGGGTTAGGGTTAGGGTTAGGGACAGGGTTTAGGATTTAGGGTTAGGGTTTGTTAGGGTTAGGGTTAGGTTTAGGGTTAGGGGCAGGAATAGGGTTTGGGACATGGTTAGGTTTACTGTTAGGGTTATATTAAATTTAGGTTTTGTCTGATGCTTAAGTTTAGGTTTAGGGACAGGGTTAGTGACAGGGTGAGGGTTAGAGTTAAGGTTGGAGAGACGGTAAGGGTGAGAGTTAGGTTTAGCGACAGTGTTAGGGTTAGGGATCAGGTTAGGTTAGGTTTTAGGGTTAGCGTTAGGGTTAGGGTTAGGGTTAGGGTTAGGTTTTAGGGATACGGTTAGGGTTAGGGTTACGGTTTAGGTTTAGGGTTAGGGTTAAGGTTAGGGTTTAGGGTTTAGGGTTAGGGTTAGGGTTAGAGTTAGAGTTTAGGCTTTAGGTTTAGGGATAGTGTTAGGGTTTATGGTTTATGGTTAGGGTTAGGTTTAGGGTTAGGGTTAGGTTTAGTGTTTAAGGTTAGGGTTAGCGTTAGGGTTAGGGTTTGGGTTTAGGGTTTAGGTTTAGGGTTAGGGTTAGTGTTAGGGTTTCGGGTTTAGTGTTAGGGATAAGGTTATGGTTAGGGTTAGGTACACGATTCGGGTTTGAGACATGTTTAGGTTTAGTGTTAGGGTTATAGTTAAGTTTAGGTTTTGGCTGATGGTTAAGGTTAGGTTTAGGGACAGGGTTAGTTACAGGGTGAGTGTTAGGGTTAGGGTTAGGGTTAGGTTTTAGGGATAGGGTTAGGGTTAGGGTTACGGTTTAGGGTTAGGGTTAGGGTTAAGGTTAGGGTTTAGGGTTTAGGGTTAGGGTTAGCGTTAGGGTTAGGGTTTGGGTTTAGGATTTAGGTTTAGGGTTAGGGTTAGTGTTAGGGTTTCGGGTTTAGTGTTAGGGTTAAGTTTAGGGTTAGGGTTAGGTACACGTTTCGGGTTTCAGACATGGTTAGGTTTAGTGTTAGGGTTATAGTTAAGTTTAGGTTTTGGCTGATGGTTAAGTTTAGGTTTAGGGACAGTGTTAGTTACAGGGTGAGGGTTAGAGGTAAAGATAGAGAGACGTTAAGGGTCAGAGTTAGGTTTAGCGACAGTGTTAGGGTTAGGGTTAGGGTTAGGTTAGGGTTAGGGTTAGAGTTAGGGTTTAGGGTTAGGGTTAGGGTTAGGGTTTAGGATTTAGGGTTAGGGTTATGGTTAGGGTTAGGGTTAGGGTTAGGGGCAGGATTAGGGTTTGGGACATGGTTAGGTTTACTGTTAGGGTTATATTAAGTTTAGGTTTTGTCTGATGCTTAAGTTTAGGTTTAGGGACAGGGTTAGTGACAGGGTGAGGGTTAGAGTTAAGGTTGGAGAGACGGTAAGGGTCAGAGTTAGGTTTAGCGACAGTGTTA
>CM063094.1:71689292-71699292 GCA_031876335.1 Hipposideros larvatus
GGTTAGTGACAGGGTGAGGGTTAGAGTTAAGGTTGGAGAGAGGGTAAGGGTCAGAGTTAGGTTTAGCGACAGTGTTAGGGTTAGGGATCAGGTTAGGTTAGGGTTTAGGGTTAGGGTTAGGGTTAGGGTTAGGAATAGGGGAGGGTTAAGGTTAGGGTTAGGGTTAGGGTTAGGGTTAGGGTTAGGGTTAGGTACACGATTCGTGTTTGAGACATGTTTAGGTTTAGTGTTAGGGTTATGGTTAAGTTTAGGTTTTGGCTGATGGTTAAGGTTAGGTTTAGGGACAGGATTAGTTACAGGGTGAGTGTTAGGGTTAGGGTTAGGGTTAGGTTTTAGGGATAGGGTTAGGGTTAGGGTTACGGTTTAGGGTTAGGGTTAGGGTTAAGGTTAGGGTTTAGGGTTTAGGGTTAGGGTTAGCGTTAGGGTTAGGGTTTGGGTTTAGGGTTTAGGTTTAGGGTTAGGGTTAGTGTTAGTGTTTCGGGTTTAGTGTTAGGGTTAAGTTTAGGGTTAGGGTTAGGTACACGTTTCGGGTTTCAGACATGGTTAGGTTTAGTGTTAGGGTTATAGTTAAGTTTAGGTTTTGGCTGATGGTTAAGTTTAGGTTTAGGGACAGTGTTCGTTACAGGGTGAGGGTTAGAGTTAAAGATAGAGAGACGTTAAGGGTCAGAGTTAGGTTTAGCGACAGTGTTAGGGTTAGGGTTAGGGTTAGGTTAGGGTTAGGGTTAGAGTTAGGGTTTAGGGTTAGGGTTAGGGTTAGGGTTTAGGATTTAGCGTTAGGGTTATGGTTAGGGTTAGGGTTAGGGTTAGGGGCAGGATTAGGGTTTGGGACATGGTTAGGTTTACTGTTAGGGTTATATTAAGTTTAGGTTTTGTCTGATGCTTAAGTTTAGGTTTAGGGACAGGGTTAGTGACAGGGTGAGGGTTAGAGTTAAGGTTGGAGAGACGGTAAGGGTCAGAGTTAGGTTTAGCGACAGTGTTAGGGTTAGGGATCAGGTTAGGTTAGGGTTTAGGGTTAGCGTTAGGGTTAGGGTTAGGAATAGGGGAGGGTTAGTGTTTACATTTTAGGGTTAGGTTTTAGGGATAGGGTTAGGATTAGGGTTACGGTTTAGGGTTAGGGTTAGGGTTAAGGTTAGGGTTTAGGGTTTAGGTTTAGGGTTAGGGTTAGAGTTAGGGATTAGGCTTTAGGGTTAGGGATAGTGTTAGGGTTTAGGGTTTAGGGTTAGGGTTAGGGTTAGGTTTAGGGTTTAGTGTTTAAGGTTAGGGTTAGCGTAAGGGTTAGGGTTTGGGTTTAGGGTTTAGGTTAGGGTTAAGGTTATGGTTAGGGATAGGTACACGATTCGGGTTTGAGACATGGTTAGGTTTAGTGTTAGGGTTAGGGTTAGGGTTAGTGTTAGGGTTAGGGTTAGGGTTAGGGTTAGGGTTAGGGACAGGGTAAGGGTTTGGGACATGGTTAGGTTTACTGTTAGGGTAATATTAAGTTTAGGTTTTGTCTGATGCTTAAGTTTAGGTTTAGGTACAGGGTTAGTGACAGGGTGAGGGTTAGAGTTAAGGTTAGAGAGACGGTAAGTGTCAGAGTTAGGTTTAGCGACAGTGTTAGGGTTAGGGATCAGGTTAGGTTAGGGTTTAGGGTTAGCGTTAGGGTTAGGGTTAGGAATAGGGGAGGGTTAGTGTTTACATTTTAGGGTTAGGGTTTAGGGATAGGGTTAGGGTTAGAGTTAGTGTTAGAGTTAGGGTTAGGGTTAGGGTTAGGGTTAGGGTTAGGTTTCAAGGATAGGGTTAGGGTTAGGGTTAGGGTTACGACTTAGGTTTAGGGTTAGGGTTAGGGTTATGGTTAGCATTAGGTTTAGGGTTAGGGACAGGATTAGGGTTTGGGACATGGTTAGGTTTACTGTTAGGGTTATATTAAGTTTAGGTTTTGTCTGATGCTTAAGTTTAGGTTTAGGGACAGGGTTAGTGACAGGGTGAGGGTTAGAGTTAAGGTTGGAGAGACGGTAAGGGTCAGAGTTAGGTTTAGCGACAGTGTTAGGGTTAGGGATCAGGTTAGGTTAGGGTTTAGGGTTAGGGTTAGGGTTAGGGTTAGGAATAGGGGAGGGTTAGTGTTTACATTTTAGGGTTAGGGTTTAGGGATAGGGTTAGGGTTAGGGTTAGGGTTAGAGTTAGGGTTAGGGTTAGGGTTAGGGTTAGGGTTAGGGTTAGGTTTTAGGGATAGGGTTAGGGTTAGGGTTACGGTTTAGGTTTAGGGTTAGGGTTAAGGTTAGGGTTTAGGGTTTAGGGTTAGGGTTAGGGTTAGGGTTAGCACTAGTTTTAGGGTTAGGGACAGGATTAGGGTTTGGGACATGGTTAGGTTTACTGTTAGGGTTATATTAAGTTTAGGTTAGGGTTAGGGTTAGGGTTAGGCTAAGGGTTAGGAATAGGGGAGGGTTAGTGTTTACATTTTAGGGTTAGGCTTTAGGGATAGGGTTAGGTTTAGGGTTAGGGTTAGGGTTAGAGTTAGGATTTAGGCTTTAGGCATAGGGTTAGGGTTAGAGTTAGGGCTTACGGTTTAGGGTTAGGGTTAGGGTTAGGGTTTCGGGTTTAGGGTTAGGGTTAAGTTTCGGGTTAGGGTTAGGTACACGATTCGGGTTTGAGACATGTTTAGGTTTAGTCTTAGGGTTATGGTTAAGTTTAGGTTTTGGCTGATGGTTAAGGTTAGGTTTAGGGACAGGGTTAGTTACAGGGTGAGGGTTAGAGATAAAGTTAGAGAGACGGTAAGGTACAGAGTTAGGTTTAGCGACAGTGTTAGGGTTAGGGTTAGGGTTAGGGTTAGGGTTAGGTTTTAGGGATAGGGTTAGGGTTAGGGTTGTGGTTTACGTTTAGAGTTAGGGTTAAAGTTAGGGTTTAGGGTTTAGGGTTAGGGTTAGGGTTAGAGTTAGGGTTTAGGCTTTAGGGTTAGGGTTAGTGTTAGGGTTTAGGGTTTAGGGTTAGGGTTAGGGTTAGGGTTAGGCTTAGGGTTAGGGTTAGGGTTAGGGTTAGGGTTAGGGTTAGGGTTAGGGTTTAGTGTTTATGGTTAGGGTTAGTGTTAGGGTTAGGGTTTGGGTTTAGGGTTTAGGTTTAGGGTGAGGGTTAGTGTTAGGGTTTCGGGTTTAGTGTTAGGGTTAAGGTTATGGTTAGGGTTAGGTACACGATTTGGGTTTGAGACAGGGTTAGGTTTAGTGTTAGGGTTATAGTTAAGTTTAGGTTTTGGCTGATGGTTAAGGTTAGGTTTAGGGACAGGGTTAGTTACAGGGTGAGGGTTAGAGTTAAAGATAGAGAGACGGTAAGGGTCAGAGTTAGGTTTAGCGACAGTGTTAGGGTTAGGGTTAGGGTTAGGTTAGGGTTAGGGTTAGGGTTAGGGTTAGGGTTAGGTTTTAGGGATAGGGTTAGGGTTAGGGTTACGGTTTAGGTTTAGGGTTAGGGTTAAGGTTAGGGTTTAGGGTTTAGGGTTAGGGTTAGGGTTAGGGTTAGCATTAGGTTTAGGGTTAGGGTTAGTTACACGATTCGGGTTTGAGACATGTTTAGGTTTAGTGTTAGGGTTATGGTTAAGTTTAGGTTTTGGCTGATGGTTAAGTTTAGGTTTAGGGACAGGGTTAGTGACAGGGTGAGGGTTAGAGTTAAGGTTGGAGAGACGGTAAGGGTCAGAGTTAGGTTTAGCGACAGTGTTAGGGTTAGGGATCAGGTTAGGTTAGGGTTTAGGGTTAGGGTTAGGATTAGGGTTAGGAAAAGGGAGGGTTAGTGTTTACATTTTAGGGTTAGGGTTTAGGGATAGGGTTAGGGTTAGGGTTAGGGTTAGAGTGAGGGTTAGGGTTAGGTTTAGGGTTAGGTTTTAGGGATAGGGTTAGGGTTAGGGTTACGGTTTGGTTTAGGGTTAGGGTTAAGGTTAGGGTTTAGGGTTTAGGGTTAGGGTTAGGGTTAGAGTTATGGTTTAGGCTTTAGGGTTAGGGTTACTGTTAGGGTTTAGGGTTTAGGGTTAGGGTTAGGGTTAGGGTTAGGGTTAGGGTTTAGTGTTTATGGTTAGGTTTAGCGTTAGGGTTAGGATTTGGGTTTAGGGTTTAGGTTTAGGGTTAGGGTTAGTGTTAGGGTTTCGGGTTTAGTGTTAGGGTTACGGTTAGGGTTATGGTTAGGTACACGTTTCGGGTTTGAGACATGGTTAGGTTTAGTGTTAGGGTTATAGTTAAGTTTAGGTTTTGGCTGATGGTTAAGGTTAGGTTTAGGGACAGGGTTAATTACAGGGTGAGGGTTAGAGTTAAAGATAGAGAGACGGTAAGGGTAAGAGTTAGGTTTAGCGACAGTGTTAGGGTTAGGGTTACGGTTAGGTTAGGGTTAGGGTTAGAGTTAGGGTTTAGGGTTAGGGTTAGGGTTAGGGTTTAGGATTTAGGGTTAGGGTTATGGTTAGGGTTAGGGTTAGGGTTAGGGGCAGGTTTAGGGTTTTGGACATTGTTAGGTTTACTGTTAGGGTTATATTAAGTTTAGGTTTTGTCTGATGCTTAAGTTTAGGTTTAGGGACAGGGTTAGTGACAGGGTGAGGGTTCGAGTTAAGGTTGGAGAGACGGTAAGTGTCAGAGTTAGGTTTAGCGACAGTGTTAGGGTTAGGGATCATGTTAGGTTAGGGTTTAAGGTTAGGGTTAGGGTTAGGGTTAGGGTTAGGGTTAGGGTTTAGTGTTTATGGTTAGGGTTAGCGTTAGGGTTAGGGTTTGGGTTTAGGGATTAGGTTTAGGGTTAGGGTTAGTGTTAGGGTTTCGGGTTTAGTGTTAGGGTTAAGGTTATGGTTAGGGTTAGGTACACGTTTTGGGTTTGAGACATTGTTAGGTTTAGTGTTAGGGCTATAGTTAAGTTTAGGTTTTGGCTGATGGTTAAGGTTAGGTTTAGGGACAGGGTTAGTTACAGGGTGAGGGTTAGAGTTCAAAATAGAGAGACGGTAAGAGTCAGAGTTAGGTTTAGCGACAGTGTTAGGGTTAGGGTTCGGGTTAGGTTATGGTTAGGGTTAGGGTTAGGGATAGGTTTTAGGGATAGGGTTAGGGTTAGGGTTACGGTTTAGGTTTAGGGTTAGGGTTAAGGTTAGGGTTTAGGGTTTAGGGTTAGGGTTAGGGTTATGGGTAGCATTAGGTTTAGGGTTAGGGACAGGATTAGGGTTTGGGACATGGTTAGGTTTACTGTTAGGGTTATATTAAGTTTAGGTTTTGTCTGATGCTTAAGTTTAGGTTTAGGGACAGGGTTAGTGACAGGGTGAGGGTTAGAGTTAAGGTTGGAGAGACGGTAAGGGTCAGAGTTAGGTTTAGCGACAGTCTTAGGGTTAGGGATCAGGTTAGGTTAGGGTTTAGGGTTAGGGTTAGGGTTAGTGTTAGGGTTAGGAATAGGGGAGGGTTAGTGTTTACATTTTAGGGTTAGGGTTTAGGGATAGGGTTAGGGTTAGGGTTAGGGTTAGAGTTAGGGTTAGGGTTAGGGTTAGGGTTAGGTTTTAGGGATAGGGTTAGGGTTAGGGTTACGGTTTCGGTTTAGGGTTAGGGTTAAGGTTAGGGTTTAGGGTTTAGGGTTAGGGTTAGGGTTAGAGTTAGGGTTTAGGCTTTAGGGTTAGGGTTAATGTTAGGGTTTAGGGTTTAGGGTTAGGGTTAGGGTTAGGGTTAGGGTTTAGTGTTTATGGTTAGGGTTAGCGTTAGGGTTAGGGTTTGGGTTTAGGGTTTAGGTTTAGGGTTAGGTTTAGTGTTAGGGATTCGGGTTTAGTGTTAGGTTTACGGTTAGGGTTAGAGTTAGGGTTAGGTATACGATTCGGGTTTGAGACATGGTTAGGTTTAGTGTTAGGGTTATAGTTCAGTTTAGGTTTTGGCTGATGGTTAAGGTTAGGTTTAGGGACAGGTTTAGTTACAGGGTGAGGGTTAGAGTTAAAGATAGAGAGACGGTAAGTGTCAGAGTTAGGTTTAGCGACAGTGTTAGGGTTAGGGTTAGGGTTAGGTTAGGGTTAGGGTTAGGGTTAAGGTTAGGTTTTAGGGATAGGGTTAGGGTTAGGGTTACGGTTTAGGTTTAGGGTTAGGGTTAAGGTTAGGGTTTAGGGTTTAGGGTTAGGGTTAGGGTTAGGGTTAGCATTAGTTTTAGGGTTAGGGACAGGATTAGGGTTTGGGACATGGTTAGGTTTACTGTTAGGGTTATATTAAGTTTAGGTTTTGTCTGATGCTTAAGTTTAGGTTTAGGGTCAGGGTTAGTGACAGGGTGAGGGTTAGAGTTAAGGTTGGAGAGACGGTAAGGGTCAGAGTTAGGTTTAGCGACAGTGTTAGGGTTAGGGATCAGGTTAGGTTAGGGTTTAAGGTTAGGGTAAGGGTTAGGAATAGGGGAGGGTTAGTATTTACATTTTAGGGTTAGGGTTTAGGGATAGGGTTAGGGTTAGTGTTAGGGTTAGAGTTAGGGTTAGGGTTAAGGTTAGGTTTTAGGGATAGGGTTAGGGTTAGGGTTACGGTTTAGGTTTAGGGTTAGGGTTAAGGTTAGGGTTTAGGGTTTAGGGTTAGGGTTAGGGTTACGGTTTTAGGGTTAGGGTTAGGGTTAAGGTTAGGGTTTAGGGTTTAGGTTTAGGGTTAGGGTTAGAGTTAGGGATTAGGCTTTAGGGTTAGGGATAGTGTTAGGGTTTAGGTTTTAGGGTTAGGGTTAGGGTTAGGTTTAGGGTTTAGTGTTTAAGGTTAGGGTTAGCGTAAGGGTTAGGGTTTGGGTTTAGGGTTTAGGTTAGGGTTAAGGTTATTTTTAGGGATAGGTACACGATTCGGGTTTGAGACATGGTTAGGTTTAGTGTTAGGGTTAGGGTTAGGGTTAGTGTTAGGGTTAGGGTTAGGGTTAGGGTTAGGGTTAGGGACAGGGTAAGGTTTTGGGACATGGTTAGGTTTACTGTTAGGGTAATATTAAGTTTAGGTTTTGTCTGATGCTTAAGTTTAGGTTTAGGTACAGGGTTAGTGACAGGGTGAGGGTTAGAGTTAAGGTTGGAGAGACGGTAAGTGTCAGAGTTAGGTTTAGCGACAGTGTTAGGGTTAGGGATCAGGTTAGGTTAGGGTTTAGTGTTAGGGTTAGGGTTAGGGTTAGGAATAGGGGAGGGTTAGTGTTTACATTTTAGGGTTAGGGTTTAGGGATAGGGTTAGGGTTAGGGTTAGGGTTAGAGTTAGTGTTAGGGTTAGGGTTAGGTTTAGGGTTAGGTTTCAAGGATAGGGTTAGGGTTAGGGTTAGGGTTACGACTTAGGTTTAGGGTTAGGGTTAGGGTTAGGGTTAGAGTTAGTGTTAGGGTTAGGGTTAGGGTTAGGGTTAGGTTTTAGGGATAGGGTTAGGGTTAGGGTTACGGTTTAGGTTTAGGGTTAGGGTTAGGGTTAGGGTTAGCATTAGATTTAGGGTTAGGGACAGGACTAGGGTTTGGGACATGGTTAGGTTTACTGTTAGGGTTATATTAAGTTTAGGTTTTGTCTGATTCTTAAGTTTAGGTTTAGGGACAGGGTTAGTGACAGGGTGAGGGTTAGAGTTAAGGTTGGAGAGAGGGTAAGGGTCAGAGTTAGGTTTAGCCACAGTGTTAGGGTTAGGGATCAGGTTAGGTTAGGGTTTAGGGTTAGGGTTAGGGTTAGGGTTAGGAATAGCGGAGGGTTAGTGTTTACATTTTAGGGTTAGGGTTTAGGGATAGGGTTAGGGTTAGGGTTAGGGTTAGGGTTAGAGTTAGGATTTAGGCTTTAGGGATAGGGTTAGGGTTATAGTTAGGGCTTACGGTTTAGGGTTAGGGTTAGGGTTAGGGTTAGGGTTTCGGGTTTAGGGTTAGGGTTAAGTTTAGGGTTAGGGTTAGGTACACGATTCGGGTTTGAGACATGTTTAGGTTTAGTTTTAGGGTTATGGTTAAGTTTAAGTTTTGGCTGATGGTTAAGGTTAGGTTTAGGGACAGGGTTATTTACAGGGTGAGGGTTAGAGTTAAGGTTGGAGAGACGGTAAGGATCAGAGTTAGGTTTAGCGACAGTGTTAGGGTTAGGGATCAGGTTAGGTTAGGGTTTAGGGTTAGGGTTAGGGTTAGGGTTAGGAATAGGGGAGGGTTAGTGTTTACATTTTAGGGTTAGGGTTTAGGGATAGGGTGAGGGTTAGAGTTAGGGTTAGAGTTAGGTTTAGGGTTAGGGTTAAGTTTTAGGGTTTAGGTTTAGGGTTAGGTTTAGGGTTAGGGTTTCGGGTTTAGTGTTAGGGTTAAGGTTATGGTTAGGGATAGGTACACGATTCGGGTTTGAGACATGGTTAGGTTTAGTGTTAGGGTTAGGGTTAGGGTTAGTGTTAGGGTTATAGTTAAGTTTAGGTTTTGGCTGATGGTTAAGTTTAGGTTTAGGGACAGTGTTAGTTACAGGGTGAGGGTTAGAGTTAAAGATAGAGAGACGTTAAGGGTCAGAGTTAGGTTTAGCGACAGTGTTAGGGTTAGGGTTAGGGTTAGGTTAGGGTTAGGGTTAGAGTTAGGGTTTAGGGTTAGGGTTAGGGTTTAGGATTTAGGGTTAGGGTTATGGTTAGGGTTAGGGTTAGGGTTAGGGGCAGGATTAGGGTTTGGGACATGGTTATGTTTACTGTTAGGGTTATATTAAGTTTAGGTTTTGTCTGATGCTTAAGTTTAGGTTTAGGGACAGGGTTAGTGACAGGGTGAGGGTTAGAGTTAAGGTTGGAGAGACGGTAAGGGTCAGAGTTAGGTTTAGCGACAGTGTTAGGGTTAGGGATCAGGTTAGGTTAGGGTTTAGGGTTAGCGTGAGGGTTAGGGTTAGGAATAGGGGAGGGTTAGTGTTTACATTTTAGGGTTAGGGTTTCGGGATAGGGTTAGGGTTAGGGTTAGGGTTAGAGTTAGGGTTAGGGTTAGGGTTAGGGTTAGGGTTAGGTTTTAGGGATAGGGTTAGGGTTAGGGTTATGGTTTAGGGTTAGAGTTAGGGTTAAGGTTAGGGTTTAGGGTTTAGGGTTAGGGATAGTGTTAGGGTTTAGGGTTTAGGGTTAGGGTTAGGGTTAGGGTTAGGGTTTAGTGTTTAAGGTTAGGGTTAGCGTTAGGGTTAGGGTTTGGGTTTAGGGTTTAGGTTTAGGGTTAGGGTTAGTGTTAGGGTTTCGGGTTTAGTGTTAGGGTTAAGGTTATGGTTAGGGATAGGTACACGATTCGGGTTTGAGACATGGTTAGGTTTAGTGTTAGGGTTAGGGTTAGGGTTAGTGTTAGGGTTAGGGTTAGGGTTAGGGTTAGGGTTAGGGACAGGGTTTAGGATTTAGGGTTAGGGTTTGTTAGGGTTAGGGTTAGGTTTAGGGTTAGGGGCAGGAATAGGGTTTGGGACATGGTTAGGTTTACTGTTAGGGTTATATTAAATTTAGGTTTTGTCTGATGCTTAAGTTTAGGTTTAGGGACAGGGTTAGTGACAGGGTGAGGGTTAGAGTTAAGGTTGGAGAGACGGTAAGGGTGAGAGTTAGGTTTAGCGACAGTGTTAGGGTTAGGGATCAGGTTAGGTTAGGTTTTAGGGTTAGCGTTAGGGTTAGGGTTAGGGTTAGGGTTAGGTTTTAGGGATACGGTTAGGGTTAGGGTTACGGTTTAGGTTTAGGGTTAGGGTTAAGGTTAGGGTTTAGGGTTTAGGGTTAGGGTTAGGGTTAGAGTTAGAGTTTAGGCTTTAGGTTTAGGGATAGTGTTAGGGTTTATGGTTTATGGTTAGGGTTAGGTTTAGGGTTAGGGTTAGGTTTAGTGTTTAAGGTTAGGGTTAGCGTTAGGGTTAGGGTTTGGGTTTAGGGTTTAGGTTTAGGGTTAGGGTTAGTGTTAGGGTTTCGGGTTTAGTGTTAGGGATAAGGTTATGGTTAGGGTTAGGTACACGATTCGGGTTTGAGACATGTTTAGGTTTAGTGTTAGGGTTATAGTTAAGTTTAGGTTTTGGCTGATGGTTAAGGTTAGGTTTAGGGACAGGGTTAGTTACAGGGTGAGTGTTAGGGTTAGGGTTAGGGTTAGGTTTTAGGGATAGGGTTAGGGTTAGGGTTACGGTTTAGGGTT
>CM063094.1:71704292-71716792 GCA_031876335.1 Hipposideros larvatus
TTAGGGTTATATTAAGTTTAGGTTTTGTCTGATGCTTAAGTTTAGGTTTAGGGACAGGGTTAGTGACAGGGTGAGGGTTAGAGTTAAGGTTGGAGAGACGGTAAGGGTCAGAGTTAGGTTTAGCGACAGTGTTAGGGTTAGGGATCAGGTTAGGTTAGGGTTTAGGGTTAGGGTTAGGGTTAGGGTTAGGAATAGGGGAGGGTTAGTGTTTACATTTTAGGGTTAGGGTTTAGGGATAGGGTTAGGGTTAGGGTTAGGGTTAGAGTTAGGGTTAGGGTTAGGGTTAGGGTTAGGGTTAGGGTTAGGTTTTAGGGATAGGGTTAGGGTTAGGGTTACGGTTTAGGTTTAGGGTTAGGGTTAAGGTTAGGGTTTAGGGTTTAGGGTTAGGGTTAGGGTTAGGGTTAGCATTAGTTTTAGGGTTAGGGACAGGATTAGGGTTTGGGACATGGTTAGGTTTACTGTTAGGGTTATATTAAGTTTAGGTTAGGGTTAGGGTTAGGGTTAGGCTAAGGGTTAGGAATAGGGGAGGGTTAGTGTTTACATTTTAGGGTTAGGCTTTAGGGATAGGGTTAGGTTTAGGGTTAGGGTTAGGGTTAGAGTTAGGATTTAGGCTTTAGGCATAGGGTTAGGGTTAGAGTTAGGGCTTACGGTTTAGGGTTAGGGTTAGGGTTAGGGTTTCGGGTTTAGGGTTAGGGTTAAGTTTCGGGTTAGGGTTAGGTACACGATTCGGGTTTGAGACATGTTTAGGTTTAGTCTTAGGGTTATGGTTAAGTTTAGGTTTTGGCTGATGGTTAAGGTTAGGTTTAGGGACAGGGTTAGTTACAGGGTGAGGGTTAGAGATAAAGTTAGAGAGACGGTAAGGTACAGAGTTAGGTTTAGCGACAGTGTTAGGGTTAGGGTTAGGGTTAGGGTTAGGGTTAGGTTTTAGGGATAGGGTTAGGGTTAGGGTTGTGGTTTACGTTTAGAGTTAGGGTTAAAGTTAGGGTTTAGGGTTTAGGGTTAGGGTTAGGGTTAGAGTTAGGGTTTAGGCTTTAGGGTTAGGGTTAGTGTTAGGGTTTAGGGTTTAGGGTTAGGGTTAGGGTTAGGGTTAGGCTTAGGGTTAGGGTTAGGGTTAGGGTTAGGGTTAGGGTTAGGGTTAGGGTTTAGTGTTTATGGTTAGGGTTAGTGTTAGGGTTAGGGTTTGGGTTTAGGGTTTAGGTTTAGGGTGAGGGTTAGTGTTATGGTTTCGGGTTTAGTGTTAGGGTTAAGGTTATGGTTAGGGTTAGGTACACGATTTGGGTTTGAGACAGGGTTAGGTTTAGTGTTAGGGTTATAGTTAAGTTTAGGTTTTGGCTGATGGTTAAGGTTAGGTTTAGGGACAGGGTTAGTTACAGGGTGAGGGTTAGAGTTAAAGATAGAGAGACGGTAAGGGTCAGAGTTAGGTTTAGCGACAGTGTTAGGGTTAGGGTTAGGGTTAGGTTAGGGTTAGGGTTAGGGTTAGGGTTAGGGTTAGGTTTTAGGGATAGGGTTAGTGTTAGGGTTACGGTTTAGGTTTAGGGTTAGGGTTAAGGTTAGGGTTTAGGGTTTAGGGTTAGGGTTAGGGTTAGGGTTAGCATTAGGTTTAGGGTTAGGGTTAGTTACACGATTCGGGTTTGAGACATGTTTAGGTTTAGTGTTAGGGTTATGGTTAAGTTTAGGTTTTGGCTGATGGTTAAGTTTAGGTTTAGGGACAGGGTTAGTGACAGGGTGAGGGTTAGAGTTAAGGTTGGAGAGACGGTAAGGGTCAGAGTTAGGTTTAGCGACAGTGTTAGGGTTAGGGATCAGGTTAGGTTAGGGTTTAGGGTTAGGGTTAGGATTAGGGTTAGGAAAAGGGAGGGTTAGTGTTTACATTTTAGGGTTAGGGTTTAGGGATAGGGTTAGGGTTAGGGTTAGGGTTAGAGTGAGGGTTAGGGTTAGGTTTAGGGTTAGGTTTTAGGGATAGGGTTAGGGTTAGGGTTACGGTTTGGTTTAGGGTTAGGGTTAAGGTTAGGGTTTAGGGTTTAGGGTTAGGGTTAGGGTTAGAGTTATGGTTTAGGCTTTAGGGTTAGGGTTACTGTTAGGGTTTAGGGTTTAGGGTTAGGGTTAGGGTTAGGGTTAGGGTTAGGGTTTAGTGTTTATGGTTAGGTTTAGCGTTAGGGTTAGGATTTGGGTTTAGGGTTTAGGTTTAGGGTTAGGGTTAGTGTTAGGGTTTCGGGTTTAGTGTTAGGGTTACGGTTAGGGTTATGGTTAGGTACACGTTTCGGGTTTGAGACATGGTTAGGTTTAGTGTTAGGGTTATAGTTAAGTTTAGGTTTTGGCTGATGGTTAAGGTTAGGTTTAGGGACAGGGTTAATTACAGGGTGAGGGTTAGAGTTAAAGATAGAGAGACGGTAAGGGTAAGAGTTAGGTTTAGCGACAGTGTTAGGGTTAGGGTTACGGTTAGGTTAGGGTTAGGGTTAGAGTTAGGGTTTAGGGTTAGGGTTAGGGTTAGGGTTTAGGATTTAGGGTTAGGGTTATGGTTAGGGTTAGGGTTAGGGTTAGGGGCAGGTTTAGGGTTTTGGACATTGTTAGGTTTACTGTTAGGGTTATATTAAGTTTAGGTTTTGTCTGATGCTTAAGTTTAGGTTTAGGGACAGGGTTAGTGACAGGGTGAGGGTTCGAGTTAAGGTTGGAGAGACGGTAAGTGTCAGAGTTAGGTTTAGCGACAGTGTTAGGGTTAGGGATCATGTTAGGTTAGGGTTTAAGGTTAGGGTTAGGGTTAGGGTTAGGGTTAGGGTTAGGGTTTAGTGTTTATGGTTAGGGTTAGCGTTAGGGTTAGGGTTTGGGTTTAGGGATTAGGTTTAGGGTTAGGGTTAGTGTTAGGGTTTCGGGTTTAGTGTTAGGGTTAAGGTTATGGTTAGGGTTAGGTACACGTTTTGGGTTTGAGACATTGTTAGGTTTAGTGTTAGGGCTATAGTTAAGTTTAGGTTTTGGCTGATGGTTAAGGTTAGGTTTAGGGACAGGGTTAGTTACAGGGTGAGGGTTAGAGTTCAAAATAGAGAGACGGTAAGAGTCAGAGTTAGGTTTAGCGACAGTGTTAGGGTTAGGGTTAGGGTTAGGTTATGGTTAGGGTTAGGGTTAGGGATAGGTTTTAGGGATAGGGTTAGGGTTAGGGTTACGGTTTAGGTTTAGGGTTAGGGTTAAGGTTAGGGTTTAGGGTTTAGGGTTAGGGTTAGGGTTATGGGTAGCATTAGGTTTAGGGTTAGGGACAGGATTAGGGTTTGGGACATGGTTAGGTTTACTGTTAGGGTTATATTAAGTTTAGGTTTTGTCTGATGCTTAAGTTTAGGTTTAGGGACAGGGTTAGTGACAGGGTGAGGGTTAGAGTTAAGGTTGGAGAGACGGTAAGGGTCAGAGTTAGGTTTAGCGACAGTCTTAGGGTTAGGGATCAGGTTAGGTTAGGGTTTAGGGTTAGGGTTAGGGTTAGTGTTAGGGTTAGGAATAGGGGAGGGTTAGTGTTTACATTTTAGGGTTAGGGTTTAGGGATAGGGTTAGGGTTAGGGTTAGGGTTAGAGTTAGGGTTAGGGTTAGGGTTAGGGTTAGGTTTTAGGGATAGGGTTAGGGTTAGGGTTACGGTTTCGGTTTAGGGTTAGGGTTAAGGTTAGGGTTTAGGGTTTAGGGTTAGGGTTAGGGTTAGAGTTAGGGTTTAGGCTTTAGGGTTAGGGTTAATGTTAGGGTTTAGGGTTTAGGGTTAGGGTTAGGGTTAGGGTTAGGGTTTAGTGTTTATGGTTAGGGTTAGCGTTAGGGTTAGGGTTTGGGTTTAGGGTTTAGGTTTAGGGTTAGGTTTAGTGTTAGGGATTCGGGTTTAGTGTTAGGTTTACGGTTAGGGTTAGGGTTAGGTACACGTTTCGGGTTTGAGACATGGTTAGGTTTAGTGTTAGTGTTATAGTTAAGTTTAGGTTTTGGCTGATGGTTAAGGTTAGGTTTAGGGACAGGGTTAGTTACAGGGTGAGGGTTAGAGTTAAAGATAGAGAGACTGTAAGGGTCAGAGTTAGGTTTAGCGAAAGTGTTAGGGTTAGGGTTACGGTTAGGTTAGGGTTAGGGTTAGAGTTAGGGTTTAGGGTTAGGGTTAGGGTTAGGGTTTAGGATTTAGGGTTAGGGTTATGGTTAGGGTTAGGGTTAGGGTTAGGGGCAGGTTTAGGGTTTGGGACATGTTAGGTTTACTGTTAGGGTTATATTAAATTTAGGTTTTGTCTGATGCTTAAGTTTAGGTTTAGGGACAGGGTTAGTGACAGGGTGAGGGTTAGAGTTAAGGTTGGAGTAACGGTAAGTGTCAGAGTTAGGTTTAGCGACAGTGTTAGGGTTAGGGATCATGTTAGGTTAGGGTTTAGGGTTAGGGTTAGGGTTAGGGTTAGGAATAGGGGAGGGTTAGGGTTTACATTTTAGGGTTAGGGTTTAGGAATAGGGTTAGGATTAGGGTTAGAGTTAGAGTTAGGATTTAGGCTTTAGGGTTAGCGTTAGAGTTAGAGTTAGGGCTTATGGTTTAGGGTTAGGGTTAGGGTTAGGGTTAGGGTTTCGGGTTTAGGGTTAGGGTTAAGTTTAGGGTTAGGCTTAGGTATACGATTCGGGTTTTAGACATGTTTAGGTTTAGTGTTAGGGTTATGGTTAGGGTTAGGGTTAGGGTTAGGGTTAGGGTTTCGGGTTTAGGTTTAGGGTTAAGTTTAGGGTTAGTGTTAGGTACACGATTCGGGTTTGAGACATGTTTAGGTTTAGTGCTGGGTTATGGTTAAGTTTAGGTTTTGGCTGATGGTTAAAGTTAGGTTTAGGGACAGGGTTAGTTACAGTGTGAGTGTTAGGGTTAGGGTTAGGGTTAGGGTTAGGTTTTAGGGATAGGGTTAGGGTTAGGGTTACGGTTTAGGGTTAGAGTAAGGGTTAAGGTTAGGGTTTAGGGTTTAGGGTTAGGATTAGGGTTAGAGTTAGGGTTTAGGCTTTAGGGTTAGGGTTAAGGTTAGGGTTTAGGGTTTAGGGTTAGGGTTAGGGTTAGAGTTAGGGTTTAGGCTTTAGGGTTAGGGATAGTGTTAGGGTTTAGGGTTTAGGGTTAGGGTTAGGGTTAGGGTTTAGTGTTTAAGGTTAGGGTTAGCGTTAGGGTTAGGGTTTGGGTTTAGGGTTTAGGTTTAGGGTTAGGGTTAGTGTTAGGGTTTCGGGTTTAGTGTTAGGGTTAAGGTTATGGTTAGGGATAGGTACACGATTCGGGATTGAGACATGGTTAGGTTTAGTGTTAGGGTTAGGGTTAGGGTTAGTGTTAGGGTTAGGGTTAGGGTAGGGTTAGGGTTAGGGTAAGGGTTAGGTTTTAGTAATAGAGTTAGGGTTACGGTTTAGGTTTAGGGTTAGGGTTAAGGTTAGGGTTTAGGGTTTAGGGTTAGAGTTAGGGTTTAGGCTTTAGGGTTAGGGTTAGTGTTAGGGTTTAAGGTTTAGGGTTAGGGTTAGGGTTAGGGTTAGGGTTTAGTGTTTATGGTTAGGGTTAGCGTTAGGGTTAGGGTTTGGGTTTAGGGTTTAGGTTTAGGGTTAGGTTTAGTGTTAGGGTTTCGGGTTTAGTGTTAGTGTTAAGGTTAGTGTTAGGGTTAGGTACACGTATCGGGTTTGAGACATGGTTAGGTTTAGTGTTAGGGTTATAGTTAAGTTTAGGTTTTGGCTGATGGTTAAGGTTAGGTTTAGGGACAGGGTTAGTTACAGGGTGAGGGTTAGAGTTAAAGATAGAGAGACGTTAAGGGTCAGAGTTAGGTTTAGCGACAGTGTTAGGGTTAGGGTTAGGGTTAGGTTAGGGTTAGGGTTAGAGTTAGGGTTTAGGGTTAGGGTTAGGGTTAGGGTTTAGGATTTAGGGTTAGGGTTATTGTTAGGGTTAGGGTTAGGGTTAGGGGCAGGATTAGGGTTTGGGACATGGTTAGGTTTACTGTTAGGGTTATATTAAGTTTAGGTTTTGTCTGATGCTTAAGTTTATGTTTAGGGACAGGGTTAGTGACAGGGTGAGGTTTAGAGTTAAGGTTGGAGAGACGGTAAGGGTCAGAGTTAGGTTTAGCGACAGTGTTACGGTTAGGGATCAGGTTAGCTTAGGGTTTAGGGTTAGGGTTAGGGTTAGGTTTAGCAATAGGGGAGGGTTAGTGTTTACATTTTAGGGTTAGGGTTTCTGGATAGGGTTAGTGTTAGGGTTAGGGTTAGAGTTAGGGTTACGGTTAGGGTTAGGGTTAGGGTTAGGTTTTAGGGATAGGGTTAGGGTTACGGTTTAGGTTTAGGGTTAGGGTTAAGGTTAGGGTTTAGGGTTTAGGGTTAGGGTTAGGGTTAGAGTTAGGGTTTAGGCTTTAGAGTTAGGGATAGTGTTAGGGTTTAGGGTTTAGGGTTAGGGTTAGGGTTACTTTTAGTGTTTAAGGTTAGGGTTAGCGTTAGGGTTAAGGTTTGGGTTTAGGGTTTAGGTTTAGGGTTAGGGTTAGTGTTAGGGTTTCGGGTTTAGTGTTAGGGTTAAGGTTATGGTTAGGGTTAGGTACACGATTCGGGTTTGAGACATGGTTAGGTTTAGTGTTAGGGTTATAGTTAAGTTTAGGTTTTGGCTGATGGTTAAGGTTAGGTTTAGGGACAGGGTTAGTTACAGGGTGAGGGTTAGAGTTAAAGATAGAGAGACGCTAAGTGTCAGAGTTAGGTTTAGCGACAGTGTTAGGGTTAGGGTTAGGGTTAGGTTAGGGTTAGGGTTAGGGTTAGGGTTAGGTTTCAGGGATAGGGTTAGGGTTAGGGTTAGGGTTACGGTTTAGGTTTAGGGTTTAGGGTTAGGGTTAGGGTTAGGGTTAGGGTTTAGTGTTTATGGTTAGGGTTAGCGTTAGGGTTAGGGTTTGGGTTTAGGGTTTAGGTTTAGGGTTAGGTTTAGTGTTAGGGATTCGGGTTTAGTGTTAGGTTTACGGTTAGGGTTAGGGTTAGGTACACGTTTCGGGTTTGAGACATGGTTAGGTTTAGTGTTAGTGTTATAGTTAAGTTTAGGTTTTGGCTGATGGTTAAGGTTAGGTTTAGGGACAGGGTTAGTTACAGGGTGAGGGTTAGAGTTAAAGATAGAGAGACTGTAAGGGTCAGAGTTAGGTTTAGCGAAAGTGTTAGGGTTAGGGTTACGGTTAGGTTAGGGTTAGGGTTAGAGTTAGGGTTTAGGGTTAGGGTTAGGGTTAGGGTTTAGGATTTAGGGTTAGGGTTATGGTTAGGGTTAGGGTTAGGGTTAGGGGCAGGTTTAGGGTTTGGGACATGTTAGGTTTACTGTTAGGGTTATATTAAATTTAGGTTTTGTCTGATGCTTAAGTTAGGTTTAGGGACAGGGTTAGTGACAGGGTGAGGGTTAGAGTTAAGGTTGGAGTAACGGTAAGTGTCAGAGTTAGGTTTAGCGACAGTGTTAGGGTTAGGGATCATGTTAGGTTAGGGTTTAGGGTTAGGGTTAGGGTTAGGGTTAGGAATAGGGGAGGGGTTAGGGTTTACATTTTAGGGTTAGGGTTTAGGAATAGGGTTAGGATTAGGGTTAGAGTTAGAGTTAGGATTTAGGCTTTAGGGTTAGCGTTAGAGTTAGAGTTAGGGCTTATGGTTTAGGGTTAGGGTTAGGGTTAGGGTTAGGGTTTCGGGTTTAGGGTTAGGGTTAAGTTTAGGGTTAGGCTTAGGTATACGATTCGGGTTTTAGACATGTTTAGGTTTAGTGTTAGGGTTATGGTTAGGGTTAGGGTTAGGGTTAGGGTTAGGGTTTCGGGTTTAGGTTTAGGGTTAAGTTTAGGGTTAGTGTTAGGTACACGATTCGGGTTTGAGACATGTTTAGGTTTAGTGCTGGGTTATGGTTAAGTTTAGGTTTTGGCTGATGGTTAAAGTTAGGTTTAGGGACAGGGTTAGTTACAGTGTGAGTGTTAGGGTTAGGGTTAGGGTTAGGGTTAGGTTTTAGGGATAGGGTTAGGGTTAGGGTTACGGTTTAGGGTTAGAGTAAGGGTTAAGGTTAGGGTTTAGGGTTTAGGGTTAGGATTAGGGTTAGAGTTAGGGTTTAGGCTTTAGGGTTAGGGTTAAGGTTAGGGTTTAGGGTTTAGGGTTAGGGTTAGGGTTAGAGTTAGGGTTTAGGCTTTAGGGTTAGGGATAGTGTTAGGGTTTAGGGTTTAGGGTTAGGGTTAGGGTTAGGGTTTAGTGTTTAAGGTTAGGGTTAGCGTTAGGGTTAGGGTTTGGGTTTAGGGTTTAGGTTTAGGGTTAGGGTTAGTGTTAGGGTTTCGGGTTTAGTGTTAGGGTTAAGGTTATGGTTAGGGATAGGTACACGATTCGGGTTTGAGACATGGTTACGTTTAGTGTTAGGGTTAGGGTTAGGGTTAGTGTTAGGGTTAGGGGTTAGGGTAGGGTTAGGGTTAGGGTAAGGGTTAGGTTTTAGTAATAGAGTTAGGGTTACGGTTTAGGTTTAGGGTTAGGGTTAAGGTTAGGGTTTAGGGTTTAGGGTTAGAGTTAGGGTTTAGGCTTTAGGGTTAGGGTTAGTGTTAGGGTTTAAGGTTTAGGGTTAGGGTTAGGGTTAGGGTTAGGGTTTAGTGTTTATGGTTAGGGTTAGCGTTAGGGTTAGGGTTTGGGTTTAGGGTTTAGGTTTAGGGTTAGGTTTAGTGTTAGGGTTTCGGGTTTAGTGTTAGTGTTAAGGTTAGGGTTAGGGTTAGGTACACGTATCGGGTTTGAGACATGGTTAGGTTTAGTGTTAGGGTTATAGTTAAGTTTAGGTTTTGGCTGATGGTTAAGGTTAGGTTTAGGGACAGGGTTAGTTACAGGGTGAGGGTTAGAGTTAAAGATAGAGAGACGTTAAGGGTCAGAGTTAGGTTTAGCGACAGTGTTAGGGTTAGGGTTAGGGTTAGGTTAGGGTTAGGGTTAGAGGTTAGAGGTTAGGGTTTAGGGTTAGGGTTAGGGTTAGGGTTTAGGATTTAGGGTTAGGGTTATTGTTAGGGTTAGGGTTAGGGTTAGGGGCAGGATTAGGGTTTGGGACATGGTTAGGTTTACTGTTAGGGTTATATTAAGTTTAGGTTTTGTCTGATGCTTAAGTTTATGTTTAGGGACAGGGTTAGTGACAGGGTGAGGTTTAGAGTTAAGGTTGGAGAGACGGTAAGGGTCAGAGTTAGTTTAGCGACAGTGTTACGGTTAGGGATCAGGTTAGCTTAGGGTTTAGGGTTAGGGTTAGGGTTAGGTTTAGCAATAGGGGAGGGTTAGTGTTTACATTTTAGGGTTAGGGTTTCTGGATAGGGTTAGTGTTAGGGTTAGGGTTAGAGTTAGGGTTACGGTTAGGGTTAGGGTTAGGGTTAGGTTTTAGGGATAGGGTTAGGGTTACGGTTTAGGTTTAGGGTTAGGGTTAAGGTTAGGGTTTAGGGTTTAGGGTTAGGGTTAGGGTTAGAGTTAGGGTTTAGGCTTTAGAGTTAGGGATAGTGTTAGGGTTTAGGGTTTAGGGTTAGGGTTAGGGTTACTTTTAGTGTTTAAGGTTAGGGTTAGCGTTAGGGTTAAGGTTTGGGTTTAGGGTTTAGGTTTAGGGTTAGGGTTAGTGTTAGGGTTTCGGGTTTAGTGTTAGGGTTAAGGTTATGGTTAGGGTTAGGTACACGATTCGGGTTTGAGACATGGTTAGGTTTAGTGTTAGGGTTATAGTTAAGTTTAGGTTTTGGCTGATGGTTAAGGTTAGGTTTAGGGACAGGGTTAGTTACAGGGTGAGGGTTAGAGTTAAAGATAGAGAGACGCTAAGTGTCAGAGTTAGGTTTAGCGACAGTGTTAGGGTTAGGGTTAGGGTTAGGTTAGGGTTAGGGTTAGGGTTAGGGTTAGGTTTCAGGGATAGGGTTAGGGTTAGGGTTAGGGTTACGGTTTAGGTTTAGGGTTAGGGTTAAGGTTAGGGTTTAGGGTTTAGGGTTAGGGTTAGGGTTAGGGCATTAGTTTTAGGGTTAGGGACAGGATTAGGGTTTGGGACATGGTTAGGTTTACTGTTAGGGTTATATTAAGTTTAGGTTTTGTCTGATGCTTATGTTTAGGTTTAGGGACAGGGTTAGTGACAGGGTGAGGGTTAGAGTTAAGGTTGGAGAGACGGTAAGGGTCAGAATTAGGTTTAGCGACAGTGTTAGGGTTAGGGATCAGGTTAGGTTAGGGTTTAGGGTTAGGGTTAGGGTTAGGGTTAGGAATAGGGGAGGGTTAGTGTTTACATTTTAGGGTTAGGGTTTAGGGATAGGGTTAGGGTTAGGGTTAGGGTTAGAGTTAGGGTTAGTGTTAGGGTTAGGTTTTAGGGATAGGGTTAGGGTTAGGGTTACGGTTTAGGTTTAGGGTTAGGGTTAAGGTTAGGGTTTAGGGTTTAGGGTTAGGGTTAGGGTTAGAGTTAGGGTTTAGGCTTTAGGGTTAGGGATAGTGTTAGGGTTTAGGTTAGGGTTTAGGTTTAGGGTTAGTGTTAGGGTTAGGTTTAGGGTTAGGGTTAGGGACAGGATTAGGGTTTGGGACATGGTTAGGTTTACTGTTAGGGTAATATTAAGTTTAGGTTTTGTCTGATGCTTAAGTTTAGGTTTAGGGACAGGGTTAGTGACAGGGTGAGGGTTAGAGTTAAGGTTGGAGAGACGGTAAGGGTCAGAGTTAGGTTTAGCGACAGTGTTAGGATAAGGGATCAGGTTAGGTTAGGGTTTAGGGTTAGGGTTAGAGTTAGGGTTAGGAATAGGGGAGGGTTAGTGTTTACATTTTAGGGTTAGGCTTTAGGGATAGGGTTAGGGTTAGGGTTAGGGTTAGGGTTAGAGTTAGGATTTAGGCTTTAGGCATAGGGTTAGGGTTAGAGTTAGGGCTTACGGTTTAGGGTTAGGGTTAGGGTTAGGGTTTCGGGTTTAGGGTTAGGGTTAAGTTTCGGGTTAGGGTTAGGTACACGATTCGGGTTTGAGACATGTTTAGGTTTAGTCTTAGGGTTATGGTTAAGTTTAGGTTTTGGCTGATGGTTAAGGTTAGGTTTAGGGACAGGGTTAGTTACAGGGTGAGGGTTAGAGATAAAGTTAGAGAGACGGTAAGGTACAGAGTTAGGTTTAGCGACAGTGTTAGGGTTAGGGTTAGGGTTAGGGTTAGTGTTAGGTTTTAGGGATAGGGTTAGGGTTAGGGTTGTGGTTTACGTTTAGAGTTAGGGTTAAAGTTAGGGTTTAGGGTTTAGGGTTAGGGTTAGGGTTAGAGTTAGGGTTTAGGCTTTAGGGTTAGGGTTAGTGTTAGGGTTTAGGGTTTAGGGTTAGGGTTAGGGTTAGGGTTAGGGTTAGGCTTAGGGTTAGGGTTAGGGTTAGGGTTAGGGTTAGGGTTAGGGTTTAGTGTTTATGGTTAGGGTTAGTGTTAGGGTTAGGGTTTGGGTTTAGGGTTTAGGTTTAGGGTTAGGGTTAGTGTTAGGGTTTCGGGTTTAGTGTTAGGGTTAAGGTTAGCTTTAGGGTTAGGTACACGTTTTGGGTTTGAGACAGGGTTAGGTTTAGTGTTAGGGTTATAGTTAAGTTTAGGTTTTGGCTGATGGTTAAGGTTAGGTTTAGGGACAGGGTTAGTTACAGGGTGAGGGTTAGAGTTAAAGATAGAGAGACGGTAAGGGTCAGAGTTAGGTTTAGCGACAGTGTTAGGGTTAGGGTTAGGGTTAGGTTAGGGTTAGGGTTAGGGTTAGGGTTAGGTTTTAGGGATAGGGTTAGGGTTAGGGTTACGGTTTAGGTTTAGGGTTAGGGTTAAGGTTAGGGTTTAGGGTTTAGGGTTAGGGTTAGGGTTAGGGTTAGCATTAGGTTTAGGGTTAGGGACAGGATTAGGGTTTGGGACATGGTTAGGTTTACTGTTAGGGTTATATTAAGTTTAGGTTTTGTCTGATGCTTAAGTTTAGGTTTAGGGACAGGGTTAGTGACAGGGTGAGGGTTAGAGTTAAGGTTGGAGAGACGGTAAGGGTCAGAGTTAGGTTTAGCGACAGTGTTAGGGTTAGGGATCAGGTTAGGTTAGGGTTTAGGGTTAGGGTTAGGGTTAGGGTTAGGGTTAGGAATAGGGGAGGGTTAGTGTTTACATTTTAGGGTTAGGGTTTAGGGATAGGGTTAGGGTTAGGGTTAGGGTTAGGGTTAGAGTTAGGATTTAGGCTTTAGGGATAGGGTTAGGGTTAGAGTTAGGGCTTACGGTTTAGGGTTAGGGTTAGGGTTAGGGTTGGAAGGGTTTCGGTGGTTTAGGGTTAGGGTTAAGTTTAGGGTTAGGGTTAGGGTTAGGAATAGGGGAGGGTTAGTGTTTACATTTTAGGGTTAGAGTTAGTGTTAGGGTTAGGGTTAGGGTTAGGGTTAGGTTTCAAGGATAGGGTTAGGGTTAGGGTTAGGGTTACGACTTAGGTTTAGGGTTAGGGTTAGGGTTAGGGTTAGAGTTAGTGTTAGGGTTAGGGTTAGGGTTAGGGTTAGGTTTTAGGGATAGGGTTAGGGTTAGGGTTACGGTTTAGGTTTAGGGTTAGGGTTAGGGTTAGGGTTAGCATTAGATTTAGGGTTAGGGACAGGACTAGGGTTTGGGACATG
>CM063094.1:71721792-71726792 GCA_031876335.1 Hipposideros larvatus
TAGGGTTAGGGATCAGGTTAGGTTAGGGTTTAGGGTTAGCGTTAGGGTTAGGGTTAGGAATAGGGGAGGGTTAGTGTTTACATTTTAGGGTTAGGGTTTCGGGATAGGGTTAGTGTTAGGGTTAGGGTTAGAGTTAGGGTTAGGGTTAGGGTTAGGGTTAGGGTTAGGTTTTAGGGATAGGGTTAGGGTTACGGTTTAGGTTTAGGGTTAGGGTTAAGGTTAGGGTTTAGGGTTTAGGGTTGGGGTTAGGGTTAGAGTTAGGGTTTAGGCTTTAGGGTTAGGGATAGTGGTTAGGGTTTAGGGTTTAGGGTTAGGGTTAGGGTTAGGGTTAGGGTTAGGTTTAGTGTTTTAAGGTTAGGGTTAGCGTTAGGGTTAGGGTTTGGGTTTAGGGTTTAGGTTTAGGGTTAGGGTTAGTGTTAGGGTTTCGGGTTTAGTGTTAGGGTTAAGTTTAGGGTTAGGGTTAGGTACACGTTTCGGGTTTCAGACATGGTTAGGTTTAGTGTTAGGGTTATAGTTAAGTTTAGGTTTTGGCTGATGGTTAAGTTTAGGTTTAGGGACAGTGTTCGTTACAGGGTGAGGGTTAGAGTTAAAGATAGAGAGACGTTAAGGGTCAGAGTTAGGTTTAGCGACAGTGTTAGGGTTAGGGTTAGGGTTAGGTTAGGGTTAGGGTTAGAGTTAGGGTTTAGGGTTAGGGTTAGGGTTAGGGTTTAGGATTTAGCGTTAGGGTTATGGTTAGGGTTAGGGTTAGGGTTAGGGGCAGGATTAGGGTTTGGGACATGGTTAGGTTTACTGTTAGGGTTATATTAAGTTTAGGTTTTGTCTGATGCTTAAGTTTAGGTTTAGGGACAGGGTTAGTGACAGGGTGAGGGTTAGAGTTAAGGTTGGAGAGACGGTAAGGGTCAGAGTTAGGTTTAGCGACAGTGTTAGGGTTAGGGATCAGGTTAGGTTAGGGTTTAGGGTTAGCGTTAGGGTTAGGGTTAGGAATAGGGGAGGGTTAGTGTTTACATTTTAGGGTTAGGTTTTAGGGATAGGGTTAGGATTAGGGTTACGGTTTAGGGTTAGGGTTAGGGTTAAGGTTAGGGTTTAGGGTTTAGGTTTAGGGTTAGGGTTAGAGTTAGGGATTAGGCTTTAGGGTTAGGATAGTGTTAGGGTTTAGGGTTTAGGGTTAGGGTTAGGGTTAGGTTTAGGGTTTAGTGTTTAAGGTTAGGGTTAGCGTAAGGGTTAGGGTTTGGGTTTAGGGTTTAGGTTAGGGTTAAGGTTATGGTTAGGGATAGGTACACGATTCGGGTTTGAGACATGGTTAGGTTTAGTGTTAGGGTTAGGGTTAGGGTTAGTGTTAGGGTTAGGGTTAGGGTTAGGGTTAGGGTTAGGGACAGGGTAAGGGTTTGGGACATGGTTAGGTTTACTGTTAGGGTAATATTAAGTTTAGGTTTTGTCTGATGCTTAAGTTTAGGTTTAGGTACAGGGTTAGTGACAGGGTGAGGGTTAGAGTTAAGGTTGGAGAGACGGTAAGTGTCAGAGTTAGGTTTAGCGACAGTGTTAGGGTTAGGGATCAGGTTAGGTTAGGGTTTAGGGTTAGCGTTAGGGTTAGGGTTAGGAATAGGGGAGGGTTAGTGTTTACATTTTAGGGTTAGGGTTTAGGGATAGGGTTAGGGTTAGAGTTAGGGTTAGAGTTAGGGTTAGGGTTAGGGTTAGGGTTAGGGTTAGGTTTCAAGGATAGGGTTAGGGTTAGGGTTAGGGTTACGACTTAGGTTTAGGGTTAGGGTTAGGGTTAGGGTTAGAGTTAGTGTTAGGGTTAGGGTTAGGATTAGGGTTAGGTTTTAGGGATAGGGTTAGGGTTAGGGTTACGGTTTAGGTATAGGGTTAGGGTTAAGGTTAGGGTTTAGGGTTTAGGGTTAGGGTTAGGGTTAGGGTTAGCATTAGATTTAGGGTTAGGGACAGGACTAGGGTTTGGGACATGGTTAGGTTTACTGTTAGGGTTATATTAAGTTTAGGTTTTGTCTGATTCTTAAGTTTAGGTTTAGGGACAGGGTTAGTGACAGGGTGAGGGTTAGAGTTAAGGTTGGAGAGAGGGTAAGGGTTAGAGTTAGGTTTAGCCACAGTGTTAGGGTTAGGGATCAGGTTAGGTTAGGGTTTAGGGTTAGGGTTAGGGTTAGGGTTAGGAATAGGGGAGGGTTAGTGTTTACATTTTAGGGTTAGGGTTTAGGGATAGGGTTAGGGTTAGGGTTAGGGTTAGGGTTAGAGTTAGGATTTAGGCTTTAGGGATAGGGTTAGGGTTATAGTTAGGGCTTACGGTTTAGGGTTAGGGTTAGGGTTAGGGTTAGGGTTTCGTGTTTAGGGTTAGGGTTAAGTTTAGGGTTAGGGTTAGGTACACGATTCGGGTTTGAGACATGTTTAGGTTTAGTGTTAGGGTTATGGTTAAGTGTAAGTTTTGGCTGATGGTTAAGGTTAGGTTTAGGGACAGGGTTATTTACAGGGTGAGGGTTAGAGTTAAAGTTAGAGAGACGGTAAGGTACAGAGTTAGGTTTAGCCTCAGTGTTAGGGTTAGGGTTAGGGTTAGGTTAGGGTTAGGGTTTGGGTTACGGTTAGGGTTAGGTTTTAGGGATAGGGTTAGGGTTAGGGTTACGGTTTACGTTTAGAGTTAGGGTTAAGGTTAGGGTTTAGGGTTTAGGGTTAGGGTTAGGGTTAGAGTTAGGGTTTAGGCTTTAGGGTTAGGGTTAGTGTTAGGGTTTAGGGTTTAGGGTTAGGGTTAGGGTTAGGGTTAGGCTTAGGGTTAGGGTTAGGGTTAGGGTTAGGGTTAGGGTTTAGTGTTTATGGTTAGGGTTAGCGTTAGGGTTAGGGTTTGGGTTTAGGGTTTAGGTTTAGGGTTAGGGTTAGTGTTAGGGTTTCGGGTTTAGTGTTAGGGTTAAGGTTATGGTTAGGGTTAGGTACACGTTTTGGGTTTGAGACATTGTTAGGTTTAGTGTTAGGGTTATAGTTAAGTTTAGGTTTTGGCTGATGGTTAAGGTTAGGTTTAGGGACAGGGTTAGTTACAGGGTGAGGGTTAGAGTTCAAAATAGAGAGACGGTAAGGGTCAGAGTTAGGTTTAGCGACAGTGTTAGGGTTAGGGTTAGGGTTAGGTTATGGTTAGGGTTAGGGTTAGGGATAGGTTTTAGGGATAGGGTTAGGGTTAGGGTTACGGTTTAGGTTTAGGGTTAGGGTTAAGGTTAGGGTTTAGGGTTTAGGGTTAGGGTTAGGGTTAGAGTTAGGGTTTAGGCTTTAGGGTTAGGGTTAGTGTTAGGGTTTAGGGTATAGGGTTAGGGTTAGGGTTAGGGTTAGGGTTAGGGTTAGGGTTTAGTGTTTATGGTTAGGGTTAGCGTTAGGGTTAGGATTTGGGTTTAGGGTTTAGGTTTAGGTTTAGGGTTAGTGTTAGGGTTAGGGTTAGGGTTAGGGTTAGGGACAGGATTAGGGTTTGGGACATGGTTAGGTTTACTGTTAGGGTAATATTAAGTTTAGGTTTTGTCTGATGCTTAAGTTTAGGTTTAGGGACAGGGTTAGTGACAGGGTGAGGGTTAGAGTTAAGGTTGGAGAGACGGTAAGGGTCAGAGTTAGGTTTAGCGACAGTGTTAGGATAAGGGATCAGGTTAGGTTAGGGTTTAGGGTTAGGGTTAGTGTTAGGGTTAGGAATAGGGGAGGGTTAGTGTTTACATTTTAGGGTTAGGGTTTAGGGATAGGGTTAGGGTTAGGGTTAGGGTTAGAGTTAGGGTTAGGGTTAGGGTTAGGGTTAGGGTTAAGGTTAGGTTTTAGGGATAGGGTTAGGGTTAGGGTTACGGTTTAGGTTTAGGGTTAGGGTTAAGGTTAGGGTTTAGGGTTTAGTGTTAGGGTTATGGTTAAGTTTAAGTTTTGGCTGATGGTTAAGGTTAGGTTTAGGGACAGGGTTATTTACAGGGTGAGGGTTAGAGTTAAGGTTGGAGAGACGGTAAGGATCAGAGTTAGGTTTAGCGACAGTGTTAGGGTTAGGGATCAGGTTAGGTTAGGGTTTAGGGTTAGGGTTAGGATTAGGGTTAGGAATAGGGGAGGGTTAGAGTTTACATTTTAGGGTTAGGGTTTAGGGATAGGGTTAGGGTTAGGGTTAGGGTTAGAGTTAGGTTTAGGGTTAGGGTTAAGTTTTAGGGTTTAGGTTTAGGGTTAGGGTTAGGGTTAGGGTTTCGGGTTTAGTGTTAGGGTTAAGGTTATGGTTAGGGATAGGTACACGATTCGGGTTTGAGACATGGTTAGGTTTAGTGTTAGGGTTAGGGTTAGTGTTAGGGTTATAGTTAAGTTTAGGTTTTGGCTGATGGTTAAGTTTAGGTTTAGGGACAGTGTTAGTTACAGGGTGAGGGTTAGAGTTAAAGATAGAGAGACGTTAAGGGTCAGAGTTAGGTTTAGCGACAGTGTTAGTGTTAGGGTTAGGGTTAGGTTAGGGTTAGGGTTAGAGTTAGGGTTTAGGGTTAGGGTTAGGGTTTAGGATTTAGGGTTAGGGTTATGGTTAGGGTTAGGGTTAGGGTTAGGGGCAGGATTAGGGTTTGGGACATGGTTAGGTTTACTGTTAGGGTTATATTAAGTTTAGGTTTTGTCTGATGCTTAAGTTTAGGTTTAGGGACAGGGTTAGTGACAGGGTGAGGGTTAGAGTTAAGGTTGGAGAGACGGTAAGGGTCAGAGTTAGGTTTAGCGACAGTGTTAGGGTTAGGGATCAGGTTAGGTTAGGGTTTAGGGTTAGCGTGAGGGTTAGGGTTAGGAATAGGGGAGGGTTAGTGTTTACATTTTAGGGTTAGGGTTTCGGGATAGGGTTAGGGTTAGGGTTAGGGTTAGGGTTAGAGTTAGGGTTAGGGTTAGGGTTAGGGTTAGGGTTAGGTTTTAGGGATAGGGTTAGGGTTAGGGTTACGGTTTAGGGTTAGGGTTAGGGTTAAGGTTAGGGTTTAGGGTTTAGGGTTAGGGATAGTGTTAGGGTTTAGGGTTTAGGGTTAGGTTTAGGGTTAGGG
>CM063094.1:71731792-71746792 GCA_031876335.1 Hipposideros larvatus
ATAGGGTTAGGGTTAAGGTTAGGGTTTAGGGTTTAGGGTTAGGGTTAGGGTTAGGGTTAGCATTAGATTTAGGGTTAGGGACAGGACTAGGGTTTGGGACATGGTTAGGTTTACTGTTAGGGTTATATTAAGTTTAGGTTTTGTCTGATTCTTAAGTTTAGGTTTAGGGACAGGGTTAGTGACAGGGTGAGGGTTAGAGTTAAGGTTGGAGAGAGGGTAAGGGTCAGAGTTAGGTTTAGCCACAGTGTTAGGGTTAGGGATCAGGTTAGGTTAGGGTTTAGGGTTAGGGTTAGGGTTAGGGTTAGGAATAGGGGAGGGTTAGTGTTTACATTTTAGGGTTAGGGTTTAGGGATAGGGTTAGGGTTAGGGTTAGGGTTAGGGTTAGAGTTAGGATTTAGGCTTTAGGGATAGGGTTAGGGTTATAGTTAGGGCTTACGGTTTAGGGTTAGGGTTAGGGTTAGGGTTAGGGTTTCGTGTTTAGGGTTAGGGTTAAGTTTAGGGTTAGGGTTAGGTACACGATTCGGGTTTGAGACATGTTTAGGTTTAGTGTTAGGGTTATGGTTAAGTGTAAGTTTTGGCTGATGGTTAAGGTTAGGTTTAGGGACAGGGTTATTTACAGGGTGAGGGTTAGAGTTAAAGTTAGAGAGACGGTAAGGTACAGAGTTAGGTTTAGCCTCAGTGTTAGGGTTAGGGTTAGGGTTAGGTTAGGGTTAGGGTTTGGGTTACGGTTAGGGTTAGGTTTTAGGGATAGGGTTAGGGTTAGGGTTACGGTTTACGTTTAGAGTTAGGGTTAAGGTTAGGGTTTAGGGTTTAGGGTTAGGGTTAGGGTTAGAGTTAGGGTTTAGGCTTTAGGGTTAGGGTTAGTGTTAGGGTTTAGGGTTTAGGGTTAGGGTTAGGGTTAGGGTTAGGCTTAGGGTTAGGGTTAGGGTTAGGGTTAGGGTTAGGGTTTAGTGTTTATGGTTAGGGTTAGCGTTAGGGTTAGGGTTTGGGTTTAGGGTTTAGGTTTAGGGTTAGGGTTAGTGTTAGGGTTTCGGGTTTAGTGTTAGGGTTAAGGTTATGGTTAGGGTTAGGTACACGTTTTGGGTTTGAGACATTGTTAGGTTTAGTGTTAGGGTTATAGTTAAGTTTAGGTTTTGGCTGATGGTTAAGGTTAGGTTTAGGGACAGGGTTAGTTACAGGGTGAGGGTTAGAGTTCAAAATAGAGAGACGGTAAGGGTCAGAGTTAGGTTTAGCGACAGTGTTAGGGTTAGGGTTAGGGTTAGGTTATGGTTAGGGTTAGGGTTAGGGATAGGTTTTAGGGATAGGGTTAGGGTTAGGGTTACGGTTTAGGTTTAGGGTTAGGGTTAAGGTTAGGGTTTAGGGTTTAGGGTTAGGGTTAGGGTTAGAGTTAGGGTTTAGGCTTTAGGGTTAGGGTTAGTGTTAGGGTTTAGGGTATAGGGTTAGGGTTAGGGTTAGGGTTAGGGTTAGGGTTAGGGTTTAGTGTTTATGGTTAGGGTTAGCGTTAGGGTTAGGATTTGGGTTTAGGGTTTAGGTTTAGGTTTAGGGTTAGTGTTAGGGTTAGGGTTAGGGTTAGGGTTAGGGACAGGATTAGGGTTTGGGACATGGTTAGGTTTACTGTTAGGGTAATATTAAGTTTAGGTTTTGTCTGATGCTTAAGTTTAGGTTTAGGGACAGGGTTAGTGACAGGGTGAGGGTTAGAGTTAAGGTTGGAGAGACGGTAAGGGTCAGAGTTAGGTTTAGCGACAGTGTTAGGATAAGGGATCAGGTTAGGTTAGGGTTTAGGGTTAGGGTTAGGGTTAGGGTTAGGAATAGGGGAGGGTTAGTGTTTACATTTTAGGGTTAGGGTTTAGGGATAGGGTTAGGGTTAGGGTTAGGGTTAGAGTTAGGGTTAGGGTTAGGGTTAGGGTTAGGGTTAGGGTTAGGTTTTAGGGATAGGGTTAGGGTTAGGGTTACGGTTTAGGTTTAGGGTTAGGGTTAAGGTTAGGGTTTAGGGTTTAGGGTTAGGGTTAGGGTTAGGGTTAGCATTAGTTTTAGGGTTAGGGACAGGATTAGGGTTTGGGACATGGTTAGGTTTACTGTTAGGGTTATATTAAGTTTAGGTTAGGGTTAGGGTTAGGGTTAGGGTTAGGGTAAGGGTTAGGAATAGGGGAGGGTTAGTGTTTACATTTTAGGGTTAGGCTTTAGGGATAGGGTTAGGTTTAGGGTTAGGGTTAGGGTTAGAGTTAGGATTTAGGCTTTAGGCATAGGGTTAGGGTTAGAGTTAGGGCTTACGGTTTAGGGTTAGGGTTAGGGTTAGGGTTTCGGGTTTAGGGTTAGGGTTAAGTTTCGGGTTAGGGTTAGGTACACGATTCGAGTTTGAGACATGTTTAGGTTTAGTCTTAGGGTTATGGTTAAGTTTAGGTTTTGGCAGATGGTTAAGGTTAGGTTTAGGGACAGGGTTAGTTACAGGGTGAGGGTTAGAGATAAAGTTAGAGAGACGGTAAGGTACAGAGTTAGGTTTAGCGACAGTGTTAGGGTTAGGGTTAGGGTTAGGGTTAGGGTTAGGTTTTAGGGATAGGGTTAGGGTTAGGGTTGTGGTTTACGTTTAGAGTTAGGGTTAAAGTTAGGGTTTAGGGTTTAGGGTTAGGGTTAGGGTTAGAGTTAGGGTTTAGGCTTTAGGGTTAGGGTTAGTGTTAGGGTTTAGGGTTTAGGGTTAGGGTTAGGGTTAGGGTTAGGCTTAGGGTTAGGGTTAGGGTTAGGGTTAGGGTTAGGGTTAGGGTTAGGGTTTAGTGTTTATGGTTAGGGTTAGTGTTAGGGTTAGGGTTTGGGTTTATGGTTTAGGTTTAGGGTTAGGGTTAGTGTTAGGGTTTCGGGTTTAGTGTTAGGGTTAAGGTTAGGTTTAGGGTTAGGTACACGATTTGGGTTTGAGACAGGGTTAGGTTTAGTGTTAGGGTTATAGTTAAGTTTAGGTTTTGGCTGATGGTTAAGGTTAGGTTTAGGGACAGGGTTAGTTACAGGGTGAGGGTTAGAGTTAAAGATAGAGAGACGGTAAGGGTCAGAGTTAGGTTTAGCGACAGTGTTAGGGTTAGGGTTAGGGTTAGGTTAGGGTTAGGGTTAGGGTTAGGGTTAGGTTTTAGGGATAGGGTTAGGGTTAGGGTTACAGTTTAGGTTTAGGGTTAGGGTTAAGGTTAGGGTTTAGGGTTTAGGGTTAGGGTTAGGGTTAGGGTTAGCATTAGGTTTAGGGTTAGGGTTAGTTACACGATTCGGGTTTGAGACATGTTTAGGTTTAGTGTTAGGGTTATGGTTAAGTTTAGGTTTTGGCTGATGGTTAAGTTTAGGTTTAGGGACAGGGTTAGTGACAGGGTGAGGGTTAGAGTTAAGGTTGGAGAGACGGTAAGGGTCAGAGTTAGGTTTAGCGACAGTGTTAGGGTTAGGGATCAGGTTAGGTTAGGGTTTAGGGTTAGGGTTAGGATTAGGGTTAGGAAAAGGGAGGGTTAGTGTTTACATTTTAGGGTTAGGGTTTAGGGATAGGGTTAGGGTTAGGGTTAGGGTTAGAGTGAGGGTTAGGGTTAGGTTTAGGGTTAGGTTTTAGGGATAGGGTTAGGGTTAGGGTTACGGTTTGGTTTAGGGTTAGGGTTAAGGTTAGGGTTTAGGGTTTAGGGTTAGGGTTAGGGTTAGAGTTATGGTTTAGGCTTTAGGGTTAGGGTTACTGTTAGGGTTTAGGGTTTAGGGTTAGGGTTAGGGTTAGGGTTAGGGTTAGGGTTTAGTGTTTATGGTTAGGTTTAGCGTTAGGGTTAGGATTTGGGTTTAGGGTTTAGGTTTAGGGTTAGGGTTAGTGTTAGGGTTTCGGGTTTAGTGTTAGGGTTACGGTTAGGGTTATGGTTAGGTACACGTTTCGGGTTTGAGACATGGTTAGGTTTAGTGTTAGGGTTATAGTTAAGTTTAGGTTTTGGCTGATGGTTAAGGTTAGGTTTAGGGACAGGGTTAATTACAGGGTGAGGGTTAGAGTTAAAGATAGAGAGACGGTAAGGGTAAGAGTTAGGTTTAGCGACAGTGTTAGGGTTAGGGTTACGGTTAGGTTAGGGTTAGGGTTAGAGTTAGGGTTTAGGGTTAGGGTTAGGGTTAGGGTTTAGGATTTAGGGTTAGGGTTATGGTTAGGGTTAGGGTTAGGGTTAGGGGCAGGTTTAGGGTTTGGGACATTGTTAGGTTTACTGTTAGGGTTATATTAAGTTTAGGTTTTGTCTGATGCTTAAGTTTAGGTTTAGGGACAGGGTTAGTGACAGGGTGAGGGTTCGAGTTAAGGTTGGAGAGACGGTAAGTGTCAGAGTTAGGTTTAGCGACAGTGTTAGGGTTAGGGATCATGTTAGGTTAGGGTTTAGGGTTAGGGTTAGGGTTAGGGTTAGGGTTAGGGTTTAGTGTTTATGGTTAGGGTTAGCGTTAGGGTTAGGGTTTGGGTTTAGGGATTAGGTTTAGGGTTAGGGTTAGTGTTAGGGTTTCGGGTTTAGTGTTAGGGTTAAGGTTATGGTTAGGGTTAGGTACACGTTTTGGGTTTGAGACATTGTTAGGTTTAGTGTTAGGGTTATAGTTAAGTTTAGGTTTTGGCTGATGGTTAAGGTTAGGTTTAGGGACAGGGTTAGTTACAGGGTGAGGGTTAGAGTTCAAAATAGAGAGACGGTAAGGGTCAGAGTTAGGTTTAGCGACAGTGTTAGGGTTAGGGTTAGGGTTAGGTTATGGTTAGGGTTAGGGTTAGGGATAGGTTTTAGGGATAGGGTTAGGGTTAGGGTTACGGTTTAGGTTTAGGGTTAGGGTTAAGGTTAGGGTTTAGGGTTTAGGGTTAGGGTTAGGGTTATGGGTAGCATTAGGTTTAGGGTTAGGGACAGGATTAGGGTTTGGGACATGGTTAGGTTTACTGTTAGGGTTATATTAAGTTTAGGTTTTGTCTGATGCTTAAGTTTAGGTTTAGGGACAGGGTTAGTGACAGGGTGAGGGTTAGAGTTAAGGTTGGAGAGACGGTAAGGGTCAGAGTTAGGTTTAGCGACAGTCTTAGGGTTAGGGATCAGGTTAGGTTAGGGTTTAGGGTTAGGGTTAGGGTTAGTGTTAGGGTTAGGAATAGGGGAGGGTTAGTGTTTACATTTTAGGGTTAGGGTTTAGGGATAGGGTTAGGGTTAGGGTTAGGGTTAGAGTTAGGGTTAGGGTTAGGGTTAGGGTTAGGTTTTAGGGATAGGGTTAGGGTTAGGGTTACGGTTTCGGTTTAGGGTTAGGGTTAAGGTTAGGGTTTAGGGTTTAGGGTTAGGGTTAGGGTTAGAGTTAGGGTTTAGGCTTTAGGGTTAGGGTTAATGTTAGGGTATAGGGTTTAGGGTTAGGGTTAGGGTTAGGGTTAGGGTTTAGTGTTTATGGTTAGGGTTAGCGTTAGGGTTAGGGTTTGGGTTTAGGGTTTAGGTTTAGGGTTAGGGTTAGTGTTAGGGATTCGGGTTTAGTGTTAGGTTTACGGTTAGGGTTAGGGTTAGGTACACGTTTCGGGTTTGAGACATGGTTAGGTTTAGTGTTAGTGTTATAGTTAAGTTTAGGTTTTGGCTGATGGTTAAGGTTAGGTTTAGGGACAGGGTTAGTTACAGGGTGAGGGTTAGAGTTAAAGATAGAGAGACTGTAAGGGTCAGAGTTAGGTTTAGCGACAGTGTTAGGGTTAGGGTTACGGTTAGGTTAGGGTTAGGGTTAGAGTTAGGGTTTAGGGTTAGGGTTAGGGTTAGGGTTTAGGATTTAGGGTTAGGGTTATGGTTAGGGTTAGGGTTAGGGTTAGGGGCAGGTTTAGGGTTTGGGACATGTTAGGTTTACTGTTAGGGTTATATTAAATTTAGGTTTTGTCTGATGCTTAAGTTTAGGTTTAGGGACAGGGTTAGTGACAGGGTGAGGGTTAGAGTTAAGGTTGGAGTAACGGTAAGTGTCAGAGTTAGGTTTAGCGACAGTGTTAGGGTTAGGGATCATGTTAGGTTAGGGTTTAGGGTTAGGGTTAGGGTTAGGGTTAGGAATAGGGGAGGGTTAGGGTTTACATTTTAGGGTTAGGGTTTAGGAATAGGGTTAGGATTAGGGTTAGAGTTAGAGTTAGGATTTAGGCTTTAGGGTTAGCGTTAGAGTTAGAGTTAGGGCTTATGGTTTAGGGTTAGGGTTAGGGTTAGGGTTTCGGGTTTAGGGTTAGGGTTAAGTTTAGGGTTAGGCTTAGGTATACGATTCGGGTTTTAGACATGTTTAGGTTTAGTGTTAGGGTTATGGTTAGGGTTAGGGTTAGGGTTAGGGTTAGGGTTTCGGGTTTAGGTTTAGGGTTAAGTTTAGGGTTAGTGTTAGGTACACGATTCGGGTTTGAGACATGTTTAGGTTTAGTGTTAGGGTTATGGTTAAGTTTAGGTTTTGGCTGATGGTTAAAGTTAGGTTTAGGGACAGGGTTAGTTACAGTGTGAGTGTTAGGGTTAGGTTTAGGGTTAGGGTTAGGTTTTAGGGATAGGGTTAGGGTTAGGGTTACGGTTTAGGGTTAGAGTAAGGGTTAAGGTTAGGGTTTAGGGTTTAGGGTTAGGATTAGGGTTAGAGTTAGGGTTTAGGCTTTAGGGTTAGGGTTAGGGTTAGGGTTAGGGTTTAGTGTTTATGGTTATGGTTAGCGTCAGGGTTAGGGTTTGGGTTTAGGGTTTAGGTTTAGGGTTAGGGTTAGTGTTAGGGTTTCGGGTTTAGTGTTAGGGTTAAGGTTAGGGTTAGGGTTAGGTACACGTATCGGGTTTGAGACATGGTTATGTTTAGTGTTAGGGTTATAGTTAAGTTTAGGTTTTGGCTGATGGTTAAGGTTAGGTTTAGGGACAGTGTTAGTTACAGGGTGAGGGTTACAGTTAAAGATAGAGAGACGTTAAGGGTCAGAGTTAGGTTTAGCGACAGTGTTAGGGTTAGGGATCAGGTTAGGTTAGGGTTAGGGTTAGGGTTACGGTTTAGGTTTAGGGTTAGGGTTAAGGTTAGGGTTTAGGGTTTAGTGTTAGGGTTAGGGTTAGAGTTAGGGTTTAGGCTTTAGGTTTAGGGATAGTGTTAGGGTTTATGGTTTATGGTTAGGGTTAGGATTAGGGTTAGGGTTAGGTTTAGTGTTTAAGATTAGGGTTAGCGTTAGGGTTAGGGTTTGGGTTTAGGGTTTAGGTTTAGGGTTAGGGTTAGTGTTAGGGTTTCGGGTTTAGTGTTAGGGTTAAGGTTATGGTGAGGGTTAGGTACACGATTCGTGTTTGAGACATGTTTAGGTTTAGTGTTAGGGTTATGGTTAAGTTTAGGTTTTGGCTGATGGTTAAGGTTAGGTTTAGGGACAGGGTAAGTTACAGGGTGAGTGTTAGGGTTAGGGTTAGGGTTAGGTTTTAGGGATAGGGTTAGGGTTAGGGTTACGGTTTAGGGTTAGGGTTATGGTTAAGGTTAGGGTTTAGGGTTTAGCGTTAGGGTTAGCGTTAGGGTTAGGGTTTGGGTTTAGGGTTTAGGTTTAGGGTTAGGGTTAGTGTTAGGGTTACGAGTTTAGTGTTAGGGTTAAGTTTAGGGTTAGGGTTAGGTACACGTTTCGGGTTTCAGACATGGTTAGGTTTAGTGTTAGGGTTATAGTTAAGTTTAGGTTTTGGCTGATGGTTAAGTTTAGGTTTAGGGACAGTGTTAGTTACAGGGTGAGGGTTAGAGTTAAAGATAGAGAGACGTTAAGGGTCAGAGTTAGGTTTAGCGACAGTGTTAGTTTTAGGGTTAGGGTTAGGTTAGGGTTAGGGTTAGAGTTAGGGTTTAGGGTTAGGGTTAGGGTTAGGGTTTAGGATTTAGGGTTAGGGTTATGGTTAGGGTTAGGGTTAGGGTTAGGGGCAGGATTAGGGTTTGGGACATGGTTAGGTTTACTGTTAGGGTTATATTAAGTTTAGGTTTTGTCTGATGCTTAAGTTTAGGTTTAGGGACAGGGTTAGTGACAGGGTGAGGGTTAGAGTTAAGGTTGGAGAGACGGTAAGGGTCAGAGTTAGGTTTAGCGACAGTGTTAGGGTTAGGGATCAGGTTAGGTTAGGGTTTAGGGTTAGCGTTAGGGTTAGGGTTAGGAATAGGGGAGGGTTAGTGTTTACATTTTAGGGTTAGGGTTTTGGGATAGGGTTAGGGTTAGGGTTGGGGTTAGAGTTAGGGTTAGGGTTAGGGTTAGGGTTAGGGTTAGGTTTTAGGGATAGGGTTAGGGTTAGGGTTACGGTTTAGGGTTAGGGTTAGGGTTAAGGTTAGGGTTTAGGGTTTAGGGTTAGGGTTAGGTTTAGTGTTAGGGTTTCGGGTTTAGTGTTAGTGTTAAGGTTAGGGTTAGGGTTAGGTACACGTATCGGGTTTGAGACATGGTTAGGTTTAGTGTTAGGGTTATAGTTAAGTTTAGGTTTTGGCTGATGGTTAAGGTTAGGTTTAGGGACAGGGTTAGTTACAGGGTGAGGGTTAGAGTTAAAGATAGAGAGACGTTAAGGGTCAGAGTTAGGTTTAGCGACAGTGTTAGGGTTAGGGTTAGGGTTAGGTTAGGGTTAGGGTTAGAGTTAGGGTTTAGGGTTAGGGTTAGGGTTAGGGTTTAGGATTTAGGGTTAGGGTTATTGTTAGGGTTAGGGTTAGGGTTAGGGGCAGGATTAGGGTTTGGGACATGGTTAGGTTTACTGTTAGGGTTATATTAAGTTTAGGTTTTGTCTGATGCTTAAGTTTATGTTTAGGGACAGGGTTAGTGACAGGGTGAGGTTTAGAGTTAAGGTTGGAGAGACGGTAAGGGTCAGAGTTAGGTTTAGCGACAGTGTTACGGTTAGGGATCAGGTTAGCTTAGGGTTTAGGGTTAGGGTTAGGGTTAGGTTTAGCAATAGGGGAGGGTTAGTGTTTACATTTTAGGGTTAGGGTTTCTGGATAGGGTTAGTGTTAGGGTTAGGGTTAGAGTTAGGGTTACGGTTAGGGTTAGGGTTAGGGTTAGGTTTTAGGGATAGGGTTAGGGTTACGGTTTAGGTTTAGGGTTAGGGTTAAGGTTAGGGTTTAGGGTTTAGGGTTAGGGTTAGGGTTAGAGTTAGGGTTTAGGCTTTAGGGTTAGGGATAGTGTTAGGGTTTAGGGTTTAGGGTTAGGGTTAGGGTTACGTTTAGTGTTTAAGGTTAGGGTTAGCGTTAGGGTTAAGGTTTGGGTTTAGGGTTTAGGTTTAGGGTTAGGGTTAGTGTTAGGGTTTCGGGTTTAGTGTTAGGGTTAAGGTTATGGTTAGGGTTAGGTACACGATTCGGGTTTGAGACATGGTTAGGTTTAGTGTTAGGGTTATAGTTAAGTTTAGGTTTTGGCTGATGGTTAAGGTTAGGTTTAGGGACAGGGTTAGTTACAGGGTGAGGGTTAGAGTTAAAGATAGAGAGACGCTAAGTGTCAGAGTTAGGTTTAGCGACAGTGTTAGGGTTAGGGTTAGGGTTAGGTTAGGGTTAGGGTTAGGGTTAGGGTTAGGGTTAGGTTTCAGGGATAGGGTTAGGGTTAGGGTTAGGGTTACGGTTTAGGTTTAGGGTTAGGGTTAAGGTTAGGGTTTAGGGTTTAGGGTTAGGGTTAGGGTTAGGGTTAGCATTAGTTTTACGGTTAGGGACAGGATTAGGGTTTGGGACATGGTTAGGTTTACTGTTAGGGTTATATTAAGTTTAGGTTTTGTCTGATGCTTATGTTTAGGTTTAGGGACAGGGTTAGTGACAGGGTGAGGGTTAGAGTTAAGGTTGGAGAGACGGTAAGGGTCAGAGTTAGGTTTAGCGACAGTGTTAGGGTTAGGGATCAGGTTAGGTTAGGGTTTAGGGTTAGGGTTAGGGTTAGGGTTAGGAATAGGGGAGGGTTAGTGTTTACATTTTAGGGTTAGGGTTTAGGGATAGGGTTAGGGTTAGGGTTAGGGTTAGAGTTAGGGTTAGTGTTAGGGTTAGGTTTTAGGGATAGGGTTAGGGTTAGGGTTACGGTTTAGGTTTAGGGTTAGGGTTAAGGTTAGGGTTTAGGGTTTAGGGTTAGGGTTAGGGTTAGAGTTAGGGTTTAGGCTTTAGGGTTAGGGATAGTGTTAGGGTTTAGGTTAGGGTTTAGGTTTAGGGTTAGTGTTAGGGTTAGGTTTAGGGTTAGGGTTAGGGACAGGATTAGGGTTTGGGACATGGTTAGGTTTACTGTTAGGGTAATATTAAGTTTAGGTTTTGTCTGATGCTTAAGTTTAGGTTTAGGGACAGGGTTAGTGACAGGGTGAGGGTTAGAGTTAAGGTTGGAGAGACGGTAAGGGTCAGAGTTAGGTTTAGCGACAGTGTTAGGATAAGGGATCAGGTTAGGTTAGGGTTTAGGGTTAGGGTTAGAGTTAGGGTTAGGAATAGGGGAGGGTTAGTGTTTACATTTTAGGGTTAGGCTTTAGGGATAGGGTTAGGGTTAGGGTTAAGGTTAGGGTTAGAGTTAGGATTTAGGCTTTAGGCATAGGGTTAGGGTTAGAGTTAGGGCTTACGGTTTAGGGTTAGGGTTAGGGTTAGGGTTTCGGGTTTAGGGTTAGGGTTAAGTTTCGGGTTAGGTTTAGGTACACGATTCGGGTTTGAGACATGTTTAGGTTTAGTCTTAGGGTTATGGTTAAGTTTAGGTTTTGGCTGATGGTTAAGGTTAGGTTTAGGGACAGGGTTAGTTACAGGGTGAGGGTTAGAGATAAAGTTAGAGAGACGGTAAGGTACAGAGTTAGGTTTAGCGACAGTGTTAGGGTTAGGGTTAGGGTTAGGGTTAGTGTTAGGTTTTAGGGATAGTGTTAGGGTTAGGGTTGTGGTTTACGTTTAGAGTTAGGGTTAAAGTTAGGGTTTAGGGTTTAGGGTTAGGGTTAGGGTTAGAGTTAGGGTTTAGGCTTTAGGGTTAGGGTTAGTGTTAGGGTTTAGGGTTTAGGGTTAGGGTTAGGGTTAGGGTTAGGGTTAGGCTTAGGGTTAGGGTTAGGGTTAGGGTTAGGGTTAGGGTTAGGGTTAGGGTTTAGTGTTTATGGTTAGGGTTAGTGTTAGGGTTAGGGTTTGGGTTTAGGGTTTAGGTTTAGGGTTAGGGTTAGTGTTAGGGTTTCGGGTTTAGTGTTAGGGTTAAGGTTAGGTTTAGGGTTAGGTACACGTTTTGGGTTTGAGACAGGGTTAGGTTTAGTGTTAGGGTTATAGTTAAGTTTAGGTTTTGGCTGATGGTTAAGGTTAGGTTTAGGGACAGGGTTAGTTACAGGGTGAGGGTTAGAGTTAAAGATAGAGAGACGGTAAGGGTCAGAGTTAGGTTTAGCGACAGTGTTAGGGTTAGGGATCAGGTTAGGTTAGGGTTTAGGGTTAGGGTTAGGGTTAGGGTTAGGGTTAGGGTTAGGAATAGGGGAGGGTTAGTGTTTACATTTTAGGGTTAGGGTTTAGGGATAGGGTTAGGGTTAGGGTTAGGGTTAGGGTTAGAGTTAGGATTTAGGCTTTAGGGATAGGGTTAGGGTTAGAGTTAGGGCTTACGGTTTAGGGTTAGGGTTAGGGTTAGGGTTTCGGGTTTAGGGTTAGGGTTAAGTTTAGGGTTAGGGTTAGTTACACGATTCGGGTTTGAGACATGTTTAGGTTTAGTGTTAGGGTTATGGTTAAGTTTAGGTTTTGGCTGATGGTTAAGTTTAGGTTTAGGGACAGTGTTAGTTACAGGGTGAGGGTTAGAGTTAAAGATAGAGAGACGTTAAGGGTCAGAGTTAGGTTTAGCGACAGTGTTAGTGTTAGGGTTAGGGTTAGGTTAGGGTTAGGGTTAGAGTTAGGGTTTAGGGTTAGGGTTAGGGTTAGGGTTTAGGATTTAGGGTTAGGGTTATGGTTAGGGTTAGGGTTAGGGTTAGGGGCAGGATTAGGGTTTGGGACATGGTTAGGTTTACTGTTAGGGTTATATTAAGTTTAGGTTTTGTCTGATGCTTAAGTTTAGGTTTAGGGACAGGGTTAGTGACAGGGTGAGGGTTAGAGTTAAGGTTGGAGAGACGGTAAGGGTCAGAGTTAGGTTTAGCGACAGTGTTAGGGTTAGGGATCAGGTTAGGTTAGGGTTTAGGGTTAGCGTTAGGGTTAGGGTTAGGAATAGGGGAGGGTTAGTGTTTACATTTTAGGGTTAGGGTTTAGGGATAGGGTTAGGGTTAGTGTTAGGGTTAGAGTTAGGGTTAGGGTTAGGGTTAGGGTTAGGGTTAGGTTTTAGGGATAGGGTTAGGGTTAGGGTTACGGTTTAGGGTTAGGGTTAGGGTTAATGTTAGGGTTTAGGGTTTAGGGTTAGGGTTAGGTTTAGTGTTAGGGTTTCGGGTTTAGTGTTAGTGTTAAGGTTAGGGTTAGGGTTAGGTACACGTATCGGGTTTGAGACATGGTTAGGTTTAGTGTTAGGGTTATAGTTAAGTTTAGGTTTTGGCTGATGGTTAAGGTTAGGTTTAGGGACAGGGTTAGTTACAGGGTGAGGGTTAGAGTTAAAGATAGAGAGACGTTAAGGGTCAGAGTTAGGTTTAGCGACAGTGTTAGGGTTAGGGTTAGGGTTAGGTTAGGGTTAGGGTTAGGGTTAGGGTTAGGTTTAGCAATAGGGGAGGGTTAGTGTTTACATTTTAGGGTTAGGGTTTCTGGATAGGGTTAGTGTTAGGGTTAGGGTTAGAGTTAGGGTTACGGTTAGGGTTAGGGTTAGGGTTAGGTTTTAGGGATAGGGTTAGGGTTACGGTTTAGGTTTAGGGTTAGGGTTAAGGTTAGGGTTTAGGGTTTAGGGTTAGGGTTAGGGTTAGAGTTAGGGTTTAGGCTTTAGGGTTAGGGATAGTGTTAGGGTTTAGGGTTTAGGGTTAGGGTTAGGGTTACGTTTAGTGTTTAAGGTTAGGGTTAGCGTTAGGGTTAAGGTTTGGGTTTAGGGTTTAGGTTTAGGGTTAGGGTTAGTGTTAGGGTTTCGGGTTTAGTGTTAGGGTTAAGGTTATGGTTAGGGTTAGGTACACGATTCGGGTTTGAGACATGGTTAGGTTTAGTGTTAGGGTTATAGTTAAGTTTAGGTTTTGGCTGATGGTTAAGTTTAGGTTTAGGGACAGGGTTAGTTACAGGGTGAGGGTTAGAGTTAAAGATAGAGAGACGCTAAGTGTCAGAGTTAGGTTTAGCGACAGTGTTAGGGTTAGGGTTAGGGTTAGGTTAGGGTTAGGGTTAGGGTTAGGGTTAGGGTTAGGTTTCAGGGATAGGGTTAGGGTTAGGGTTAGGGTTACGGTTTAGGTTTAGGGTTAGGGTTAAGGTTAGGGTTTAGGGTTTAGGGTTAGGGTTAGGGTTAGGGTTAGCATTAGTTTTAGGGTTAGGGACAGGATTAGGGTTTGGGACATGGTTAGGTTTACTGTTAGGGTTATATTAAGTTTAGGTTTTGTCTGATGCTTATGTTTAGGTTTAGGGACAGGGTTAGTGACAGGGTGAGGGTTAGAGTTAAGGTTGGAGAGACGGTAAGGGTCAGAGTTAGGTTTAGCGACAGTGTTAGGGTTAGGGATCAGGTTAGGTTAGGGTTTAGGGTTAGGGTTAGGGTTAGGGTTAGGAATAGGGGAGGGTTAGTGTTTACATTTTAGGGTTAGGGTTTAGGGATAGGGTTAGGGTTAGGGTTAGGGTTAGAGTTAGGGTTAGTGTTAGGGTTAGGTTTTAGGGATAGGGTTAAGGTTAGGGTTACGGTTTAGGTTTAGGGTTAGGGTTAAGGTTAGGGTTTAGGGTTTAGGGTTAGGGTTAGGGTTAGAGTTAGGGTTTAGGCTTTAGGGTTAGGGATAGTGTTAGGGTTTAGGTTAGGGTTTAGGTTTAGGGTTAGTGTTAGGGTTAGGTTTAGGGTTAGGGTTAGGGACAGGATTAGGGTTTGGGACATGGTTAGGTTTACTGTTAGGGTAATATTAAGTTTAGGTTTTGTCTGATGCTTAAGTTTAGGTTTAGGGACAGGGTTAGTGACAGGGTGAGGGTTAGAGTTAAGGTTGGAGAGACGGTAAGGGTCAGAGTTAGGTTTAGCGACAGTGTTAGGATAAGGGATCAGGTTAGGTTAGGGTTTAGGGTTAGGGTTAGAGTTAGGGTTAGGAATAGGGGAGGGTTAGTGTTTACATTTTAGGGTTAGGCTTTAGGGATAGGGTTAGGGTTAGGGTTAAGGTTAGGGTTAGAGTTAGGATTTAGGCTTTAGGCATAGGGTTAGGGTTAGAGTTAGGGCTTACGGTTTAGGGTTAGGGTTAGGGTTAGGGTTTCGGGTTTAGGGTTAGGGTTAAGTTTCGGGTTAGGTTTAGGTACACGATTCGGGTTTGAGACATGTTTAGGTTTAGTCTTAGGGTTATGGTTAAGTTTAGGTTTTGGCTGATGGTTAAGGTTAGGTTTAGGGACAGGGTTAGTTACAGGGTGAGGGTTAGAGATAAAGTTAGAGAGACGGTAAGGTACAGAGTTAGGTTTAGCGACAGTGTTAGGGTTAGGGTTAGGGTTAGGGTTAGTGTTAGGTTTTAGGGATAGTGTTAGGGTTAGGGTTGTGGTTTACGTTTAGAGTTAGGGTTAAAGTTAGGGTTTAGAGTTTAGGGTTAGGGTTAGGGTTAGAGTTAGGGTTTAGGCTTTAGGGTTAGGGTTAGTGTTAGGGTTTAGGGTTTAGGGTTAGGGTTAGGGTTAGGGTTAGGGTTAGGCTTAGGGTTAGGGTTAGGGTTAGGGTTAGGGTTAGGGTTAGGGTTAGGGTTTAGTGTTTATGGTTAGGGTTAGTGTTAGGGTTAGGGTTTGGGTTTAGGGTTTAGGTTTAGGGTTAGGGTTAGTGTTAGGGTTTCGGGTTTAGTGTTAGGGTTAAGGTTAGGTTTAGGGTTAGGTGCACGTTTTGGGTTTGAGACAGGGTTAGGTTTAGTGTTAGGGTTATAGTTAAGTTTAGGTTTTGGCTGATGGTTAAGGTTAGGTTTAGGGACAGGGTTAGTTACAGGGTGAGGGTTAGAGTTAAAGATAGAGAGACGGTAAGGGTCAGAGTTAGGTTTAGCGACAGTGTTAGGGTTAGGGATCAGGTTAGGTTAGGGTTTAGGGTTAGGGTTAGGGTTAGGGTTAGGGTTAGGAATAGGGGAGGGTTAG
>CM063094.1:71751792-71756792 GCA_031876335.1 Hipposideros larvatus
TAGGGGAGGGTTAGTGTTTACATTTTAGGGTTAGGGTTTAGGGATAGGGTTAGGGTTAGGGTTAGGGTTAGAGCTAGGGTTAGGGTTAGGGTTAGGTTTAGGTTTTAGGGATAGGGTTAGGGTTAGGGTTACGGTTTAGGTTTAGGGTTAGGGTTAAGGTTAGGGTTTAGGGTTTAGGGTTAGGGTTAGGGTTAGAGTTAGGGTTTAGGCTTTAGGGTTAGGGTTAGTGTTAGGGTTTAGGGTTTAGGGTTAGGGTTAGGGTTAGGGTTAGGGTTAGGGTTTAGTGTTTATGGTTAGGGTTAGCGTTAGGGTTAGGGTTTGGGTTTAAGGTTTAGGTTTATGGTTAGGGTTAGTGTTAGGGTTTCAGGTTTAGTGTTAGGGTTACGGTTAGGGTTAGGGTTAGGTACACGTTTCGGGTTTGAGACATGGTTAGGTTTAGTGTTAGGGTTATAGTTAAGTTTAGGTTTTGGCTGATGGTTAAGGTTAGGTTTAGGGACAGGGTTAGTGACAGGGTGAGGGTTAGAGTTAAAGATAGAGAGACGGTAAGGGTCAGAGTTAGGTTTAGCGACAGTGTTAGGGTTAGGGTTACGGTTAGGTTAGGGTTAGGTTTAGAGTTAGGGTTTAGGGTTAGGGTTAGGGTTAGGTTTTAGGGATAGGGTTAGGGTTAGGGTTACGGTTTAGGTTTAGGGTTAGGGTTAAGTTTAGGGTTTAGGGTTTAGGGTTAGGGTTACGGTTAGAGTTAGGGTTTAGGCTTTAGGGTTAGGGTTAGTGTGAGGGTTTAGGGTTTAGGGTTAGGGTTAGGGTTAGGGTTAGGGTTAGGGTTAGTGTTAGGGTTTAGTGTTTATGGTTAGGGTTAGAGTTAGGGTTAGGATTTGCGTTTAGTGTTTAGATTTAGGGTTAGGGTTAGTTTTAGGGTTAGGGTTAGGGTTAGGTTTAGGGACAGGATTAGGGTTTGGGACATGGTTAGGTTTACTGTTAGGGTAATATTAAGTTTAGGTTTTGTCTGATGCTTAAGTTTAGGTTTAGGGACAGGGTTAGTGACAGGGTGAGGGTTAGAGTTAAGGTTGGAGAGACGGTAAGGGTCAGAGTTAGGTTTAGCGGCAGTGTTAGGATAAGGGATCAGGTTAGGTTAGGGTTTAGGGTTAGGGTTAGGGTTAGGGTTAGGAATAGGGGAGGGTTAGTGTTTACATTTTAGGGTTAGGGTTTAGGGATAGGATTAGGGTTAGGGTTAGGGTTAGAGTTAGGGTTAGGGTTAGGGTTAGGGTTAGGCTTAGGGTTAGGTTTTAGGGATAGGGTTAGGGTTAGGGTTACTGTTTAGGTTTAGGGTTAGGGTTAAGGTTAGGGTTTAGGGTTTAGGGTTAGGGTTAGGGTTAGAGTTAGGGTTTAGGCTTTAGGGTTAGGGTTAGTGTTAGGGTTTAGGGTTTAGGGTTAGGGTTAGGGTTAGGGTTAGGTTTAGGGTTTAGTGTTTATGGTTAGGGTTAGCGTTAGGGTTAGGGTTTGGGTTTAGGGTTTAGGTTTAGGGTTAGGGTTAGTGTTAGGGTTTCGGGTTTAGTGTTAGGGTTAAGGTTAGGGTTAGGGTTAGGTACACGTTTCGGGTTTGAGACATGGTTAGGTTTAGTGTTAGGGTTACAGTTAAGTTTAGGTTATGGCTGATGGTTAAGGTTAGGTTTAGGGACAGGGTTAGTTACAGGGTGAGGGTTAGAGTTAAAGATAGAGAGACGGTAAGGGTCAGAGTTAGGTTTAGCGACAGTGTTATGGTTAGGGTTAGGGTTAGGTTAGGGTTAGGGTTAGGGTTAGGGTTAGGGTTAGGTTTTAGGGTTAGGGTTAGGGTTAGGGTTACGGTTTAGGTTTAGGGTTAGGGTTAAGGTTAGGGTTTAGGGTTTAGGGTTAGGGTTAGGGTTAGAGTTAGCATTAGTTTTAGGGTTAGGGACAGGATTAGGGTTTGGGACATGGTTAGGTTTACTGTTAGGGTTATATTAAGTTTAGGTTTTGTCTGATTCTTAAGTTTAGGTTTAGGGACATGGTTAGTGACAGGGTGAGGGTTAGAGTTAAGGTTGGAGAGAGGGTAAGGGTCAGAGTTAGGTTTAGCGACAGTGTTAGGGTTAGGGATCAGGTTAGGTTAGGGTTTAGGGTTAGGGTTAGGGTTAGGGTTAGGAATAGGGGAGGGTTAGTGTTTACATTTTAGGGTTAGCGTTTAGGGATAGGGTTAGGGTTAGGGTTAGGGTTAGGGTTAGGGTTAGAGTTAGGATTTAGGCTTTAGGGATAGGGTTAGGGTTAGAGTTAGGGCTTACGGTTTAGGGTTAGGGTTAGGGTTAGGGTTAGGGTTTCGGGTTTAGGGTTAGGGTTAAGTTTAGGGTTAGGGTTAGGTACACGATTCGGGTTTGAGACATGTTTAGGTTTAGTGTTAGGGTTATGGTTAAGTTTAGGTTTTGGCTGATGGTTAAGGTTAGGTTTAGGGACAGGGTTAGTTACAGGGTGAGGGTTAGAGTTAAAGTTAGAGAGACGGTAAGGTACAGAGTTAGGTTTAGCGACAGTGTTAGGGTTAGGGTTAGGGTTAGGTTAGGGTTAGGGTTAGGGTTATGGTTAGGGTTAGGTTTTAGGGATAGGGTTAGGGTTAGGGTTACGGTTTAGGTTTAGGGTTAGGGTCAAGGTTAGGGTTTAGGGTTTAGGGTTAGGGTTAGGGTTAGGGTTAGCATTAGGTTTAGGGTTAGGGACAGGATTAGGGTTTGGGACATGGTTAGATTTACTGTTAGGGTTATATTAAGTTTCGGTTTTGTCTGATGCTTAAGTTTAGGTTTAGGGACAGGGTTAGTGACAGGGTGAGGGTTAGAGTTAAGGTTGGAGAGACGGTAAGGGTCAGAGTTAGGTTTAGCGACAGTGTTAGGGTTAGGGGTCAGGTTAGGTTAAAGTTTAGGGTTAGGGTTAGCGTTAGGGTTAGGAATAGGGGAGGGTTAGTGTTTACATTTTAGGGTTAGGGTTTAGGGATATGGTTAGGGTTAGGGTTAGATTTAGGGTTAGGGTTAGGGTTAGTGTTAGGTTTTAGGGATAGGGTTAGGGTTAGGGTTACAGTTTAGGTTTAGGGTTAGAGTTAAGGTTAGGGTTTAGTGTTTAGGGTTAGGGTTAGGGTTAGAGTTAGGGTTTAGGCTTTAGGGTTAGGGTTAGTGTTAGGGTTTAGGGTTTAGGGTTAGGGTTAGGGTTAGGGTTAGGGTTAGGGTTTAGTGTTTATGGTTAGGGTTAGCGTTAGGGTTAGGGTTTGGATTTAGGGTTTAGGTTTAGGGTTAGGTTTAGTGTTAGGGTTTCGGGTTTAGTGTTAGGGTTACGGTTAGTGTTAGGGTTAGGTACACGTTTCGGGTTTGAGACATGGTTAGGTTTAGTGTTAGGGTTATAGTTAAGTTTAGGTTTTGGCTGATGGTTAAGGTTAGGTTTAGGGACAGGGTTAGTGACAGGGTGAGGGTTAGAGTTAAAGATAGAGAGACGGTAAGGGTCAGAGTTAGGTTTAGCGACAGAGTTAGGGTTAGGGTTACGGTTAGGTTAGGGTTAGGGTTAGAGTTAGGGTTTAGGGTTAGGGTTAGGGTTAGGGTTAGGAATAGGGGAGGGTTAGTGTTTACATTTTAGGGTTAGGGTTTAGGGATAAGTTTAGGGTTAGGGTTAGGGTTAGAGTTAGGGTTAGGGTTAGGGTTAGGTTTTAGGGATAGGGTTAGGGTTAGGGTTACGGTTTAGGTTTAGGGTTAGGGTTAAGGTTAGGGTTTAGGGTTTAGGGTTAGGGTTACGGTTAGAGTTAGGGTTTAGGCTTTAGGGTTAGGGTTAGTGTGAGGGTTTAGGGTTTAGGGTTAGGGTTAGGGTTAGGGTTAGGGTTAGGGTTAGTGTTAGGGTTTAGTGTTTATGGTTAGGGTTAGCGTTAGGGTTAGGATTTGGGTTTAGTGTTTAGGTTTAGGGTTAGGGTTAGTTTTAGGGTTAGGGTTAGGGTTAGGGTTAGGGACAGGATTAGGGTTTGGGACATGGTTAGGTTTACTGTTAGGGTAATATTAAGTTTAGGTTTTGTCTGATGCTTAAGTTTAGGTTTAGGGACAGGGTTAGTGACAGGGTGAGGGTTAGAGTTAAGGTTGGAGAGACGGTAAGGGTCAGAGTTAGGTTTAGCGACAGTGTTAGGATAAGGGATCAGGTTAGGTTAGGGTTTAGGGTTAGGGTTAGGGTTAGGGTTAGGAATAGGGGAGGGTTAGTGTTTACATTTTAGGGTTAGGGTTTAGGGATAGGGTTAGGGTTAGGGTTAGGGTTAGAGTTAGGGTTTAGGCTTTAGGGTTAGGGTTAGTGTTAGGGTTTAGGGTTAGGGTTAGGGTTAGGGTTAGGGTTAGGGTTTAGTGTTTATGGTTAGGGTTAGCGTTAGGGTTAGGGTTTGGATTTAGGGTTTAGGTTTAGGGTTAGGTTTAGTGTTAGGGTTTCGGGTTTAGTGTTAGGGTTACGGTTAGGGTTAGGGTTAGGTACACGTTTCGGGTTTGAGACATGGTTAGGTTTAGTGTTAGGGTTATAGTTAAGTTTAGGTTTTGGCTGATGGTTAAGGTTAGGTTTAGGGACAGGGTTAGTGACAGGGTGAGGGTTAGAGTTAAAGATAGATAGACGGTAAGGTTCAGAGTTAGGTTTAGCGACAGTGTTAGGGTTAGGGTTACGGTTAGGTTAGGGTTAGGGTTAGAGTTAGGGTTTAGGGTTAGGGTTAGGGTTAGGGTTAGGAATAGGGGAGGGTTAGTGTTTACATTTTAGGGTTAGGGTTTAGGGATAAGTTTAGGGTTAGGGTTAGGGTTAGAGTTAGGGTTAGGGTTAGGGTTAGGTTTTAGGGATAGGGTTAGGGTTAGGGTTACGGTTTAGGTTTAGGGTTAGGGTTAAGGTTAGGGTTTAGGGGTTAGGGTTAGGGTTACGGTTAGAGTTAGGGTTTAGGCTTTAGGGTTAGGGTTAGTGTGAGGGTTTAGGGTTTAGGGTTAGGGTTAGGGTTAGGGTTAGGGTTAGGG
>CM063094.1:71761792-71764292 GCA_031876335.1 Hipposideros larvatus
AGTTTAGGTTTAGGGTTAGAGTTAAGGTTAGGGTTTAGTGTTTAGGGTTAGGGTTAGGGTTAGAGTTAGGGTTTAGGCTTTAGGGTTAGGGTTAGTGTTAGGGTTTAGGGTTTAGGGTTAGGGTTAGGGTTAGGGTTAGGGTTAGGGTTAGGGTTTAGTGTTTATGGTTAGGGTTAGCGTTCGGGTTAGGGTTTGGATTTAGGGTTTAGGTTTAGGGTTAGGTTTAGTGTTAGGGTTTCGGGTTTAGTGTTAGGGTTACGGTTAGGGTTAGGGTTAGGTACACGTTTCGGGTTTGAGACATGGTTAGGTTTAGTGTTAGGGTTATAGTTAAGTTTAGGTTTTGGCTGATGGTTAAGGTTAGGTTTAGGGACAGGGTTAGTGACAGGGTGAGTGTTAGAGTTAAAGATAGAGAGACGGTAAGGGTCAGAGTTAGGTTTAGCGACAGTGTTAGGGTTAGGGTTACGGTTAGGTTAGGGTTAGGGTTAGAGTTAGGGTTTAGGGTTAGGGTTAGGGTTAGGGTTAGGAATAGGGGAGGGTTAGTGTTTACATTTTAGGGTTAGGGTTTAGGGATAAGTTTAGGGTTAGGGTTAGGGTTAGAGTTAGGGTTAGGGTTAGGGTTAGGTTTTAGGGATAGGGTTAGGGTTAGGGTTACGGTTTAGGTTTAGGGTTAGGGTTAAGGTTAGGGTTTAGGGTTTAGGGTTAGGGTTACGGTTAGAGTTAGGGTTTAGGCTTTAGGGTTAGGGTTAGTGTGAGGGTTTAGGGTTTAGGGTTAGGGTTAGGGTTAGGGTTAGGGTTAGGTTTAGTGTTAGGGTTTAGTGTTTATGGTTAGGGTTAGCGTTAGGGTTAGGATTTGGGTTTAGTGTTTAGGTTTAGGGTTAGGGTTAGTTTTAGGGTTAGGGTTAGGGTTAGGGTTAGGGACAGGATTAGGGTTTTGGACATGGTTAGGTTTACTGTTAGGGTAATATTAAGTTTAGGTTTTGTCTGATGCTTAAGTTTAGGTTTAGGGACAGGGTTAGTGACAGGGTGAGGGTTAGAGTTAAGGTTGGAGAGACGGTAAGGGTCAGAGTTAGGTTTAGCGACAGTGTTAGGATAAGGGATCAGGTTAGGTTAGGGTTTAGGGTTAGGGTTAGGGTTAGGGTTAGGAATAGGGGAGGGTTAGTGTTTACATTTTAGGGTTAGGGTTTAGGGATAGGGTTAGGGTTAGGGTTAGGGTTAGAGTTAGGGTTTAGGCTTTAGGGTTAGGGTTAGTGTTAGGGTTTAGGGTTAGGGTTAGGGTTAGGGTTAGGGTTAGGGTTTAGTGTTTATGGTTAGGGTTAGCGTTAGGGTTAGGGTTTGGATTTAGGGTTTAAGTTTAGGGTTAGGTTTAGTGTTAGGGTTTCAGGTTTAGTGTTAGGGTTACGGTTAGGGTTAGGGTTAGGTACACGTTTCGGGTTTGAGACATGGTTAGGTTTAGTGTTAGGGTTATAGTTAAGTTTAGGTTTTGGCTGATGGTTAAGGTTAGGTTTAGGGACAGGGTTAGTGACAGGGTGAGGGTTAGAGTTAAAGATAGATAGACGGTAAGGTTCAGAGGTAGGTTTAGCGACAGTGTTAGGGTTAGGGTTACGGTTAGGTTAGGGTTAGGGTTAGAGTTAGGGTTTAGGGTTAGGGTTAGGGTTAGGGTTAGGAATAGGGGAGGGTTAGTGTTTACATTTTAGGGTTAGGGTTTAGGGATAAGTTTAGGGTTAGGGTTAGGGTTAGAGTTAGGGTTAGGGTTAGGGTTAGGTTTTAGGGATAGGGTTAGGGTTAGGGTTACGGTTTAGGTTTAGGGTTAGGGTTAAGGTTAGGGTTTAGGGGTTAGGGTTAGGGTTACGGTTAGAGTTAGGGTTTAGGCTTTAGGGTTAGGGTTAGTGTGAGGGTTTAGGGTTTAGGGTTAGGGTTAGGGTTAGGGTTAGGGTTAGGGTTAGGGTTAGGGTTTAGTGTTTATGGTTAGGGTTAGCGTTAGGGTTAGGATTTGGGTTTAGTGTTTAGGTTTAGGGTTAGGGTTAGTTTTAGGGTTAGGATTAGGGTTAGGGTTAGGGACAGGATTAGGGTTTGGGACATGGTTAGGTTTACTGTTAGGGTAATATTAAGTTTAGGTTTTGTCTGATGCTTAAGTTTAGGTTTAGGGACAGGGTTAGTGACAGGGTGAGGGTTAGAGTTAAGGTTGGAGAGACGGTAAGGGTCAGAGTTAGGTTTAGCGACAGTGTTAGGATAAGGGATCAGGTTAGGTTAGGGTTTAGGGTTAGGGTTAGGGTTAGGGTTAGGAATAGGGGAGGGTTAGTGTTTACATTTTAGGGTTAGGGTTTAGGGATAGGGTTAGGGTTAGGGTTAGGGTTAGAGTTAGGGTTAGGGTTAGGGTTAGGGTTAGGGTTAGGGTTAGGTTTTAGGGATAGGGTTAGGGTTAGGGTTACGGTTTAGGTTTAGGGTTAGGGTTAAGGTTAGGGTTTAGGGTTTAGGGTTAGGGTTAGGGTTAGAGTTAGGG
>CM063094.1:71769292-71776792 GCA_031876335.1 Hipposideros larvatus
AGGGTCAGAGTTAGGTTTAGCGACAGTGTTAGGGTTAGGGATCAGGTTAGGTTAGGGTTTAGGGTTAGCGTTAGGGTTAGGGTTAGGAATAGGGAGGGTTAGTGTTTACATTTTAGGGTTACGGTTTAGGGATAGGGTTAGGGTTAGGGTTAGGGTTAGAGTTAGGGTAAGGGTTAGAGTTAGGGTTAGGGTTAGGTTTTAGGGATAGGGTTAGGGTTAGGGTTACGGTTTAGGTTTAGGGTTAGGGTTAAGGTTAGGGTTTAGGGTTTAGGGTTAGTGTTAGGGTTAGGGTTAGCATTAGTTTTAGGGTTAGGGACAGGATTAGGGTTTGGGACATGGTTAGGTTTACTGTTAGGGTTATATTAAGTTTAGGTTTTGTCTGATTCTTAAGTTTAGGTTTAGGGACAGGGTTAGTGACAGGGTGAGGGTTAGAGTTAAGGTTGGAGAGACGGTAAGGGTCAGAGTTAGGTTTAGCGACAGTGTTAGGGTTAGGGATCAGGTTAGGTTAGGGTTTAGGGTTAGGGTTAGGGTTAGGGTTAGGAATAGGGGAGGGTTAGTGTTTACTTTTTAGGGTTAGGGTTAGGGTTAGGGTTAGGGTTAGGGTTAGGGTTAGGGTTAGGTTTTAGGGATAAGGTTATGGTTAGGGTTACGGTTTAGGTTTAGATTTAGGGTTAAGGTTAGGGTTTAGGGTTTAGGGTTAATGTTAGGGTTAGGGTTAGCATTAGGTTTAGGGTTAGGGACAGGATTATGGTTTGGGACATGGTTAGGTTTACTGTTAGGGTTATATTAAGTTTAGGTTTTGTCTGATGCTTAAGTTTAGGTTTAGGGACAGGGTTAGTGACAGGGTGAGGGTTAGAGTTAAGGTTGGAGAGACGGTAAGGGTCAGAGTAAGGTTTAGCGACAGTGTTAGGGTTAGGGATCAGGTTAGGTTAGGGTTTAGGGTTAGGGTTAGGGTTAGGGTTAGGAATAGGGGAGGGTTAGTGTTTACATTTTAGGGTTAGCGTTTAGGGATAGGGTTAGGGTTAGGGTTAGGGTTAGAGTTAGGGTTAGGGTTAGGGTTAGTGTTAGGTTTTAGGGATAGGGTTAGGGTTAGGGTTACGGTTTAGGTTTAGGGTTAGGGTTAAGGTTAGGGTTTAGGGTTTAGGGTTAGGGTTAGGGTTAGAGTTAGTTTTTAGGCTTTAGGGTTAGGGTTAGAGTTAGGGTTTAGGCTTTAGTGTTAGGGTTAGTGTTAGGGTTATAGTTAAGTTTAGGTTTTGGCTGATGGTTAAGTTTAGGTTTAGGGACAGGGTTAGTGACAGGGTGAGGGTTAGAGTTAAGGTTGGAGAGACGGTAAGGGTCAGAGTTAGGTTTACCGACAGTGTTAGGGTTAGGGATCAGGTTAGGTTAGGGTTTAGGGTTAGGGTTAGGGTTAGGGTTAGGAATAGGGGTGGGTTAGTGTTTACTTTTTAGGGTTAGGGATTAGGGATAGGGTGAGGGTTAGGGTTAGGGTTAGAGTTAGGTTTAGTGTTAGGGTTAGGTTTTAGGGATAGGGTTAGGGTTATGGTTACGGTTTAGGTTTAGGGTTAGGGTTAAGGTTAGCGTTTAGGGTTTAGGGTTAGGGTTAGGGTTAGAGTTAGGGTTTAGGCTTTAGGGTTAGGGTTAGTGTTAGGGTTTAGGGTTTAGTGTTAGGGTTAGGGTTAGGGTTAGGGTTTAGTGTTTATGGTTAGGGTTAGCGTTAGGGTTAGGGTTTGGGTTTAGTGTTTAGGTTTACGGTTAGGTTTACTGTTAGGTTTAGGGTTAGGGTTAGGGTTAGGGTTAGGGACAGGATTAGGGTTTGGGACATGTTTAGGTTTACTGTTAGGGTAATATTAAGTTTAGGTTTTGTCTGATGCTTAAGTTTAGGTTTAGGGACAGGGTTAGTGACAAGGTGAGGGTTAGAGTTAAGGTTGGAGAGACGGTAAGGGTCAGAGTTAGGTTTAGCGACAGTGTTAGGGTTAGGGATCAGGTTAGGTTAGGGTTTAGGGTTAGGGTTAGGGTTAGGGTTAGGAATAGGGGAGGGTTAGTGTTTACATTTTAGGGTTAGGGTTTAGGGATAGGGTTAGGGTTAGGGTTAGGGTTTCGGGTTTAGGGTTAGGGTTAAGTTTCGGGTTAGGGTTAGGTACACGATTCGGGTTTGAGACATGTTTAGGTTTAGTGTTAGGGTTATGGTTAAGTTTAGGTTTTGGCTGATGGTTAAGGTTAGGTTTAGGGACAGGGTTAGTTACAGGGTGAGGGTTAGAGATAAAGTTAGAGAGACGGTGAGGTACAGAGTTAGGTTTAGCGACAGTGTTAGGGTTAGGGTTAGGGTTAGGTTAGGGTTAGGGTTAGGGTTACGGTTAGGGTTAGGTTTTAGGGATAAGGTTATGGTTAGGGTTACGGTTTAGGTTTAGGTTTAGGGTTAAGGTTAGGGTTTAGGGTTTAGGGTTAATGTTAGGGTTAGGGTTAGCATTAGGTTTAGGGTTAGGGACAGGATTATGGTTTGGGACATGGTTAGGTTTACTGTTAGGGTTATATTAAGTTTAGGTTTTGTCTGATGCTTAAGTTTAGGTTTAGGGACAGGGTTAGTGACAGGGTGAGGGTTAGAGTTAGGGTTAGGGTTAGGGTTAGGGTTAGGGTTAGGTTTTAGGGATAGGGTTAGGGTTACGGTTTAGGTTTAAGGTTAGGGTTAAGGTTAGGGTTTAGGGTTTAGGGTTAGGGTTAGGGTTAGAGTTAGGGTTTAGGCTTTAGGGTTAGGGATAGTGTTAGGGTTTAGGGTTTAGGGTTAGGGTTAGGGTTAGGGTTAGGGTTAGGTTTAGTGTTTAAGGTTAGGGTTAGCGTTAGGGTTAGGGTTTGGGTTTAGGGTTTAGGTTTAGGGTTAGTGTTAGTGTTAAGGTTTCGGGTTTAATGTTAGGGTTAAGGTTATGGTTAGGGTTAGGTACACGATTCGGGTTTGAGACATGGTTAGGTTTAGTGTTAGGGTTATAGTTAAGTTTAGGTTTGGCTGATGGTTAAGGTTAGGTTTAGGGACAGTGTTAGTTACAGGGTGAGGGTTAGAGTTAAAGATAGAGAGACGCTAAGTGTCAGAGTTAGGTTTAGCGACAGTGTTAGGGTTAGGTTTAGGGTTAGGTTAGGGTTAGGGTTAGGGTTAGGGTTAGGGTTAGGTTTTAGGGATAGGGTTAGGGTTAGGGTTACGGTTTAGGTTTAGGGTTAGGGTTAAGGTTAGGGTTTAGGGTTTAGGGTTAGGGTTAGGTTTAGTGTTAGCATTAGTTTTAGGGTTAGGGACACGATTAGGGTTTGGGACATGGTTAGGTTTACTGTTAGGGTTATATTAAGTTTAGGTTTTGTCTGATGCTTAAGTTTAGGTTTAGGGACAGGGTTAGTGACAGGGTGAGGGTTATAATTAAGGTTGGAGAGAGGGTAAGGGTCAGAGTTAGGTTTAGCGACAGTGTTAGGGTTAGGGATCAGGTTAGGTTAGGGTTTAGGGTTAGGGTTAGGGTTAGGGTTAGGAATAGGGGAGGGTTAGTGTTTACATTTTAGGGTTAGGGTTTAGGGATAGGTTTAGGTTTAGGGTTAGGGTTAGAGTTAGGGTTAGGGTTAGGGTTAGGTTTTAGGGATAGGGTTAGGGTTAGGGTTACGGTTTAGGTTTAGGGTTAGGGTTAAGGTTAGGGTTTAGGGTTTAGGGTTAGGGTTAGGGTTAGAGTTAGGGTTTAGGCTTTAGGGTTAGGGTTAGTGTTAGGGTTTAGGGTTTAGGGTTAGGGTTAGGGTTAGGGTTAGGGTTAGGGTTAGTGTTAGGGTTTAGTGTTTATGGTTAGGGTTAGCGTTAGGGTTAGGATTTGGGTTTAGTGTTTAGGTTTAGGGTTAGGGTTAGTTTTAGGGTTAGGGTTAGGGTTAGGGTTAGGGACAGGATTGGGTTTGGGACATGGTTAGGTTTACTGTTAGGGTAATATTAAGTTTAGGTTTTGTCTGATGCTTAAGTTTAGGTTTAGGGACAGGGTTAGTGACAGGGTGAGGGTTAGAGTTAAGGTTGGAGAGACGGAAAGGGTCAGAGTTAGGTTTAGCGACAGTGTTAGGATAAGGGATCAGGTTAGGTTAGGGTTTAGGGTTAGGGTTAGGGTTAGGGTTAGGGTTAGGAATAGGGGAGGGTTAGTGTTTACATTTTAGGGTTAGGGTTTAGGGATAGGGTTAGGGTTAGGGTTAGGGTTAGAGTTAAGGTTAGGGTTAGGGTTAGGGTTAGGGTTAGGTTTTAGGGATAGGGTTAGGGTTAGAGTTAGGGTTAGGGTTAGGGTTAGTGTTAGGGTTAGGGTTAGGGTTAGGGTTAGGGTTAGGTTTTAGGGTTAGGGTTAGTGTTAGGGTTAGAGTTAGGGGTAGGGTTAGGGTTAGGTTAGGGTTAGGGTTAGGGTTAGGGTTAGGGTTAGGTTTTAGGGATAGGTTTAGGGTTAGGGTTACAGTTTAGGTTTAGGGTTAGGGTGAAGGTTAGGGTTTAGGGTTTAGGGTTAGGGTTAGGGTTAGGGTTAGCATTAGTTTTAGGGTTAGGGACAGAATTAGGGTTTGGGACATGGTTAGGTTTACTGTTAGGGTTATATTAAGTTTAGGTTTTGTCTGATTCTTAAGTTTAGGTTTAGGGACAGGATTAGTGACAGGGTGAGGGTTAGAGTTAAGGTTGGAGAGAGGGTAAGGGTCAGAGTTAGGGTTAGCGACAGTGTTAGGGTTAGGGATCAGGTTAGGTTAGGGTTTAGGGTTAGAGTTAGGGTTAGGGTTAGGAATAGGGGAGGGTTAGTGTTTACATTTTAGGTTTAGGGTTTAGGGATAGGGTTAGGGTTAGGGTTAGGGTTAGGTTTAGGGTTAGAGTTAGGATTTAGGCTTTATGGATAGGGTTAGGGTTAGAGTTAGGGCTTACGGTTTAGGGTTAGGGTTAGGGTTAGGGTTAGGGTTTCGAGTTTTGGGTTAGGGTTAAGTTTAGGGTTAGGGTTAGGTACACGATTCGGGTTTGAGACATGTTTAGGTTTAGTGTTAGGGTTATGGTTAAGTTTAGGTTTTGGCTGATGGTTAAGGTTAGGTTTAGGGACAGGGTTAGTTACAGGGTGAGGGTTAGAGTTAAAGTTAGAGAGACGGTAAGGTACAGAGTTAGGTTTAGCGACAGTGTTAGGGTTAGGGTTAGGGTTAGGTTTGGGTTAGGGTTAGGGTTATGGTTAGGGTTAGGTTTTAGGGATAGGGTTAGGGTTAGGGTTACGGTTTAGGTTTAGGGTTAGGGTCAAGGTTAGGGTTTAGGGTTTAGGGTTAGGGTTAGGGTTAGGGTTAGCATTAGGTTTAGGGTTAGGGTCAGGATTAGGGTTTGGGACATGGTTAGGTTTACTGTTAGGGTTATATTAAGTTTAGGTTTTGTCTGATGCTTAAGTTTAGGTTGAGGGACAGGGTTAGTGACAGGGTGAGGGTTAGAGTTAAGGTTGGAGAGACGGTAAGGGTCAGAGTTAGGTTTAGCGACAGTGTTAGGGTTAGGGGTCAGGTTAGGTTAGGGTTTAGGGTTAGGGTTAGCGTTAGGGTTAGGAATAGGGGAGGGTTAGTGTTTACATTTTAGGGTTAGGGTTTAGGGATAGGGTTAGGGTTAGGGTTAGAGTTAGGGTTAGGGTTAGGGTTAGTGTTACGTTTTAGGGATAGGGTTAGGGTTAGGGTTACGGTTTAGGTTTAGGATTAGGGTTAAGGTTAGGGTTTAGTGTTTAGGGTTAGGGTTAGGGTTAGAGTTAGGGTTTAGGCTTTAGGGTTAGGGTTAGTGTTAGGGTTTAGGGTTTAGGGTTAGGGTTAGGGTTAGGGTTAGGGTTAGGGTTTAGTGTTTATGTTTAGGGTTAGCGTTAGGGTTAGGGTTTGGATTTAGGGTTTAGGTTTAGGGTTAGGTTTAGTGTTAGGGTTTCGGGTTTAGTGTTAGGGTTACGGTTAGGGTTAGGGTTAGGTACACGTTTCGGGTTTGAGACATGGTTAGGTTTAGTGTTAGGGTTATAGTTAAGTTTAGGTTTTGGCTGATGGTTAAGGTTAGGTTTAGGGACAGGGTTAGTGACAGGGTGAGGGTTAGAGTTAAAGATAGAGAGACGGTAAGGGTCAGAGTTAGGTTTAGCGACAGTGTTAGGGTTAGGGTTACGGTTAGGTTAGGGTTAGGGTTAGAGTTAGGGTTTAGGGTTAGGGTTAGGGTTAGGGTTTAGGATTTAGGGTTAGGGTTATGGTTAGGGTTAGGGTTAGGGTTAGGGGCAGGATTAGGTTTTGGGACAAGGTTAGGTTTACTGTTAGGGTTATATTAAGTTTAGGTTTTGTCTGATGCTTAAGTTTAGGTTTAGGGACAGGGTTAGTGACAGGGTGAGGGTTAGAGTTAAGGTTGTAGAGACGGTAAGGGTCAGAGTTAGGTTTAGCGACAGTGTTAGGGTTAGGGATCAGGTTAGGTTAGGGTTTAGGGTTAGCGTTAGGGTTAGGGTTAGGAATAGGGAGGGTTAGTGTTTACATTTTAGGGTTACGGTTTAGGGATAGGGTTAGTGTAAGGGTTAGGGTTAGAGTTAGGGTTAGGGTTAGGGTTAGGGTTAGGGTTAGGTTTTAGAGATAGGGTTAGGGTTAGGGTTACGGTTTAGGTTTAGGGTTAGGGTTAAGGTTAGGGTTTAGGGTTTAGGGTTAGGGTTAGGGTTAGGGTTAGCATTAGTTTTAGGGTTAGGGACAGGATTAGGTTTTGGGACATGGTTAGGTTTACTGTTAGGGTTATATTAAGTTTAGGTTTTGTCTGATTCTTAAGTTTAGGTTTAGGGACAGGGTTAGTGACAGGGTGAGGTTTAGAGTTAAGGTTGGAGAGACGGTAAGGGTCAGAGTTAGGTTTACCGACAGTGTTAGGGTTAGGGATCAGGTTAGGTTAGGGTTTAGGGTTAGGGTTAGGGTTAGGGTTAGGAATAGGGGAGGGTTAGTGTTTACTTTTTAGGGTTAGGGATTAGGGATAGGGTGAGGGTTAGGGTTAGGGTTAGAGTTAGGTTTAGTGTTAGGGTTAGGTTTTAGGGATAGGGTTAGGGTTAGGGTTACGGTTTAGGTTTAGGGTTAGGGTTAAGGTTAGCGTTTAGGGTTTAGGGTTAGGGTTAGGGTTAGAGTTAGGGTTTAGGCTTTAGGGTTAGGGTTAGTGTTAGGGTTTAGGGTTTAGTGTTAGGGTTAGGGTTAGGGTTAGGGTTTAGTGTTTATGGTTAGGGTTAGCGTTAGGGTTAGGGATTGGGTTTAGTGTTTAGGTTTAGGGTTAGGTTTACTGTTAGGTTTAGGGTTAGGGTTAGGGTTAGGGTTAGGGACAGGATTAGGGTTTGGGACATGTTTAGGTTTACTCTTAGGGTAATATTAAGTTTAGGTTTTGTCTGATGCTTAAGTTTAGGTTTAGGGACAGGGTTAGTGACAGGGTGAGGGTTAGAGTTAAGGTTGGAGAGACGGTAAGGGTCAGAGTTAGGTTTAGCGACAGTGTTAGGGTTAGGGATCAGGTTAGGTTAGGGTTTAGGGTTA
>CM063094.1:71781792-71926792 GCA_031876335.1 Hipposideros larvatus
GATAGGGTTAGTGTAAGGGTTAGGGTTAGAGTTAGGGTTAGGGTTAGGGTTAGGGTTAGGGTTAGGTTTTAGAGATAGGGTTAGGGTTAGGGTTACGGTTTAGGTTTAGGGTTAGGGTTAAGGTTAGGGTTTAGGGTTTAGGGTTAGGGTTAGGGTTAGGGTTAGCATTAGTTTTAGGGTTAGGGACAGGATTAGGTTTTGGGACATGGTTAGGTTTACTGTTAGGGTTATATTAAGTTTAGGTTTTGTCTGATTCTTAAGTTTAGGTTTAGGGACAGGGTTAGTGACAGGGTGAGGTTTAGAGTTAAGGTTGGAGAGACGGTAAGGGTCAGAGTTAGGTTTACCGACAGTGTTAGGGTTAGGGATCAGGTTAGGTTAGGGTTTAGGGTTAGGGTTAGGGTTAGGGTTAGGAATAGGGGAGGGTTAGTGTTTACTTTTTAGGGTTAGGGATTAGGGATAGGGTGAGGGTTAGGGTTAGGGTTAGAGTTAGGTTTAGTGTTAGGGTTAGGTTTTAGGGATAGGGTTAGGGTTAGGGTTACGGTTTAGGTTTAGGGTTAGGGTTAAGGTTAGCGTTTAGGGTTTAGGGTTAGGGTTAGGGTTAGAGTTAGGGTTTAGGCTTTAGGGTTAGGGTTAGTGTTAGGGTTTAGGGTTTAGTGTTAGGGTTAGGGTTAGGGTTAGGGTTTAGTGTTTATGGTTAGGGTTAGCGTTAGGGTTAGGGATTGGGTTTAGTGTTTAGGTTTAGGGTTAGGTTTACTGTTAGGTTTAGGGTTAGGGTTAGGGTTAGGGTTAGGGACAGGATTAGGGTTTGGGACATGTTTAGGTTTACTCTTAGGGTAATATTAAGTTTAGGTTTTGTCTGATGCTTAAGTTTAGGTTTAGGGACAGGGTTAGTGACAGGGTGAGGGTTAGAGTTAAGGTTGGAGAGACGGTAAGGGTCAGAGTTAGGTTTAGCGACAGTGTTAGGGTTAGGGATCAGGTTAGGTTAGGGTTTAGGGTTAGGGTTAGGGTTAGGGTTAGGAATAGGGGAGGGTTAGTGTTTACATTTTAGGGTTAGGGTTTAGGGATAGGGTTAGGGTTAGGGTTAGGGTTTGGGTTAGAGTTAGGATTTAGGCTTTAGGCATAGGGTTAGTGTTAGAGTTAGGGCTTACGGTTTAGGGTTAGGGTTAGGGTTAGGGTTAGGGTTTCGGGTTTAGGGTTAGGGTTAAGTTTCGGGTTAGGGTTAGGTACACGATTCGGGTTTGAGACATGTTTAGGTTTAGTGTTAGGGTTATGGTTAAGTTTAGGTTTTGGCTGATGGTTAAGGTTAGGTTTAGGGACAGGGTTAGTTACAGGGTGAGGGTTAGAGATAAAGTTAGAGAGACGGTGAGGTACAGAGTTAGGTTTAGCGACAGTGTTAGGGTTAGGGTTAGGGTTAGGTTAGGGTTAGGGTTAGGGTTACGGTTAGGGTTAGGTTTTAGGGATAAGGTTATGGTTAGGGTTACGGTTTAGGTTTAGGTTTAGGGTTAAGGTTAGGGTTTAGGGTTTAGGGTTAATGTTAGGGTTAGGGTTAGCATTAGGTTTAGGGTTAGGGACAGGATTATGGTTTGGGACATGGTTAGGTTTACTGTTAGGGTTATATTAAGTTTAGGTTTTGTCTGATGCTTAAGTTTAGGTTTAGGGACAGGGTTAGTGACAGGGTGAGGGTTAGAGTTAAGGTTGGAGAGACGGTAAGGGTCAGAGTTAGGTTTAGCGACAGTGTTAGGGTTAGGGATCAGGTTAGGTTAGGGTTTAGGGTTAGGGTTAGGGTTAGGGTTAGGAATAGGGGAGGGTTAGTGTTTACATTTTAGGGTTAGGGTTTAGGGATAGGGTTAGGGTTAGGGTTAGGGTTAGAGTTAGGGTTAGGGTTAGGGTTAGTGTTAGGTTTTAGGGATAGGGTTAGGGTTAGGGTTACGGTTTAGGGTTAGGGTTAGGGTTAAGGTTAGGGTTTAGGGTTTAGGGTTAGGGTTAGGGTTAGAGTTAGGGTTTAGGCTTTAGGGTTAGGGTTAGTGTTAGGGTTTAGGGTTTAGGGTTAGGGTTAGGGTTAGGGTTAGGGTTAGGGTTTAGTGTTTATGGTTAGGGTTAGCGTTAGGGTTAGGGTTTGGGTTTAGGGTTTAGGTTTAGGGTTAGGGTTAGTGTTAGGGTTTCGGGTTTAGTGTTAGGGTTACGGTTAGGGTTAGGTTTAGGTACACGTTTCGGGTTTGAGACATGGTTAGGTTTAGTGTTATGGTTATAGTTAAGTTTAGGTTTTGGCTGATGGTTAAGGTTAGGTTTAGGGACAGGGTTAGTTACAGGGTGAGGGTTAGAGTTAAAGATAGAGAGACGGTAAGGGTCAGAGTTAGGTTTAGCGACAGTGTTAGGGTTAGGGTTACGGTTAGGTTAGGGTTAGGGTTAGGGTTTAGGATTTAGGGTTAGGGTTATTGTTATGGTTAGGGTTAGGGTTAGGGTTTAGGATTTAGGGTTAGGGTTATGGTTATGGTTAGGGTTAGGGTTAGGGGCAAGATTAGGTTTTGGGACATGGTTAGGTTTACTGTTAGGGTTATATTAAATTTAGATTTTTTCTGATGCTTAAGTTTAGGTTTAGGGACAGGGTTAGTGACAGGGTGAGGGTTAGAGTTAAGCTTGGAGAGACGGTAAGGGTCAGAGTTAGGTTTAGCGACATTGTTAGGGTTAGGGATCAGGTTAGGTTAGGGTTTAGGGTTAGCGTTAGTGTTAGGTTTAGGAATAGGGAGGGATAGTGTTTACATTTTAGGGTTAGGGTTTAGGGATAGGGTTAGGGTTAGGGTTAGGGTTAGAGTTAGGGTTAGGGCTAGGGTTAGGGTTAGGGTTAGGTTTTAGGGATAGGGTTAGGGTTAGGGTTACGGTTTAGGGTTAGGGTTAAGGTTAGGGTTCAGGGTTTAGGGTTAGGGTTAGTGTTAGAGTTAGGGTTTAGGCTTTAGGGTTAGGGTTAGTGTTAGGGTTTAGGGTTTAGGGTTAGGGTTAGGTTTAGGGTTAGGGTTAGGGTTTAGTGTTTATGGTTAGGGTTAGCATTAGGGTTAGGGTTTGGGTTTAGGGTTTAGGTTTAGGGTTAGGGTTAGTGTTAGGGTTTCGGGTTTAGTGTTAGGGTTAAGGTTAGGGTTACGGTTAGGTACACGTTTCGGGTTTGAGACATGGTTAGGTTTAGTGTTAGGGTTAGGGTTAGTGTTAGGGTTAGGGTTAGGGTTAGCGATAGGTTTAGGGTTAGGAACAGGATTAGGGTTTGGGACATGGTTAGGTTTAGTGTTAGGGTATAGTTAAGTTTAGGTTTTGTCTGATGCTTAAGTTTAGGTTTAGGGACAGGGTTAGTGACAGGGTGAGGGTTAGAGTTAAGGTTGGAGAGACGGTAAGGGTCAGAGTTAGGTTTAGTGACAGTGTTAGGGTTAGGGTTAATATTAGAGGCAGATTTAGCGTTAACATTAGCGTTAGGGTTAGGGTTCGTGTTAGGATTAGGGTTAGGTACAGATTTGGGAAGAGTGTTAGGGCTCCATTTAGAGTTAGGTCTAGGGATACGTTTAGATTTAGGTTTTGGGTTAGGAAAAGGGTTAGCTACAGGGGCAGGGATAGGGTAGGGACACAGTGAGTGTTAGAGTTAGGATTAGGGTTAGGGTTAGGTTTAGGGTTAGGAATAGGGGAGGGTTAGGGTTTACATTTTAGGGTTAGGGTTTAGGAATAGTGTTAGGGTTAGGGTTAGGGTTAGAGTTAGGATTTAGGCTTTAGGGTTAGGGTTAGAGTTAGAGTTAGGGCTTATGGTTTAGGGTTAGGGTTAGGGTTAGGGTTAGGGTTTCGGGTTTATGGTTAGGGTTAAGTATAGGGTTAGGCTTAGGTATACGATTCGGGTTTTAGACATGTTTAGGTTTAGTGTTAGGGTTATGGTTATGGTTATGGTTAGGGTTAGGGTTAGGGTTTCGGGTTTATGGTTAGGGTTAAGTTTAGGGTTAGTGTTAGGTACACGATTCGTGTTTGAGACATGTTTAGGTTTAGTGTTAGGGTTATGGTTAAGTTTAGGTTTTGGCTGATGGTTAAGGTTAGGTTTAGGGACAGGGTTAGTTACAGGGTGAGTGTTAGGGTTAGGGTTAGGGTTAGGGTTAGGGTTAGGTTTTAGGGATAGGGTTAGGGTTAGGGTTACGGTTTAGGGTTAGGGTAAGGGTTAAGGTTAGGGTTTAGGGTTTAGGGTTAGGGTTAGGGTTAGAGTTAGGGTTTAGGCTTTAGGGTTAGGGTTAGGGTTAGGGTTAGGGTTTAGTGTTTATGGTTAGGGTTAGCGTTAGGGTTAGGGTTTGGGTTTAGGGTTTAGGTTTAGGGTTAGGGTTAGTGTTAGGGTTAGGGTTAGGGTTAGGGTTAGGGTTTAGTGTTTATGGTTAGGGTTAGCGTTAGTGTTAGGGTTTGGGTTTAGAGTTTAGGTTTAGGGTTAGGTTTAGTGTTAGGGTTAGGGTTAGGGTTAGGGTTAGGGTTAGGGACAGGATTAGGGTTTGGGACATGGTTAGGTTTACTGTTAGGGTAATATTAAGTTTAGGTTTTGTCTGATGCTTAAGTTTAGGTTTAGGGACAGGGTTAGTGACAGGGTGAGGTTTAGAGTTAAGGTTGGAGAGACGGTAAGGGTCAGAGTTAGGTTTAGCGACAGTGTTAGGGTTAGGGATCAGGTTAGGTTAGGGTTTAGGGTTAGCGTTAGGGTTAGGGTTAGGAATAGGGGAGGGTTAGTGTTTACATTTTAGGGTTAGGGTTTAGGGATAGGGTTAGGGTTAGGGTTAGGGTTAGGGTTAGAGTTAGGATTTAGGCTTTAGGCATAGGGTTAGGGTTAGAGTTAGGGCTTACGGTTTAGGGTTAGGGTTAGGGTTAGGGTTAGGGTTTCGGGTTTAGGGTTAGGGTTAAGTTTCGTGTTAGGGTTAGGTACACGATTCGGGTTTGAGATATGTTTAGGTTTAGTCTTAGGGTTATGGTTAAGTTTAGGTTTTGGCTGATGGTTAAGGTTAGGTTTAGGGACAGGGTTAGTTACAGGGTGAGGGTTAGAGATAAAGTTAGAGAGACGGTAAGGTACAGAGTTAGGTTTAGCGACAGTGTTAGGGTTAGGGTTAGGGTTAGGGTTAGGTTTTAGGGATAGGGTTAGGGTTAGGGTTGCGGTTTACGTTTAGAGTTAGGGTTAAGGTTAAGGTTTAGGGTTTAGGGTTAGGGTTAGGGTTAGAGTTAGGGTTTAGGCTTTAGGGTTAGGGTTAGTGTTAGGGTTTAGGGTTTAGGGTTAGGGTTAGGGTTAGGGTTAGGGTTAGGCTTAGGGTTAGGGTTAGCGTTAGGGTTAGGGTTAGGGTTAGGGTTAGGGTTAGAGTTACGGTTTAGGTTTAGGGTTAGGGTTAAGGTTAGAGTTTAGGGTTTAGGGTTAGGGTTAGGGTTAGGGTTAGCATTAGGTTTAGGGTTAGGGACAGGATTAGGGTTTGGGACATGGTTAGGTTTACTTTTAGGGTTATATTAAGTTTAGGTTTTGTCTGATGCTTAAGATTAGGTTTAGGGACAGGGTTAGTGACAGGGTGAGGGTTAGAGTTAAGGTTGGAGAGACGGTAAGGGTCAGAGTTAGGTTTAGCGACAGTGTTAGGGTTAGGGATCAGGTTAGGTTAGGGTTTAGGATTAGGGTTAGGGTTAGGGTTAGGGTTAGGGTTAGAGTTAGGATTTAGGCTTTAGGGATAGGGTTAGGGTTAGAGTTAGGGCTAACGGTTTATGGTTAGGGTTAGGGTTAGGGTTAGGGTTTCGGGTTTAGGGTTAGGGTTAAGTTTAGGGTTAGGGTTAGGTACATGATTCGGGTTTGAGACATGTTTAGGTTTAGTGTTAGGGTTATGGTTAAGTTTAGGTTTTGGCTGATGCTTAAGTTTAGGTTTAGGGACAGGGTTAGTGACAGGGTGAGGGTTAGAGTTAAGGTTGGAGAGACGGTAAGGGTCAGAGTTAGGTTTGGCGACAGTGTTAGGGTTAGGGATCAGGTTAGGTTAGGGTTTAGGGTTAGGGTTAGGGTTAGGGTTAGGAATAGGGGAGGGTTAGTGTTTACATTTTAGGGTTAGGGTTTAGGGATAGGGTTAGGGTTAGGGTTAGGGTTAGAGTTAGGGTTAGGGTTAGGGTTAGGGTTAGGTTTTAGGGATAAGGTTAGGGTTAGGGTTATGGTTACGGTTTAGGTTTAGCGTTAGGGTTAAGGTTAGGGTTTAGGGTTTAGAGTTAGGGTTAGGTTTAGAGTTAGGGTTTAGGCTTTAGGGTTAGGTTTACTGTTAGTGTTTAGGGTTTAGGGTTAGGGTTAGGGTTAGGGTTAGGTTTAGGGTTTAGTGTTTATGGTTAGGGTTAGCGTTAGGGTTAGGGTTTGGGTTTAGGGTTTAGGTTTAGGGTTAGTGTTAGGGTTTCGGGTTTAGTGTTAGGTTTACGGTTAGGGTTAGGGTTAGGTTAGGGTTAGGGTTAGAGTTAGGGTTTAGGGTTAGGGTTAGGGTTAGGGTTAGGTTAGGGTTAGGGTTAGAGTTAGGGTTCAGGGTTAGGGTTAGGGTTAGGATTTAGGATTTAGGGTTAGTGTTAGGGTTAGGGTTAGGGTTAGGGTTAGGGTTAGGGACAGGATTAGGGTTTGGGACATGGTTAGGTTTACTGTTAGGGTAATATTAAGTTTAGGTTTTGTCTGATGCTTAAGTTTAGGTTTAGGGACAGGGTTAGTGACAGGGTGAGGGTTAGAGTTAAGTTTGGAGAGACGGTAAGGGTCAGAGTTAGGTTTAGCGACAGTGTTACGGTTAGGGATCAGGTTAGGTTAGGGTTTAGGGTTAGGGTTAGGGTTAGGGTTAGGAATAGGGGAGGGTTAGTGTTTACATTTTAGGGTTAGGGTTTAGGGATAGGGTTAGGGTTAGGGTTAGAGTTAGGATTTAGGCCTTATGGATAGGGTTAGGGTTAGAGTTAGGGCTTACGGTTTAGGGTTAGGATTAGGGTTGTGGTTAGGGTTTCGGGTTTAGGGTTAGGGTTAAGTTTAGGGTTAGGGTTAGGTACACGATTCGGGTTTGAGACATGTTTAGGTTTAGTGTTAGGGTTATGGTCAAGTTTAGGTTTTGGCTGATGGTTAAGGTTAGGTTTAGGGACAGGGTTAGTTACAAGGTGAGGGTTAGAGTTAAAGTTAGAGAGACGGTAAGGTACAGAGTTAGGTTTAGCGAAAGTGTTAGGGTTAGGGTTAGGGTTAGGTTAGGGTTAGGTTTAGGGTTAGGGTTAGGTTTTGTTTTAGGGATAGGGTTAGGGTTAGGGTTAGGGTTAGGGTTAGGGTTAGTGTTAGGGTTAGGTTTTAGGGATAGGGTTAGGGTTAGGGTTACGGTTTAGGTTTAGGGTTAGGGTTAAGGTTAGGGTTTAGGGTTTAGGGTTAGGGTTAGGGTTAGAGATAGGGTTTAGGCTTTAGGGGAAGGGATAGTGTTAGGGTTTAGTGTTTAGGGTTAGGGTTAGGGTTAGGGTTAGGTTTAGTGTTTAAGGTTAGGGTTAGCGTTAGGGTTAGGGTTTGGGTTTAGGGTTTAGGTTTAGGGTTAGGGTTAGTGTTAGGGTTTCGGGTTTAGTGTTAGGGTTAAGGTTATGGTTAGGGTTAGGTACACGATTCGGGTTTGAGACATGGTTAGGTTTTGTGTTAGGGTTATAGTTAAGTTTAGGTTTTGGCTGATGGTTAAGGTTAGGTTTAGGGACAGGGTTAGTTACAGGGTGAGGGTTAGAGTTAAAGATAGAGAGGCGCTAAGTGTCAGAGTTAGGTTTAGCGACAGTGTTAGGGTTAGGGTTAGGGTTAGGTTAGGATTAGGGTTAGGGTTAGGGTTAGGGTTAGGTTTTAGGGATAGGGTTAGGGTTAGGGTTACGGTTTAGGTTTAGGGTTAGGGTTAAGGTTAGGGTTTAGGGTTTAGGGTTAGGGTTAGGGTTAGGGTTAGCATTAGTTTTAGGGTTAGGGACAGGATTAGGGTTTGGGACATGGTTAGGTTTACTGTTAGGGTTATATTAAGTTTAGGTTTTGTCTGATGCTTAAGTTTAGGTTTAGGGACAGGGTTAGTGACAGGGTGAGGGTTAGAGTTAAGGTTGGAGAGAGGGTAAGGGTCAGAGTTAGGTTTAGCGACAGTGTTAGGGTTAGGGATCAGGTTAGGTTAGGTTTTAGGGTTAGGGTTAGGGTTAGGGTTAGGAATAGGGGAGGGTTAGTGTTTACATTTTAGGGTTAGGGTTTAGGGATAGGGTTAGGGTTAGGGTTAGGGTTAGGGTTAGAGTTAGGATTTAGGCTTTAGGGATAGGGTTAGGGTTAGAGTTAGGGCTTACGGTTTAGGGTTAGGGTTAGGGTTAGGGTTAGGGTTTTGGGTTTAGGGTTAGGGTTAAGTTTCGTGTTAGTGTTAGGTACACGATTCGGGTTTGAGATATGTTTAGGTTTAGTCTTAGGGTTATGGTTAAGTTTAGGTTTTGGCTGATGGTTAAGGTTAGGTTTAGGGACAGGGTTAGTTACAGGGTGAGGGTTAGAGATAAAGTTAGAGAGACGGTAAGGTACAGAGTTAGGTTTAGCGACAGTGTTAGGGTTAGGGTTAGGGTTAGGGTTAGGGTTAGGTTTTAGGGATAGGGTTAGGGTTAGGGTTGCGGTTTACGTTTAGAGTTAGGTTTAAGGTTAGGGTTTAGGGTTTAGGGTTAGGGTTAGGGTTAGAGTTAGGGTTTAGGCTTTAGGGTTAGGGTTAGTGTTAGGGTTTAGGGTTTAGGGTTAGGGTTAGGGTTAGGGTTAGGGTTAGGCTTAGGGTTAGGGTTAGCGTTAGGGTTAGGGTTAAGGTTAGGGTTAGGGTTAGAGTTACGGATTAGGTTTAGGGTTAGGGTTAAGGTTAGAGTTTAGGGTTTAGGGTTAGGGTTAGGGTTAGGGTTAGCATTAGGTTTAGGGTTAGGGACAGGATTAGGGTTTGGGACATGGTTAGGTTTACTTTTAGGCTTATATTAAGTTTAGGTTTTGTCTGATGCTTAAGTTTAGGTTTAGGGACAGGGTAAGTGACAGGGTGAGGGTTAGAGTTAAGGTTGGAGAGACGGTAAGGGTCAGAGTTAGGTTTAGCGACAGTGTTAGGGTTAGGGATCAGGTTAGGTTAGGGTTTAGGATTAGGGTTAGGGTTAGGGTTAGGGTTAGGGTTAGAGTTAGGATTTAGGCTTTAGGGATAGGGTTAGGGTTAGAGTTAGGGTTAGGGTTAGGGTTAGGGTTAGGGTTAGGTTTTAGGGATAGGGTTAGGGTTAGGGTTAGGGTTTAGTGTTTATGGTTTCGGTTAGCGTTAGTGTTAGGTTTTGGGTTTAGTGTTTAGGTTTAGGGTTAGGTTTAGTGTTAGGGTTAGGGTTAGGGTTAGGGTTAGGGTTTAGTGTTTATGGTTAGGGTTAGCGTTAGTGTTAGGGTTTGGGTTTAGTGTTTAGGTTTAGGGTTAGGTTTAGTGTTAGGGTTAGGGTTAGGGTTAGGGTTAGGGTTAGGGACAGGATTAGGGTTTGGGACATGGTTAGGTTTACTGTTAGGGTAATATTAAGTTTAGGTTTTGTCTGATGCTTAAGTTTAGGTTTAGGGACAGGGTTAGTGACAGGGTGAGGTTTAGAGTTAAGGTTGGAGAGACGGTAAGGGTCAGAGTTAGGTTTAGCGACAGTGTTAGGTTTAGGGATCAGGTTAGGTTAGGGTTTAGGGTTAGCGTTAGGGTTAGGGTTAGGAATAGGGGAGGGTTAGTGTTTACATTTTAGGGTTAGGGTTTAGGGATAGGGTTAGGGTTAGGGTTAGGGTTAGGGTTAGAGTTAGGATTTAGGCTTTAGGCATAGGGTTAGGGTTAGAGTTAGGGCTTAAGGTTTAGGTTAGGGTTAGGGTTAGGGTTAGGGTTTCGGGTTTAGGGTTAGGGTTAAGTTTCGTGTTAGGGTTAGGTACACGATTCGGGTTTGAGATATGTTTAGGTTTAGTCTTAGGGTTATGGTTAAGTTTAGGTTTTGGCTGATGGTTAAGGTTAGGTTTAGGGACAGGGTTAGTTACAGGGTGAGGGTTAGAGATAAAGTTAGAGAGACGGTAAGGTTCAGAGTTAGGTTTAGCGACAGTGTTAGGGTTAGGGTTAGGGTTAGGGTTAGGGTTAGGTTTTAGGGATAGGGTTAGGGTTAGGGTTGCGGTTTACATTTAGAGTTAGGGTTAAGGTTAGGGTTTAGGGTTTAGGGTTAGGGTTAGGATTAGAGTTAGGGTTTAGGCTTTAGGGTTAGGGTTAGTGTTAGGGTTTAGGGTTTAGGGTTAGGGTTAGGGTTAGGGTTAGGGTTAGGCTTAGGGTTAGGGTTAGCGTTAGGGTTAGGGTTAGGGTTAGGGTTAGGGTTAGAGTTACGGTTTAGGTTTAGGGTTAGGGTTAAGGTTAGAGTTTAGGGTTTAGGGTTAGGGTTAGGGTTAGGGTTAGAGTTAGGATTTAGGCTTTAGGGATAGGGTTAGGGTTAGAGTTAGGGCTTACGGTTTAGGGTTAGGGTTAGGGTTTCGGGTTTAGGGTTAGGGTTAAGTTTAGGGTTAGGGTTAGGTACACGATTCGGGTTTGAGACATGTTTAGGTTTAGTGTTAGGGTTATGGTTAAGTTTAGGTTTTGGCTGATGGTTAAGTTTAGGTTTAGGGACAGGGTTAGTGACAGGGTGAGGGTTAGAGTTAAGGTTGGAGAGACGGTAAGGGTCAGAGTTAGGTTTAGCGACAGTGTTAGGGTTAGGGATCAGGTTAGGTTAGGGTTTAGGATTAGGGTTAGGGTTAGGGTTAGGGTTAGAGTTAGGATTTAGGCTTTAGGGATAGGGTTAGGGTTAGAGTTAGGGCTTACGGTTTAGGGTTAGGGTTAGGGTTTCGGGTTTAGGGTTAGGGTTAAGTTTAGGGTTAGGGTTAGGTACACGATTCGGGTTTGAGACATGTTTAGCTTTAGTGTTAGGGTTATGGTTAAGTTTAGGTTTTGGCTGATGCTTAAGTTTAGGTTTAGGGACAGGGTTAGTGACAGGGTGAGGGTTAGAGTTAAGGTTGGAGAGACGGTAAGGGTCAGAGTTAGGTTTGGCGACAGTGTTAGGGTTAGGGATCAGGTTAGGTTAGGGTTTAGGGTTAGGGTTAGGGTTAGGGTTAGGAATAGGGGAGGGTTAGTGTTTACATTTTAGGGTTAGGGTTTAGGGATAGGGTTAGGGTTAGGGTTAGGGTTAGAGTTAGGGTTAGGGTTAGGGTTAGGGTTAGGTTTTAGGGATAAGGTTAGGGTTAGGGTTATGGTTACGGTTTAGGTTTAGCGTTAGGGTTAAGGTTAGGGTTTAGGGTTTAGAGTTAGGGTTAGGTTTAGAGTTAGGGTTTAGGCTTTAGGGTTAGGTTTACTGTTAGTGTTTAGGGCTTAGGGTTAGGGTTAGGGTTAGGGTTAGGTTTAGGGTTTAGTGTTTATGGTTAGGGTTAGCGTTAGGGTTAGGGTTTGGGTTTAGGGTTTAGGTTTAGGGTTAGTGTTAGGGTTTCGGGTTTAGTGTTAGGTTTACGGTTAGGGTTAGGGTTAGGTTAGGGTTAGGGTTAGAGTTAGGGTTTAGGGTTAGGGTTAGGGTTAGGGTTAGGTTAGGGTTAGGGTTAGAGTTAGGGTTCAGGGTTAGGGTTAGGGTTAGGATTTAGGATTTAGGGTTAGTGTTAGGGTTAGGGTTAGGGTTAGGGTTAGGGTTAGGGACAGGATTAGGGTTTGGGACATGGTTAGGTTTACTGTTAGGGTAATATTAAGTTTAGGTTTTGTCTGATGCTTAAGTTTAGGTTTAGGGACAGGGTTAGTGACAGGGTGAGGGTTAGAGTTAAGTTTGGAGAGACGGTAAGGGTCAGAGTTAGGTTTAGCGACAGTGTTACGGTTAGGGATCAGGTTAGGTTAGGGTTTAGGGTTAGGGTTAGGGTTAGGGTTAGGAATAGGGGAGGGTTAGTGTTTACATTTTAGGGTTAGGGTTTAGGGATAGGGTTAGGGTTAGGGTTAGAGTTAGGATTTAGGCCTTATGGATAGGGTTAGGGTTAGAGTTAGGGCTTACGGTTTAGGGTTAGGATTAGGGTTGTGGTTAGGGTTTCGGGTTTAGGGTTAGGGTTAAGTTTAGGGTTAGGGTTAGGTACACGATTCGGGTTTGAGACATGTTTAGGTTTAGTGTTAGGGTTATGGTCAAGTTTAGGTTTTGGCTGATGGTTAAGGTTAGGTTTAGGGACAGGGTTAGTTACAAGGTGAGGGTTAGAGTTAAAGTTAGAGAGACGGTAAGGTACAGAGTTAGGTTTAGCGAAAGTGTTAGGGTTAGGGTTAGGGTTAGGTTAGGGTTAGGGTTAGGGTTAGGGTTAGGTTTTGTTTTAGGGATAGGGTTAGGGTTAGGGTTAGGGTTAGGGTTAGGGTTAGTGTTAGGGTTAGGTTTTAGGGATAGGGTTAGGGTTAGGGTTACGGTTTAGGTTTAGGGTTAGGGTTAAGGTTAGGGTTTAGGGTTTAGGGTTAGGGTTAGGGTTAGAGATAGGGTTTAGGCTTTAGGGGAAGGGATAGTGTTAGGGTTTAGTGTTTAGGGTTAGGGTTAGGGTTAGGGTTAGGTTTAGTGTTTAAGGTTAGGGTTAGCGTTAGGGTTAGGGTTTGGGTTTAGGGTTTAGGTTTAGGGTTAGGGTTAGTGTTAGGGTTTCGGGTTTAGTGTTAGGGTTAAGGTTATGGTTAGGGTTAGGTACACGATTCGGGTTTGAGACATGGTTAGGTTTTGTGTTAGGGTTATAGTTAAGTTTAGGTTTTGGCTGATGGTTAAGGTTAGGTTTAGGGACAGGGTTAGTTACAGGGTGAGGGTTAGAGTTAAAGATAGAGAGGCGCTAAGTGTCAGAGTTAGGTTTAGCGACAGTGTTAGGGTTAGGGTTAGGGTTAGGTTAGGATTAGGGTTAGGGTTAGGGTTAGGGTTAGGGTTAGGTTTTAGGGATAGGGTTAGGGTTAGGGTTACGGTTTAGGTTTAGGGTTAGGGTTAAGGTTAGGGTTTAGGGTTTAGGGTTAGGGTTAGGGTTAGGGTTAGCATTAGTTTTAGGGTTAGGGACAGGATAAGGGTTTGGGACATGGTTAGGTTTACTGTTAGGGTTATATTAAGTTTAGGTTTTGTCTGATGCTTAAGTTTAGGTTTAGGGACAGGGTTAGTGACAGGGTGAGGGTTAGAGTTAAGGTTGGAGAGAGGGTAAGGGTCAGAGTTAGGTTTAGCGACAGTGTTAGGGTTAGGGATCAGGTTAGGTTAGGTTTTAGGGTTAGGGTTAGGGTTAGGGTTAGGAATAGGGGAGGGTTAGTGTTTACATTTTAGGGTTAGGGTTTAGGGATAGGGTTAGGGTTAGGGTTAGGGTTAGGGTTAGAGTTAGGATTTAGGCTTTAGGGATAGGGTTAGGGTTAGAGTTAGGGCTTACGGTTTAGGGTTAGGGTTAGGGTTAGGGTTAGGGTTTTGGGTTTAGGGTTAGGGTTAAGTTTCGTGTTAGTGTTAGGTACACGATTCGGGTTTGAGATATGTTTAGGTTTAGTCTTAGGGTTATGGTTAAGTTTAGGTTTTGGCTGATGGTTAAGGTTAGGTTTAGGGACAGGGTTAGTTACAGGGTGAGGGTTAGAGATAAAGTTAGAGAGACGGTAAGGTACAGAGTTAGGTTTAGCGACAGTGTTAGGGTTAGGGTTAGGGTTAGGGTTAGGGTTAGGTTTTAGGGATAGGGTTAGGGTTAGGGTTGCGGTTTACGTTTAGAGTTAGGGTTAAGGTTAGGGTTTAGGGTTTAGGGTTAGGGTTAGGGTTAGAGTTAGGGTTTAGGCTTTAGGGTTAGGGTTAGTGTTAGGGTTTAGGGTTTAGGGTTAGGGTTAGGGTTAGGGTTAGGGTTAGGCTTAGGGTTAGGGTTAGCGTTAGGGTTAGGGTTAAGGTTAGGGTTAGGGTTAGAGTTACGGATTAGGTTTAGGGTTAGGGTTAAGGTTAGAGTTTAGGGTTTAGGGTTAGGGTTAGGGTTAGGGTTAGCATTAGGTTTAGGGTTAGGGACAGGATTAGGGTTTGGGACATGGTTAGGTTTACTTTTAGGCTTATATTAAGTTTAGGTTTTGTCTGATGCTTAAGTTTAGGTTTAGGGACAGGGTAAGTGACAGGGTGAGGGTTAGAGTTAAGGTTGGAGAGACGGTAAGGGTCAGAGTTAGGTTTAGCGACAGTGTTAGGGTTAGGGATCAGGTTAGGTTAGGGTTTAGGATTAGGGTTAGGGTTAGGGTTAGGGTTAGGGTTAGAGTTAGGATTTAGGCTTTAGGGATAGGGTTAGGGTTAGAGTTAGGGTTAGGGTTAGGGTTAGGGTTAGGGTTAGGTTTTAGGGATAGGGTTAGGGTTAGGGTTAGGGTTTAGTGTTTATGGTTTCGGTTAGCGTTAGTGTTAGGTTTTGGGTTTAGTGTTTAGGTTTAGGGTTAGGTTTAGTGTTAGGGTTAGGGTTAGGGTTAGGGTTAGGGTTTAGTGTTTATGGTTAGGGTTAGCGTTAGTGTTAGGGTTTGGGTTTAGTGTTTAGGTTTAGGGTTAGGTTTAGTGTTAGGGTTAGGGTTAGGGTTAGGGTTAGGGTTAGGGACAGGATTAGGGTTTGGGACATGGTTAGGTTTACTGTTAGGGTAATATTAAGTTTAGGTTTTGTCTGATGCTTAAGTTTAGGTTTAGGGACAGGGTTAGTGACAGGGTGAGGTTTAGAGTTAAGGTTGGAGAGACGGTAAGGGTCAGAGTTAGGTTTAGCGACAGTGTTAGGTTTAGGGATCAGGTTAGGTTAGGGTTTAGGGTTAGCGTTAGGGTTAGGGTTAGGAATAGGGGAGGGTTAGTGTTTACATTTTAGGGTTAGGGTTTAGGGATAGGGTTAGGGTTAGGGTTAGGGTTAGGGTTAGAGTTAGGATTTAGGCTTTAGGCATAGGGTTAGGGTTAGAGTTAGGGCTTAAGGTTTAGGTTAGGGTTAGGGTTAGGGTTAGGGTTTCGGGTTTAGGGTTAGGGTTAAGTTTCGTGTTAGGGTTAGGTACACGATTCGGGTTTGAGATATGTTTAGGTTTAGTCTTAGGGTTATGGTTAAGTTTAGGTTTTGGCTGATGGTTAAGGTTAGGTTTAGGGACAGGGTTAGTTACAGGGTGAGGGTTAGAGATAAAGTTAGAGAGACGGTAAGGTTCAGAGTTAGGTTTAGCGACAGTGTTAGGGTTAGGGTTAGGGTTAGGGTTAGGGTTAGGTTTTAGGGATAGGGTTAGGGTTAGGGTTGCGGTTTACATTTAGAGTTAGGGTTAAGGTTAGGGTTTAGGGTTTAGGGTTAGGGTTAGGATTAGAGTTAGGGTTTAGGCTTTAGGGTTAGGGTTAGTGTTAGGGTTTAGGGTTTAGGGTTAGGGTTAGGGTTAGGGTTAGGGTTAGGCTTAGGGTTAGGGTTAGCGTTAGGGTTAGGGTTAGGGTTAGGGTTAGGGTTAGAGTTACGGTTTAGGTTTAGGGTTAGGGTTAAGGTTAGAGTTTAGGGTTTAGGGTTAGGGTTAGGGTTAGGGTTAGAGTTAGGATTTAGGCTTTAGGGATAGGGTTAGGGTTAGAGTTAGGGCTTACGGTTTAGGGTTAGGGTTAGGGTTTCGGGTTTAGGGTTAGGGTTAAGTTTAGGGTTAGGGTTAGGTACACGATTCGGGTTTGAGACATGTTTAGGTTTAGTGTTAGGGTTATGGTTAAGTTTAGGTTTTGGCTGATGGTTAAGTTTAGGTTTAGGGACAGGGTTAGTGACAGGGTGAGGGTTAGAGTTAAGGTTGGAGAGACGGTAAGGGTCAGAGTTAGGTTTAGCGACAGTGTTAGGGTTAGGGATCAGGTTAGGTTAGGGTTTAGGATTAGGGTTAGTGTTAGGGTTAGGGTTAGAGTTAGGATTTAGGCTTTAGGGATAGGGTTAGGGTTAGAGTTAGGGCTTACGGTTTAGGGTTAGGGTTAGGGTTTCGGGTTTAGGGTTAGGGTTAAGTTTAGGGTTAGGGTTAGGTACACGATTCGGGTTTGAGACATGTTTAGCTTTAGTGTTAGGGTTATGGTTAAGTTTAGGTTTTGGCTGATGGTTAAGTTTAGGTTTAGGGACAGGGTTAGTGACAGGGTGAGGGTTAGAGTTAAGGTTGGAGAGACGGTAAGGGTCAGAGTTAGGTTTAGCGACAGTGTTAGGGTTAGGGATCAGGTTAGGTTAGGGTTTAGGGTTAGGGTTAGGGTTAGGGTTAGGAATAGGGGAGGGTTAGTGTTTACATTTTAGGGTTAGGGTTTAGGGATAGGGTTAGGGTTAGGGTTAGGGTTAGAGTTAGGGTTAGGGTTAGGGTTAGGGTTAGGTTTTAGGAATAAGGTTAGGGTTAGGGTTATTGTTACGGTTTAGGTTTAGCGTTAGGGTTAAGGTTAGGGTTTAGGGTTTAGGGTTAGGGTTAGGGTTAGAGTTAGGGTTTAGGCTTTAGGGTTAGGTTTACTGTTAGTGTTTAGGGTTTAGGGTTAGGGTTAGGGTTAGGGTTAGGGTTAGGGTTTAGTGTTTATGGTTAGGGTTAGCGTTAGGGTTAGGGTTTGGGTTTAGGGTTTAGGTTTAGGGTTAGGGTTAGTGTTAGGGTTTCGGGTTTAGTGTTAGGGTTACGGTTAGGGTTAGGGTTAGGTACACGTTTCGGGTTTGAGACATGGTTAGGTTTATTGTTAGGGTTATAGTTAAGTTTAGGTTTTGGCTGATGGTTAAGGTTAGGTTTAGGGACAGGGTTAGTTACAGGGTGAGGGTTAGAGTTAAAGATATAGAGACGGTAAGGGTCAGAGTTAGGTTTAGCGACAGTGTTAGGGTTAGGGTTACGGTTAGGTTAGGGTTAGGGTTAGAGTTAGGGTTCAGGGTTAGGGTTAGCGTTAGGGTTAGGGTTTAGGCTTTAGGGTTAGGGTTAGTGTTAGGGTTTAGGGTTTAGTGTTAGGGTTAGGGTTAGGGTTAGGGTTTAGTGTTTATGGTTTCGGTTAGCGTTAGTGTTAGGGTTTGGGTTTAGTGTTTAGGTTTAGGGTTAGGTTTAGTGTTAGGGTTAGGGTTAGGGTTAGGGTTAGGGTTTAGTGTTTATGGTTAGGGTTAGCGTTAGTGTTAGGGTTTGGGTTTAGTGTTTAGGTTTAGGGTTAGGTTTAGTGTTAGGGTTAGGGTTAGGGTTAGGGTTAGGGACAGGATTAGGGTTTGGGACATGGTTAGGTTTACTGTTAGGGTAATATTAAGTTTAGGTTTTGTCTGATGCTTAAGTTTAGGTTTAGGGACAGGGTTAGTGACAGGGTGAGGGTTAGAGTTAAGGTTGGAGAGACGGTAAGGGTCAGAGTTAGGTTTAGCGACAGTGTTACGGTTAGGGATCAGGTTAGGTTAGGGTTTAGGGTTAGGGTTAGGGTTAGGGTTAGGAATAGGGGAGGGTTAGTGTTTACATTTTAGGGTTAGGGTTTAGGGATAGGGTTAGGGTTAGGGTTAGGGTTAGGTTTAGAGTTAGGATTTAGGCCTTATGGATAGGGCTGGGTTAGAGTTAGGGCTTACGGTTTAGGGTTAGGGTTAGGGTTGTGGTTAGGGTTTCGGGTTTAGGGTTAGGGTTAAGTTTAGGGTTAGGGTTAGGTACACGATTCGGGTTTGAGACATGTTTAGGTTTAGTGTTAGGATTATGGTCAAGTTTAGGTTTTGGCTGATGGTTAAGGTTAGGTTTAGGGACAGGGTTAGTTACAAGGTGAGGGTTAGAGTTAAAGTTAGAGCGACGGTAAGGTACAGAGTTAGGTTTAGCGACAGTGTTAGGGTTAGGGTTAGGGTTAGGGTTAGGGTTAGGTTTTAGGGATAGGGTTAGGGTTAGGGTTAGGGTTTAGTGTTTATGGTTTCGGTTAGCGTTAGTGTTAGGTTTTGGGTTTAGTGTTTAGGTTTAGGGTTAGGTTTAGTGTTAGGGTTAGGGTTAGGGTTAGGGTTAGGGTTTAGTGTTTATGGTTAGGGTTAGCGTTAGTGTTAGGGTTTGGGTTTAGTGTTTAGGTTTAGGGTTAGGTTTAGTGTTAGGGTTAGGGTTAGGGTTAGGGTTAGGGTTAGGGACAGGATTAGGGTTTGGGACATGGTTAGGTTTACTGTTAGGGTAATATTAAGTTTAGGTTTTGTCTGATGCTTAAGTTTAGGTTTAGGGACAGGGTTAGTGACAGGGTGAGGTTTAGAGTTAAGGTTGGAGAGACGGTAAGGGTCAGAGTTAGGTTTAGCGACAGTGTTAGGTTTAGGGATCAGGTTAGGTTAGGGTTTAGGGTTAGCGTTAGGGTTAGGGTTAGGAATAGGGGAGGGTTAGTGTTTACATTTTAGGGTTAGGGTTTAGGGATAGGGTTAGGGTTAGGGTTAGGGTTAGGGTTAGAGTTAGGATTTAGGCTTTAGGCATAGGGTTAGGGTTAGAGTTAGGGCTTAAGGTTTAGGTTAGGGTTAGGGTTAGGGTTAGGGTTTCGGGTTTAGGGTTAGGGTTAAGTTTCGTGTTAGGGTTAGGTACACGATTCGGGTTTGAGATATGTTTAGGTTTAGTCTTAGGGTTATGGTTAAGTTTAGGTTTTGGCTGATGGTTAAGGTTAGGTTTAGGGACAGGGTTAGTTACAGGGTGAGGGTTAGAGATAAAGTTAGAGAGACGGTAAGGTTCAGAGTTAGGTTTAGCGACAGTGTTAGGGTTAGGGTTAGGGTTAGGGTTAGGGTTAGGTTTTAGGGATAGGGTTAGGGTTAGGGTTGCGGTTTACATTTAGAGTTAGGGTTAAGGTTAGGGTTTAGGGTTTAGGGTTAGGGTTAGGATTAGAGTTAGGGTTTAGGCTTTAGGGTTAGGGTTAGTGTTAGGGTTTAGGGTTTAGGGTTAGGGTTAGGGTTAGGGTTAGGGTTAGGCTTAGGGTTAGGGTTAGCGTTAGGGTTAGGGTTAGGGTTAGGGTTAGGGTTAGAGTTACGGTTTAGGTTTAGGGTTAGGGTTAAGGTTAGAGTTTAGGGTTTAGGGTTAGGGTTAGGGTTAGGGTTAGAGTTAGGATTTAGGCTTTAGGGATAGGGTTAGGGTTAGAGTTAGGGCTTACGGTTTAGGGTTAGGGTTAGGGTTTCGGGTTTAGGGTTAGGGTTAAGTTTAGGGTTAGGGTTAGGTACACGATTCGGGTTTGAGACATGTTTAGGTTTAGTGTTAGGGTTATGGTTAAGTTTAGGTTTTGGCTGATGGTTAAGTTTAGGTTTAGGGACAGGGTTAGTGACAGGGTGAGGGTTAGAGTTAAGGTTGGAGAGACGGTAAGGGTCAGAGTTAGGTTTAGCGACAGTGTTAGGGTTAGGGATCAGGTTAGGTTAGGGTTTAGGATTAGGGTTAGTGTTAGGGTTAGGGTTAGAGTTAGGATTTAGGCTTTAGGGATAGGGTTAGGGTTAGAGTTAGGGCTTACGGTTTAGGGTTAGGGTTAGGGTTTCGGGTTTAGGGTTAGGGTTAAGTTTAGGGTTAGGGTTAGGTACACGATTCGGGTTTGAGACATGTTTAGCTTTAGTGTTAGGGTTATGGTTAAGTTTAGGTTTTGGCTGATGGTTAAGTTTAGGTTTAGGGACAGGGTTAGTGACAGGGTGAGGGTTAGAGTTAAGGTTGGAGAGACGGTAAGGGTCAGAGTTAGGTTTAGCGACAGTGTTAGGGTTAGGGATCAGGTTAGGTTAGGGTTTAGGGTTAGGGTTAGGGTTAGGGTTAGGAATAGGGGAGGGTTAGTGTTTACATTTTAGGGTTAGGGTTTAGGGATAGGGTTAGGGTTAGGGTTAGGGTTAGAGTTATGGTTAGGGTTAGGGTTAGGGTTAGGTTTTAGGGATAAGGTTAGGGTTAGGGTTATTGTTACGGTTTAGGTTTAGCGTTAGGGTTAAGGTTAGGGTTTAGGGTTTAGGGTTAGGGTTAGGGTTAGAGTTAGGGTTTAGGCTTTAGGGTTAGGTTTACTGTTAGTGTTTAGGGTTTAGGGTTAGGGTTAGGGTTAGGGTTAGGGTTAGGGTTTAGTGTTTATGGTTAGGGTTAGCGTTAGGGTTAGGGTTTGGGTTTAGGGTTTAGGTTTAGGGTTAGGGTTAGTGTTAGGGTTTCGGGTTTAGTGTTAGGGTTACGGTTAGGGTTAGGGTTAGGTACACGTTTCGGGTTTGAGACATGGTTAGGTTTATTGTTAGGGTTATAGTTAAGTTTAGGTTTTGGCTGATGGTTAAGGTTAGGTTTAGGGACAGGGTTAGTTACAGGGTGAGGGTTAGAGTTAAAGATATAGAGACGGTAAGGGTCAGAGTTAGGTTTAGCGACAGTGTTAGGGTTAGGGTTACGGTTAGGTTAGGGTTAGGGTTAGAGTTAGGGTTCAGGGTTAGGGTTAGCGTTAGGGTTAGGGTTTAGGCTTTAGGGTTAGGGTTAGTGTTAGGGTTTAGGGTTTAGTGTTAGGGTTAGGGTTAGGGTTAGGGTTTAGTGTTTATGGTTTCAGTTAGCGTTAGTGTTAGGGTTTGGGTTTAGTGTTTAGGTTTAGGGTTAGGTTTAGTGTTAGGGTTAGGGTTAGGGTTAGGGTTAGGGTTTAGTGTTTATGGTTAGGGTTAGCGTTAGTGTTAGGGTTTGGGTTTAGTGTTTAGGTTTAGGGTTAGGTTTAGTGTTAGGGTTAGGGTTAGGGTTAGGGTTAGGGACAGGATTAGGGTTTGGGACATGGTTAGGTTTACTGTTAGGGTAATATTAAGTTTAGGTTTTGTCTGATGCTTAAGTTTAGGTTTAGGGACAGGGTTAGTGACAGGGTGAGGGTTAGAGTTAAGGTTGGAGAGACGGTAAGGGTCAGAGTTAGGTTTAGCGACAGTGTTACGGTTAGGGATCAGGTTAGGTTAGGGTTTAGGGTTAGGGTTAGGGTTAGGGTTAGGAATAGGGGAGGGTTAGTGTTTACATTTTAGGGTTAGGGTTTAGGGATAGGGTTAGGGTTAGGGTTAGGGTTAGGTTTAGAGTTAGGATTTAGGCCTTATGGATAGGGCTGGGTTAGAGTTAGGGCTTACGGTTTAGGGTTAGGGTTAGGGTTGTGGTTAGGGTTTCGGGTTTAGGGTTAGGGTTAAGTTTAGGGTTAGGGTTAGGTACACGATTCGGGTTTGAGACATGTTTAGGTTTAGTGTTAGGATTATGGTCAAGTTTAGGTTTTGGCTGATGGTTAAGGTTAGGTTTAGGGACAGGGTTAGTTACAAGGTGAGGGTTAGAGTTAAAGTTAGAGCGACGGTAAGGTACAGAGTTAGGTTTAGCGACAGTGTTAGGGTTAGGGTTAGGGTTAGGGTTAGGGTTAGGTTTTAGGGATAGGGTTAGGGTTAGGGTTGCGGTTTACGTTTAGAATTAGGGTTAAGGTTAGGGTTTAGGGTTTAGGGTTAGGGTTAGGGTTAGAGTTAGGGTTTAGGCTTTAGGGTTAGGGTTAGTGTTAGGGTTTAGGGTTTAGGTTTAGGGTTAGGGTTAGTGTTAGGGTTTCGGGTTTAGTGTTAGGGTTACGGTTAGGGTTAGGGTTAGGTACACGTTTCGGGTTTGAGACATGGTTAGGTTTATTGTTAGGGTTATAGTTAAGTTTAGGTTTTGGCTGATGGTTAAGGTTAGGTTTAGGGACAGGGTTAGTTACAGGGTGAGGGTTAGAGTTAAAGATATAGAGACGGTAAGGGTCAGAGTTAGGTTTAGCGACAGTGTTAGGGTTAGGGTTACGGTTAGGTTAGGGTTAGGGTTAGAGTTAGGGTTCAGGGTTAGGGTTAGGGTTAGGGTTATGGTTTAGGCTTTAGGGTTAGGGTTAGTGTTAGGGTTTAGGGTTTAGTGTTAGGGTTAGGGTTAGGGTTAGTGTTTAGTGTTTATGGTTTCGGTTAGCGTTAGTGTTAGGGTTTGGGTTTAGTGTTTAGGTTTAGGGTTAGGTTTAGTGTTAGGGTTAGGGTTAGGGTTAGGGTTAGGGTTTAGTGTTTATGGTTAGGGTTAGCGTTAGTGTTAGGGTTTGGGTTTAGTGTTTAGGTTTAGGGTTAGGTTTAGTGTTAGGGTTAGGGTTAGGGTTAGGGTTAGGGTTAGGGACAGGATTAGGGTTTGGGACATGGTTAGGTTTACTGTTAGGGTAATATTAAGTTTAGGTTTTGTCTGATGCTTAAGTTTAGGTTTAGGGACAGGGTTAGTGACAGGGTGAGGTTTAGAGTTAAGGTTGGAGAGACGGTAAAGGTCAGAGTTAGGTTTAGCGACAGTGTTAGGGTTAGGGATCAGGTTAGGTTAGGGTTTAGGGTTAGCGTTAGGGTTAGGGTTAGGAATAGGGGAGGGTTAGTGTTTACATTTTAGGGTTAGGGTTTAGGGATAGGGTTAGGGTTAGGGTTAGGGTTAGGGTTAGAGTTAGGATTTAGGCTTTAGGCATAGGGTTAGGGTTAGAGTTAGGGCTTACGGTTTAGGGTTAGGGTTAGGGTTAGGGTTAGGGTTTCGGGTTTAGGGTTAGGGTTAAGTTTCGTGTTAGGGTTAGGTACACGATTCGGGTTTGAGATATGTTTAGGTTTAGTCTTAGGGTTATGGTTAAGTTTACGTTTTGGCTGATGGTTAAGGTTTGGTTTAGGGACAGGGTTAGTTACAGGTTGAGGGTTAGAGATAAAGTTAGAGAGACGGTAAGGTACAGAGTTAGGTTTAGCGACAGTGTTAGGGTTAGGGTTAGGGTTAGGGTTAGGTTTTAGGGATAGGGTTAGGGTTAGGGTTGCGGTTTACGTTTAGAGTTAGGGTTAAGGTTAAGGTTTAGGGTTTAGGGTTAGGGTTAGGGTTAGAGTTAGGGTTTAGGCTTTAGGGTTAGGGTTAGTGTTAGGGTTTAGGGTTTAGGGTTAGGGTTAGGGTTAGGGTTAGGGTTAGGCTTAGGGTTAGGGTTAGCGTTAGGGTTAGGGTTAGGGTTAGGGTTAGGGTTAGAGTTACGGTTTAGGTTTAGGGTTAGGGTTAAGGTTAGAGTTTAGGGTTTAGGGTTAGGGTTAGGGTTAGGGTTAGTATTAGGTTTAGGGTTAGGGACAGGATTAGGGTTTGGGACATGGTTAGGTTTACTTTTAGGGTTATACTAAGTTTTGGTTTTGTCTGATGCTTAAGTTTAGGTTTAGGGACAGGGTTAGTGACAGGGTGAGGGTTAGAGTTAAGGTTGGAGAGACGGTAAGGGTCAGAGTTAGGTTTAGCGACAGTGATAGGGTTAGGGATCAGGTTAGGTTAGGGTTTAGGATTAGGGTTAGTGTTAGGGTTAGGGTTAGGGTTAGAGTTAGGATTTAGGCTTTAGGGATAGGGTTAGGGTTAGAGTTAGGGCTTACGGTTTAGGGTTAGGGTTAGGGTTAGGGTTAGGGTTTCGGGTTTAGGGTTAGGGTTAAGTTTAGGGTTAGGGTTAGGTACACGATTCGGGTTTGAGACATGTTTAGGTTTAGTGTTAGGGTTATGGTTAAGTTTAGGTTTTGGCTGATGGTTAAGTTTAGGTTTAGGGACAGGGTTAGTGACAGGGTGAGGGTTAGAGTTAAGGTTGGAGAGACGGTAAGGGTCAGAGTTAGGTTTAGCGACAGTGTTAGGGTTAGGGATCAGGTTAGGTTAGGGTTTAGGGTTAGGGTTAGGGTTAGGGTTAGGAATAGGGGAGGGTTAGTGTTTACATTTTAGGGTTAGGGTTTAGGGATAGGGTTAGGGTTAGGGTTAGGGTTAGAGTTAGGGTTAGGGTTAGGGTTAGGGTTAGGTTTTAGGGATAAGGTTAGGGTTAGGGTTATGGTTACGGTTTAGGTTTAGCGTTAGGGTTAAGGTTAGGGTTTAGGGTTTAGGGTTAGGGTTAGGGTTAGAGTTAGGGTTTAGGCTTTAGGGTTAGGTTTACTGTTAGTGTTTAGGGTTTAGGGTTAGGGTTAGGGTTAGGGTTAGGGTTAGGGTTTAGTGTTTATGGTTAGGGTTAGCGTTAGGGTTAGGGATTGGGTTTAGGGTTTAGGTTTAGGGTTAGGGTTAGTGTTAGGGTTTCGGGTTTAGTGTTAGGGTTACGGTTAGGGTTAGGGTTAGGTACACGTTTCGGGTTTGAGACATGGTTAGGTTTATTGTTAGGGTTATAGTTAAGTTTAGGTTTTGGCTGATGGTTAAGGTTAGGTTTAGGGACAGGGTTAGTTACAGGGTGAGGGTTAGAGTTAAAGATATAGAGACGGTAAGGGTCAGAGTTAGGTTTAGCGACAGTGTTAGGGTTAGGGTTACGGTTAGGTTAGGGTTAGGGTTAGAGTTAGGGTTCAGGGTTAGGGTTAGGGTTAGGGTTAGGGTTTAGGCTTTAGGGTTAGGGTTAGTGTTAGGGTTTAGGGTTTAGTGTTAGGGTTAGGGTTAGGGTTAGGGTTTAGTGTTTATGGTTTCGGTTAGCGTTAGTGTTAGGGTTTGGGTTTAGTGTTTAGGTTTAGGGTTAGGTTTAGTGTTAGGGTTAGGGTTAGGGTTAGGGTTAGGGTTTAGTGTTTATGGTTAGGGTTAGCGTTAGTGTTAGGGTTTGGGTTTAGTGTTTAGGTTTAGGGTTAGGTTTAGTGTTAGGGTTAGGGTTAGGGTTAGGGTTAGGGTTAGGGACAGGATTAGGGTTTGGGACATGGTTAGGTTTACTGTTAGGGTAATATTAAGTTTAGGTTTTGTCTGATGCTTAAGTTTAGGTTTAGGGACAGGGTTAGTGACAGGGTGAGGTTTAGAGTTAAGGTTGGAGAGACGGTAAGGGTCAGAGTTAGGTTTAGCGACAGTGTTAGGGTTAGGGATCAGGTTAGGTTAGGGTTTAGGGTTAGCGTTAGGGTTAGGGTTAGGAATAGGGGAGGGTTAGTGTTTACATTTTAGGGTTAGGGTTTAGGGTTAGGGTTAGGGTTAGGGTTAGGGTTAGGCTTAGGGTTAGGGTTAGCGTTAGGGTTAGGGTTAGGGTTAGGGTTAGGGTTAGAGTTACGGTTTAGGTTTAGGGTTAGGGTTAAGGTTAGAGTTCAGTGTTTAGGGTTAGGGTTAGGGTTAGGGTTAGTATTAGGTTTAGGGTTAGGGACAGGATTAGGGTTTGGGACATGGTTAGGTTTACTGTTAGGGTTATATTAAGTTTTGGTTTTGTCTGATGCTTAAGTTTAGGTTTAGGGACAGGGTTAGTGACAGGGTGAGGGTTAGAGTTAAGGTTGGAGAGACGGTAAGGGTCAGAGTTAGGTTTAGCGACAGTGTTAGGGTTAGGGATCAGGTTAGGTTAGGGTTTAGGATTAGGGTTAGTGTTAGGGTTAGGGTTAGGGTTAGAGTTAGGATTTAGGCTTTAGGGATAGGGTTAGGGTTAGAGTTAGGGCTTACGGTTTAGGGTTAGGGTTAGGGTTAGGGTTAGGGTTTCGGGTTTAGGGTTAGGGTTAAGTTTAGGGTTAGGGTTAGGTACACGATTCGGGTTTGAGACATGTTTAGGTTTAGTGTTAGGGTTATGGTTAAGTTTAGGTTTTGGCTGATGGTTAAGTTTAGGTTTAGGGACAGGGTTAGTGACAGGGTGAGGGTTAGAGTTAAGGTTGGAGAGACGGTAAGGGTCAGAGTTAGGTTTAGCGACAGTGTTAGGGTTAGGGATCAGGTTAGGTTAGGGTTTAGGGTTAGGGTTAGGGTTAGGGTTAGGAATAGGGGAGGGTTAGTGTTTACATTTTAGGGTTAGGGTTTAGGGATAGGGTAAGGGTTAGGGTTAGGGTTAGAGTTAGGGTTAGGGTTAGGGTTAGGGTTAGGTTTTAGGGATAAGTTTAGGGTTAGGGTTATGGTTACGGTTTAGGTTTAGCGTTAGGGTTAAGGTTAGGGTTTAGGGTTTAGGGTTAGGGTTAGGGTTAGAGTTAGGGTTTAGGCTTTAGGGTTAGGTTTACTGTTAGTGTTTAGGGTTTAGGGTTAGGGTTAGGGTTAGGGTTAGGGTTAGGGTTTAGTGTTTATGGTTAGGGTTAGCGTTAGGGTTAGGGTTTGGGTTTAGGGTTTAGGTTTAGGGTTAGGGTTAGTGTTAGGGTTTCGGGTTTAGTGTTAGGGTTACGGTTAGGGTTAGGGTTAGGTTAGGGTTAGGGTTAGAGTTAGGGTTTAGGGTTAGGGTTAGGGTTAGGGTTAGGTTAGGGTTAGGGTTAGAGTTAGGGTTTAGGGTTAGGGTTAGGGTTAGGGTTTAGGATTTAGGGTTAGTGTTAGGGTTAGGGTTAGGGTTAGGGTTAGGGACAGGATTAGGGTTTGGGACATGGTTAGGTTTACTGTTAGGGTAATATTAAGTTTAGGTTTTGTCTGATGCTTAAGTTTAGGTTTAGGGAAAGGGTTAGTGACAGGGTGAGGGTTAGAGTTAAGGTTGGAGAGACGGTAAGGGTCAGAGTTAGGTTTAGCGACAGTGTTACGGTTAGGGATCAGGTTAGGTTAGGGTTTAGGGTTAGGGTTAGGGTTAGGGTTAGGAATAGGGGAGGGTTAGTGTTTACATTTTAGGGTTAGGGTTTAGGGATAGGGTTAGGGTTAGGGTTAGAGTTAGGATTTAGGCCTTATGGATAGGGTTAGGGTTAGAGTTAGGGCTTACGGTTTAGGGTTAGGGTTAGGGTTGTGGTTAGGGTTTCGGGTTTAGGGTTAGGGTTAAGTTTAGGGTTAGGGTTAGGTACACGATTCGGGTTTGAGACATGTTTAGGTTTAGTGTTAGGGTTATGGTCAAGTTTAGGTTTTGGCTGATGGTTAAGGTTAGGTTTAGGGACAGGGTTAGTGACAGGGTGAGGGTTAGAGTTAAGGTTGGAGAGACGGTAAGGGTCAGAGTTAGGTTTAGCGACAGTGTTAGGGTTAGGGATCAGGTTAGGTTAGGGTTTAGGGTTAGGGTTAGGGTTAGGGTTAGGAATAGGGGAGGGTTAGTGTTTACATTTTAGGGTTAGGGTTTAGGGATAGGGTTAGGGTTAGGGTTAGGGTTAGAGTTAGGGTTAGGGTTAGGGTTAGGGTTAGGTTTTAGGGATAAGGTTAGGGTTAGGGTTATGGTTACGGTTTAGGTTTAGCGTTAGGGTTAAGGTTAGGGTTTAGGGTTTAGGGTTAGGGTTAGGGTTAGAGTTAGGGTTTAGGCTTTAGGGTTAGGTTTACTGTTAGTGTTTAGGGTTTAGGGTTAGGGTTAGGGTTAGGGTTAGGGTTTAGTGTTTATGGTTAGGGTTAGCGTTAGGGTTAGGGTTTGGGTTTAGGGTTTAGGTTTAGGGTTAGGGTTAGTGTTAGGGTTTCGGGTTTAGTGTTAGGGTTACGGTTAGGGTTAGGGTTAGGTTATGGTTAGGGTTAGAGTTAGGGTTTAGGGTTAGGGTTAGGGTTAGGGTTAGGTTAGGGTTAGGGTTAGAGTTAGGGTTTAGGGTTAGGGTTAGGGTTAGGGTTTAGGATTTAGGGTTAGTGTTAGGGTTAGGGTTAGGGTTAGGGTTAGGGACAGGATTAGGGTTTGGGACATGGTTAGGTTTACTGTTAGGGTAATATTAAGTTTAGGTTTTGTCTGATGCTTAAGTTTAGGTTTAGGGACAGGGTTAGTGACAGGGTGAGGGTTAGAGTTAAGGTTGGAGAGACGGTAATGGTCAGAGTTAGGTTTAGCGACAGTGTTACGGTTAGGGATCAGGTTAGGTTAGGGTTTAGGGTTAGGGTTATGGTTAGGGTTAGGAATAGGGGAGGGTTAGTGTTTACATTTTAGCGTTAGGGTTTAGGGATAGGGTTAGGGTTAGGGTTAGAGTTAGGATTTAGGCCTTATGGATAGGGTTAGGGTTAGAGTTAGGGCTTACGGTTTAGGGTTAGGGTTAGGGTTGTGGTTAGGGTTTCGGGTTTAGGGTTAGGGTTAAGTTTAGGGTTAGGGTTAGGTACACGATTCGGGTTTGAGACATGTTTAGGTTTAGTGTTAGGGTTATGGTCAAGTTTAGGTTTTGGCTGATGGTTAAGGTTAGGTTTAGGGACAGGGTTAGTTACAAGGTGAGGGTTAGAGTTAAAGTTAGAGAGACGGTAAGGTACAGAGTTAGGTTTAGCGAAAGTGTTAGGGTTAGGGTTAGGGTTAGGTTAGGGTTAGGTTTAGGGTTAGGGTTAGGTTTGGTTTTAGGGATAGGGTTAGGGTTAGGGTTACGGTTTAGGTTTAGGATTAGGGTTAAGGTTAGGGTCTAGGGTTTAGGGTTAGGGTTAGGGTTAGGGTTAGCATTAGGTTTAGGGTTAGGGACAGGATTAAGGTTTGGGACATGGTTAGGGTTAGGGTTAGGGTTAGGGTTAGGGTTAGGTTTTAGGGATAGGGTTAGGGTTAGGGTTACGGTTTAGGTTTAGGGTTAGGGTTAAGGTTAGGGTTTAGGGTTTAGGGTTAGGGTTAGGGTTAGAGATAGGGTTTAGGCTTTAGGGTTAGGGATAGTGTTAGGGTTTAGTGTTTAGGGTTAGGGTTAGGGTTAGGGTTAGGTTTAGTGTTTAAGGTTAGGGTTAGCGTTAGGGTTAGGGTTTGGGTTTAGGGTTTAGATTTAGGGTTAGGGTTAGTGTTAGGGTTTCGGGTTTAGTGTTAGGGTTAAGGTTATGGTTAGGTTTAGGTACACGATTCGGGTTTGAGACATGTTTAGGTTTTGTGTTAGGGTTATACTTAAGTTTAGGTTTTGGCTGATGGTTAAGGTTAGGTTTAGGGACAGGGTTAGTTACAGGGTTAGGGTTAGAGTTAAAGATAGAGAGACACTAAGTGTCAGAGTTAGGTTTAGCGACAGTGTTAGGGTTAGGGTTAGGGTTAGGTTAGGATTAGGGTTAGGGTAAGGGTTAGGGTTAGGGTTAGGGATAGGGTTAGGGTTAGGGTTACGGTTTAGGTTTAGGGTTAGGGTTAAGGTTAGGGTTTAGGGTTTAGGGTTAGTGTTAGGGTTAGGGTTAGCATTAGTTTTAGGGTTAGGGACAGGATTAGGGTTTGGGACATGGTTAGGTTTACTGTTAGGGTTATATTAAGTTTAGGTTTTGTCTGATGCTTAAGTTTAGGTTTACGGACAGGGTTAGTGACAGGGTGAGGGTTAGAGTTAAGGTTGGAGAGAGGATAAGGGTCAGAGTTAGGTTTAGCGACAGTGTTAGGGTTAGGGATCAGGTTAGGTTAGGTTTTAGGGTTAGGGTTAGGGTTAGGGTTAGGAATAGGGGAGGGTTAGTGTTTACATTTTAGGGTTAGGGTTTAGGGATAGGGTTAGGGTTAGGGTTAGGGTTAGGGTTAGAGTTAGGATTTAGGCTTTAGGGATAGGGTTAGGGTTAGAGTTAGGGCTTACGGTTTAGGGTTAGGGTTAGTGTTAGGGTTAGGGTTTCGGGTTTAGGGTTAGGGTTAAGTTTCGTGTTAGTGTTAGGTACACGATTCGGGTTTGAGATATGTTTAGGTTTAGTCTTAGGGTTATGGTTAAGTTTAGGTTTTGGCTGATGGTTAAGGTTAGGTTTAGGGACAGGGTTAGTTACAGGGTGAGGGTTAGAGATAAAGTTAGAGAGACGGTAAGGTACAGAGTTAGGTTTAGCGACAGTGTTAGGGTTAGGGTTAGGGTTAGGGTTAGGGTTAGGTTTTAGGGATAGGGTTAGGGTTAGGGTTGCGGTTTACGTTTAGAGTTAGGGTTAAGGTTAGGGTTTAGGGTTTAGGGTTAGGGTTAGGGTTAGAGTTAGGGTTTAGGCTTTAGGGTTAGGGTTAGTGTTAGGGTTTAGGGTTTAGGGTTAGGGTTAGGGTTAGGGTTAGGGTTAGGCTTAGGGTTAGGGTTAGCGTTAGGGTTAGGGTTAGGGTTAGGGTTAGGGTTAGAGTTACGGTTTAGGTTTAGGGTTAGGGTTAAGGTTAGAGTTTAGGGTTTAGGGTTAGGGTTAGGGTTAGGGTTAGCATTAGGTTTAGGGTTAGGGACAGGATTAGGGTTTGGGACATGGTTAGGTTTACTTTTAGGCTTATATTAAGTTTAGGTTTTGTCTGATGCTTAAGTTTAGGTTTAGGGACAGGGTTAGTGACAGGGTGAGGGTTAGAGTTAAGGTTTGAGAGACGGTAAGGGTCAGAGTTAGGTTTAGCGACAGTGTTAGGGTTAGGGATCAGGTTAGGTTAGGGTTTAGGATTAGGGTTAGGGTTAGGGTTAGGGTTAGGGTTAGAGTTAGGATTTAGGCTTTAGGGATAGGGTTAGGGTTAGAGTTAGGGTTAGGGTTAGGGTTAGGGTTAGGGTTAGGTTTTAGGGATAGGGTTAGGGTTAGGGTTACGGTTACGGTTTAGGGTTAGGGTTAAGGTTAGCGTTTAGGGTTTAGGGTTAGGGTTAGGGTTAGAGTAAGGGTTTAGGCTTTAGGGTTAGGGTTAGTGTTAGGGTTTAGGGTTTAGTGTTAGGGTTAGGGTTAGGGTTAGGGTTTAGTGTTTATGGTTTCGGTTAGCGTTAGTGTTAGGGTTTGGGTTTAGTGTTTAGGTTTAGGGTTAGGTTTAGTGTTAGGGTTAGGGTTAGGGTTAGGGTTAGGGTTTAGTGTTTATGGTTAGGGTTAGCGTTAGTGTTAGGGTTTGGGTTTAGTGTTTAGGTTTAGGGTTAGGTTTAGTGTTAGGGTTAGGGTTAGGGTTAGGGTTAGGGACAGGATTAGGGTTTGGGACATGGTTAGGTTTACTGTTAGGGTAATATTAAGTTTAGGTTTTGTCTGATGCTTAAGTTTAGGTTTAGGGACAGGGTTAGTGACAGGGTGAGGTTTAGAGTTAAGGTTGGAGAGACGGTAAGGGTCAGAGTTAGGTTTAGCGACAGTGTTAGGGTTAGGGATCAGGTTAGGTTAGGGTTTAGGGTTAGCGTTAGGGTTAGGGTTAGGAATAGGGGAGGGTTAGTGTTTACATTTTAGGGTTAGGGTTTAGGGATAGGGTTAGGGTTAGGGTTAGGGTTAGGGTTAGAGTTCGGATTTAGGCTTTAGGCATAGGGTTAGGGTTAGAGTTAGGACTTACGGTTTAGGGTTAGGGTTAGGGTTAGGGTTAGGGTTTCGGGTTTAGGGTTAGGGTTAAGTTTCGTGTTAGGGTTAGGTACACGATTCGGGTTTGAGATATGTTTAGGTTTAGTCTTAGGGTTATGGTTAAGTTTACGTTTTGGCTGATGGTTAAGGTTAGGTTTAGGGACAGGGTTAGTTACAGGGTGAGGGTTAGAGATAAAGTTAGAGAGACGGTAAGGTACAGAGTTAGGTTTAGCGACAGTGTTAGGGTTAGGGTTAGGGTTAGGGTTAGGTTTTAGGGATAGGGTTAGGGTTAGGGTTGCGGTTTACGTTTAGAGTTAGGGTTAAGGTTAAGGTTTAGGGTTTAGGGTTAGGGTTAGGGTTAGAGTTAGGGTTTAGGCTTTAGGGTTAGGGTTAGTGTTAGGGTTTAGGGTTTAGGGTTAGGGTTAGGGTTAGGGTTAGGGTTAGGCTTAGGGTTAGGGTTAGCGTTAGGGTTAGGGTTAGGGTTAGGGTTAGGGTTAGAGTTACGGTTTAGGTTTAGGGTTAGGGTTAAGGTTAGAGTTTAGGGTTTAGGGTTAGGGTTAGGGTTAGGGTTAGTATTAGGTTTAGGGTTAGGGACAGGATTAGGGTTTGGGACATGGTTAGGTTTACTTTTAGGGTTATACTAAGTTTTGGTTTTGTCTGATGCTTAAGTTTAGGTTTAGGGACAGGGTTAGTGACAGGGTGAGGGTTAGAGTTAAGGTTGGAGAGACGGTAAGGGTCAGAGTTAGGTTTAGCGACAGTGTTAGGGTTAGGGATCAGGTTAGGTTAGGGTTTAGGATTAGGGTTAGTGTTAGGGTTAGGGTTAGGGTTAGAGTTAGGATTTAGGCTTTAGGGATAGGGTTAGGGTTAGAGTTAGGGCTTACGGTTTAGGGTTAGGGTTAGGGTTAGGGTTAGGGTTTCGGGTTTAGGGTTAGGGTTAAGTTTAGGGTTAGGGTTAGGTACACGATTCGGGTTTGAGACATGTTTAGGTTTAGTGTTAGGGTTATGGTTAAGTTTAGGTTTTGGCTGATGGTTAAGTTTAGGTTTAGGGACAGGGTTAGTGACAGGGTGAGGGTTAGAGTTAAGGTTGGAGAGACGGTAAGGGTCAGAGTTAGGTTTAGCGACAGTGTTAGGGTTAGGGATCAGGTTAGGTTAGGGTTTAGGGTTAGGGTTAGGGTTAGGGTTAGGAATAGGGGAGGGTTAGTGTTTACATTTTAGGGTTAGGGTTTAGGGATAGGGTTAGGGTTAGGGTTAGGGTTAGAGTTAGGGTTAGGGTTAGGGTTAGGGTTAGATTTAGGGATAAGGTTAGGGTTAGGGTTATGGTTACGGTTTAGGTTTAGCGTTAGGGTTAAGGTTAGGGTTTAGGGTTTAGGGTTAGGGTTAGGGTTAGAGTTAGGGTTTAGGCTTTAGGGTTAGGTTTACTGTTAGTGTTTAGGGTTTAGGGTTAGGGTTAGGGTTAGGGTTAGGGTTAGGGTTTAGTGTTTATGGTTAGGGTTAGCGTTAGGGTTAGGGTTTGGGTTTAGGGTTTAGGTTTAGGGTTAGGGTTAGTGTTAGGGTTTCGGGTTTAGTGTTAGGGTTACGGTTAGGGTTAGGGTTAGGTTAGGGTTAGGGTTAGAGTTAGGGTTTAGGGTTAGGGTTAGGGTTAGGGTTAGGTTAGGGTTAGGGTTAGAGTTAGGGTTTAGGGTTAGGGTTAGGGTTAGGGTTTAGGATTTAGGGTTAGTGTTAGGGTTAGGGTTAGGGTTAGGGTTAGGGACAGGATTAGGGTTTGGGACATGGTTAGGTTTACTGTTAGGGTAATATTAAGTTTAGGTTTTGTCTGATGCTTAAGTTTAGGTTTAGGGACAGGGTTAGTGACAGGGTGAGGGTTAGAGTTAAGGTTGGAGAGACGGTAAGGGTCAGAGTTAGGTTTAGCGACAGTGTTACGGTTAGGGATCAGGTTAGGTTAGGGTTTAGGGTTAGGGTTAGGGTTAGGATTAGGAATAGGGGAGGGTTAGTGTTTACATTTTAGGGTTAGGGTTTAGGGATAGGGTTAGGGTTAGGGTTAGAGTTAGGATTTAGGCCTTATGGATAGGGTTAGGGTTAGAGTTAGGGCTTACGGTTTAGGGTTAGGGTTAGGGTTGTGGTTAGGCTTTCGGGTTTAGGGTTAGGGTTAAGTTTAGGGTTAGGGTTAGGTACACGATTCGGGTTTGAGACATGTTTAGGTTTAGTGTTAGGGTTATGGTCAAGTTTAGGTTTTGGCTGATGGTTAAGGTTAGGTTTAGGGACAGGGTTAGTGACAGGGTGAGGGTTAGAGTTAAGGTTGGAGAGACGGTAAGGGTCAGAGTTAGGTTTAGCGACAGTGTTAGGGTTAGGGATCAGGTTAGGTTAGGGTTTAGGGTTAGGGTTAGGGTTAGGGTTAGGAATAGGGGAGGGTTAGTGTTTACATTTTAGGGTTAGGGTTTAGGGATAGGGTTAGGGTTAGGGTTAGAGTTAGGGTTAGGGTTAGGGTTAGGGTTAGGTTTTAGGGATAAGGTTAGGGTTAGGGTTATGGTTACGGTTTAGGTTTAGCGTTAGGGTTAAGGTTAGGGTTTAGGGTTTAGGGTTAGGGTTAGGGTTAGAGTTAGGGTTTAGGCTTTAGGGTTAGGTTTACTGTTAGTGTTTAGGGTTTAGGGTTAGGGTTAGGGTTAGGGTTAGGGTTAGGGTTTAGTGTTTATGGTTAGGGTTAGCGTTAGGGTTAGGGTTTGGGTTTAGGGTTTAGGTTTAGGGTTAGGGTTAGTGTTAGGGTTTCGGGTTTAGTGTTAGGGTTACGGTTAGGGTTAGGGTTAGGTTAGGGTTAGGGTTAGAGTTAGGGTTTAGGGTTAGGGTTAGGGTTAGGGTTTAGGGTTAGGGTTAGGGTTAGGGTTTAGGATTTAGGGTTAGTGTTAGGGTTAGGGTTAGGGTTAGGGTTAGGGTTAGGGTTTAGGATTTAGGGTTAGTGTTAGGGTTAGGGTTAGGGTTAGGGTTAGGGACAGGATTAGGGTTTGGGACATGGTTAGGTTTACTGTTAGGGTAATATTAAGTTTAGGTTTTGTCTGATGCTTAAGTTTAGGTTTAGGGACAGGGTTAGTGACAGGGTGAGGGTTAGAGTTAAGGTTGGAGAGACGGTAAGGGTCAGAGTTAGGTTTAGCGACAGTGTTACGGTTAGGGATCAGGTTAGGTTAGGGTTTAGGGTTAGGGTTAGGGTTAGGGTTAGGAATAGGGGAGGGTTAGTGTTTACATTTTAGGGTTAGGGTTTAGGGATAGGGTTAGGGTTAGGGTTAGAGTTAGGATTTAGGCCTTATGGATAGGGTTAGGGTTAGAGTTAGGGCTTACGGTTTAGGGTTAGGGTTAGGGTTGTGGTTAGGGTTTCGGGTTTAGGGTTAGGGTTAAGTTTAGGGTTAGGGTTAGGTACACGATTCGGGTTTGAGACATGTTTAGGTTTAGTGTTAGGGTTATGGTCAAGTTTAGGTTTTGGCTGATGGTTAAGGTTAGGTTTAGGGACAGGGTTAGTTACAAGGTGAGGGTTAGAGTTAAAGTTAGAGAGACGGTAAGGTACAGAGTTAGGTTTAGCGAAAGTGTTAGGGTTAGGGTTAGGGTTAGGTTAGGGTTAGGGTTAGGGTTAGGGTTAGGTTTGGTTTTAGGGATAGGGTTAGGGTTAGGGTTACGGTTTAGGTTTAGGATTAGGGTTAAGGTTAGGGTCTAGGGTTTAGGGTTAGGGTTAGGGTTAGGGTTAGCATTAGGTTTAGGGTTAGGGACAGGATTAAGGTTTGGGACATGGTTAGGGTTAGGGTTAGGGTTAGGGTTAGGGTTAGGTTTTAGGGATAGGGTTAGGGTTAGGGTTACGGTTTAGGTTTAGGGTTAGGGTTAAGGTTAGGGTTTAGGGTTTAGGGTTAGGGTTAGGGTTAGAGATAGGGTTTAGGCTTTAGGGTTAGGGATAGTGTTAGGGTTTAGTGTTTAGGGTTAGGGTTAGGGTTAGGGTTAGGTTTAGTGTTTAAGGTTAGGGTTAGCGTTAGGGTTAGGGTTTGGGTTTAGGGTTTAGGTTTAGGGTTAGGGTTAGTGTTAGGGTTTCGGGTTTAGTGTTAGGGTTAAGGTTATGGTTAGGTTTAGGTACACGATTCGGGTTTGAGACATGTTTAGGTTTTGTGTTAGGGTTATACTTAAGTTTAGGTTTTGGCTGATGGTTAAGGTTAGGTTTAGGGACAGGGTTAGTTACAGGGTTAGGGTTAGAGTTAAAGATAGAGAGACACTAAGTGTCAGAGTTAGGTTTAGCGACAGTGTTAGGGTTAGGGTTAGGGTTAGGTTAGGATTAGGGTTAGGGTAAGGGTTAGGGTTAGGGTTAGGGATAGGGTTAGGGTTAGGGTTACGGTTTAGGTTTAGGGTTAGGGTTAAGGTTAGGGTTTAGGGTTTAGGGTTAGTGTTAGGGTTAGGGTTAGCATTAGTTTTAGGGTTAGGGACAGGATTAGGGTTTGGGACATGGTTAGGTTTACTGTTAGGGTTATATTAAGTTTAGGTTTTGTCTGATGCTTAAGTTTAGGTTTACGGACAGGGTTAGTGACAGGGTGAGGGTTAGAGTTAAGGTTGGAGAGAGGGTAAGGGTCAGAGTTAGGTTTAGCGACAGTGTTAGGGTTAGGGATCAGGTTAGGTTAGGTTTTAGGGTTAGGGTTAGGGTTAGGGTTAGGAATAGGGGAGGGTTAGTGTTTACATTTTAGGGTTAGGGTTTAGGGATAGGGTTAGGGTTAGGGTTAGGGTTAGAGTTAGGATTTAGGCTTTAGGGATAGGGTTAGGGTTAGAGTTAGGGCTTACGGTTTAGGGTTAGGGTTAGTGTTAGGGTTAGGGTTTCGGGTTTAGGGTTAGGGTTAAGTTTCGTGTTAGTGTTAGGTACACGATTCGGGTTTGAGATATGTTTAGGTTTAGTCTTAGGGTTATGGTTAAGTTTAGGTTTTGGCTGATGGTTAAGGTTAGGTTTAGGGACAGGGTTAGTTACAGGGTGAGGGTTAGAGATAAAGTTAGAGAGACGGTAAGGTACAGAGTTAGGTTTAGCGACAGTGTTAGGGTTAGGGTTAGGGTTAGGGTTAGGGTTAGGTTTTAGGGATAGGGTTAGGGTTAGGGTTGCGGTTTACGTTTAGAGTTAGGGTTAAGGTTAGGGTTTAGGGTTTAGGGTTAGGGTTAGGGTTAGAGTTAGGGTTTAGGCTTTAGGGTTAGGGTTAGTGTTAGGGTTTAGGGTTTAGGGTTAGGGTTAGGGTTAGGCTTAGGGTTAGGGTTAGCGTTAGGGTTAGGGTTAGGGTTAGGGTTAGGGTTAGGGTTAGAGTTACGGTTTAGGTTTAGGGTTAGGGTTAAGGTTAGAGTTTAGGGTTTAGGGTTAGGGTTAGGGTTAGGGTTAGCATTAGGTTTAGGGTTAGGGACAGGATTAGGGTTTGGGACATGGTTAGGTTTACTTTTAGGCTTATATTAAGTTTAGGTTTTGTCTGATGCTTAAGTTTAGGTTTAGGGACAGGGTTAGTGACAGGGTGAGGGTTAGAGTTAAGGTTTGAGAGACGGTAAGGGTCAGAGTTAGGTTTAGCGACAGTGTTAGGGTTAGGGATCAGGTTAGGTTAGGGTTTAGGATTAGGGTTAGGGTTAGGGTTAGGGTTAGGGTTAGGGTTAGAGTTAGGATTTAGGCTTTAGGGATAGGGTTAGGGTTAGAGTTAGGGTTAGGGTTAGGGTTAGGGTTAGGGTTAGGGTTAGGTTTTAGGGATAGGGTTAGGGTTAGGGTTACGGTTACGGTTTAGGGTTAGGGTTAAGGTTAGCGTTTAGGGTTTAGGGTTAGGGTTAGGGTTAGAGTAAGGGTTTAGGCTTTAGGGTTAGGGTTAGTGTTAGGGTTTAGGGTTTAGTGTTAGGGTTAGGGTTAGGGTTAGGGTTAGGGTTTAGTGTTTATGGTTTCGGTTAGCGTTAGTGTTAGGGTTTGGGTTTAGTGTTTAGGTTTAGGGTTAGGTTTAGTGTTAGGGTTAGGGTTAGGGTTAGGGTTAGGGTTTAGTGTTCATGGTTAGGGTTAGCGTTAGTGTTAGGGTTTGGGTTTAGTGTTTAGGTTTAGGGTTAGGTTTAGTGTTAGGGTTAGGGTTAGGGTTAGGGTTAGGGACAGGATTAGGGTTTGGGACATGGTTAGGTTTACTGTTAGGGTAATATTAAGTTTAGGTTTTGTCTCATGCTTAAGTTTAGGTTTAGGGACAGGGTTAGTGACAGGGTGAGGTTTAGAGTTAAGGTTGGAGAGACGGTAAGGGTCAGAGTTAGGTTTAGCGACAGTGTTAGGGTTAGGGATCAGGTTAGGTTAGGGTTTAGGGTTAGCGTTAGGGTTAGGGTTAGGAATAGGGGAGGGTTAGTGTTTACATTTTAGGGTTAGGGTTTAGGGATAGGGTTAGGGTTAGGGTTAGGGTTAGGGTTAGAGTTAGGATTTAGGCTTTAGGCATAGGGTTAGGGTTAGAGTTAGGGCTTACGGTTTAGGGTTAGGGTTAGGGTAAGGGTTTCGGGTTTAGGGTTAGGGTTAAGTTTCGTGTTAGGGTTAGGTACACGATTCGGGTTTGAGTTATGTTTAGGTTTAGTCTTAGGGTTATGGTTAAGTTTAGGTTTTGACTGATGGTTAAGGTTAGGTTTAGGGACAGGGTTAGTTACAGGGTGAGGGTTAGAGATAAAGTTAGAGAGACGGTAAGGTACAGAGTTAGGTTTAGCGACAGTGTTAGGGTTAGGGTTAGGGTTAGGGTTAGGGTTAGGTTTTAGGGATAGGGTTAGGGTTAGGGTTGCGGTTTACGTTTAGAGTTAGGGTTAAGGTTAGGGTTTAGGGTTTAGGGTTAGGGTTAGGGTTAGAGTTAGGGTTTAGGCTTTAGGGTTAGGGTTAGTGTTAGGGTTTAGGGTTTAGGGTTAGGGTTAGGGTTAGGGTTAGGGTTAGGCTTAGGGTTAGGGTTAGCGTTAGGGTTAGGGTTAGGGTTAGGGTTAGGGTTAGAGTTACGGTTTAGGTTTAGGGTTAGGGTTAAGGTTAGAGTTTAGGGTTTAGGGTTAGGGTTAGGGTTAGCATTAGGTTTAGGTTTAGAGACAGGATTAGGGTTTGGGACATGGTTAGGTTTACTTTTAGGGTTATATTAAGTTTAGGTTTTGTCTGATGCTTAAGTTTAGGTTTAGGGACAGGGTTAGTGACAGGGTGAGGGTTAGAGTTAAGGTTGGAGAGACGGTAAGGGTCAGAGTTAGGTTTAGCGACAGTGTTAGGGGTAGGGATCAGGTTAGGTTAGGGTTTAGGATTAGGGTTAGTGTTAGGGTTAGGGTTAGGGTTAGAGTTAGGATTTAGGCTTTAGGGATAGGGTTAGGGTTAGAGTTAGGGCTTACGGTTTAGGGTTAGGGTTAGGGTTAGGGTTAGGGTTTCGGGTTTAGGGTTAGGGTTAAGTTTAGGGTTAGGGTTAGGTACACGATTCGGGTTTGAGACATGTTTAGGTTTAGTGTTAGGGTTATGGTTAAGTTTAGGTTTTGGCTGATGGTTAAGTTTAGGTTTAGGGACAGGGTTAGTGACAGGGTGAGGGTTAGAGTTAAGGTTGGAGAGACGGTAAGGGTCAGAGTTAGGTTTAGCGACAGTGTTAGGGTTAGGGATCAGGTTAGGTTAGGGTTTAGGGTTAGGGTTAGGGTTAGGGTTAGGAATAGGGGAGGGTTAGTGTTTACATTTTAGGGTTAGGGTTTAGGGATAGGGTTAGGGTTAGGGTTAGGGTTAGAGTTAGGGTTAGGGTTAGGGTTAGGGTTAGGTTTTAGGGATAAGGTTAGTGTTAGGGTTATGGTTACGGTTTAGGTTTAGCGTTAGGGTTAAGGTTAGGGTTTAGGGTTTAGGGTTAGGTTTAGGGTTAGAGTTAGGGTTTAGGCTTTAGGGTTAGGTTTACTGTTAGTGTTTAGGGTTTAGGGTTAGGGTTAGGGTTAGGGTTAGGGTTAGGGTTTAGTGTTTATGGTTAGGGTTAGCGTTATGGTTAGGGTTTGGGTTTAGGGTTTAGGTTTAGGGTTAGGGTTAGTGTTAGGGTTTCGGGTTTAGTGTTAGGGTTACGGTTAGGGTTAGGGTTAGGTACACGTTTCGGGTTTGAGACATGGTTAGGTTTAGTGTTAGGGTTATAGTTAAGTTTAGGTTTTGGCTGATGGTTAAGGTTAGGTTTAGGGACAGGGTTAGTTACAGGGTGAGGGTTAGAGTTAAAGATAGAGAGACGGTAAGAGTCAGAGTTAGGTTTAGCGACAGTGTTAGGGTTAGGGTTACGGTTAGGTTAGGGTTAGGGTTAGAGTTAGGGTTCAGGGTTAGGGTTAGGGTTAGGGTTTAGGATTTAGGGTTAGGGTTATGGTTAGGGTTAGGGTTAGGGTTAGGGGCAGTTTTAGGGTTTGGGACATGGTTAGGTTTACTGTTAGGGTTATATTAAATTTAGGTTTTGTCTGATGCTTAAGTTTAGGTTTAGGGACAGGGTTAGTGACAGGGTGAGGGTTAGAGTTAAGGTTGGAGAGACGGTAAGTGTCAGAGTTAGGTTTAGCGACAGTGTTAGGGTTAGGGATCATGTTAGGTTAGGGTTTAGGGTTAGGGTTAGGGTTAGGGTTAGGAATAGGGGAGGGTTAGGGTTTACATTTTAGGGTTAGGGTTTAGGAATAGGGTTAGGGTTAGGGTTAGGGTTAGAGTTAGGATTTAGGCTTTAGGGTTAGGGTTAGAGTTAGAGTTAGGGCTTATGGTTTAGGGTTAGGGTTAGGGTTAGGGTTTCGGGATTAGGGTTAGGGTTAAGTTTAGGGTTAGGCTTAGGTATACGATTCGGGTTTTAGACATGTTTAGGTTTAGTGTTAGGGTTATGGTTAGGGTTAGGGTTAGGGTTAGGGTTAGGGTTTCGGGTTTATGGTTAGGGTTAAGTTTAGGGTTAGTGTTAGGTACACGATTCGTGTTTGAGACATGTTTAGGTTTAGTGTTAGGGTTATGGTTAAGTTTAGGTTTTGGCTGATGGTTAAGGTTAGGTTTAGGGACAGGGTTAGTTACAGGGTGAGTGTTAGGGTTAGGGTTAGGGTTAGGGTTAGGGTTAGGTTTTAGGGATAGGGTTAGGGTTAGGGTTACGGTTTAGGGTTAGGGTAAGGGTTAAGGTTAGGGTTTAGGGTTTAGGGTTAGGTTTAGGGTTAGAGTTAGGGTTTAGGCTTTAGGGTTAGGGTTAGGGTTAGGGTTAGGGTTTAGTGTTTATGGTTAGGGTTAGCGTTAGGGTTAGGGTTTGGGTTTAGGGTTTAGGTTTAGGGTTAGGGTTAGTGTTAGGGTTTCGGGTTTAGTGTTAGGGTTAAGGTTAGTGTTAGCGTTAGGTACACGTATCGGGTTTGAGACATGGTTAGGTTTAGTGTTAGGGTTATAGTTAAGTTTAGGTTTTGGCTTATGGTTAAGGTTAGGTTTAGGGACAGGGTTAGTTACAGGATGAGGGTTAGAGTTAAAGATAGAGAGATGTTAAGGGTCAGAGTTAGGTTTAGCGACAGTGTTAGGGTTAGGGTTAGGGTTAGGTTAGGGTTAGGGTTAGAGTTAGGGTTTAGGGTTAGGGTTAGGGTTAGGGTTTAGGATTTAGGGTTAGTGTTAGGGTTAGGGTTAGGGTTAGGGTTAGGGTTAGGGACAGGATTAGGGTTTGGGACATGGTTAGGTTTACTGTTAGGGTAATATTAAGTTTAGGTTTTGTCTGATGCTTAAGTTTAGGTTTAGGGACAGGGTTAGTGACAGGGTGAGGGTTAGAGTTAAGGTTGGAGAGACGGTAAGGGTCAGAGTTAGGTTTAGCGACAGTGTTACGGTTAGGGATCAGGTTAGGTTAGGGTTTAGGGTTAGGGTTAGGGTTAGGAATAGGGGAGGGTTAGTGTTTACATTTTAGGGTTAGGGTTTAGGGATAGGGTTAGGGTTAGGGTTAGAGTTAGGATTTAGGCCTTATGGATAGGGTTAGGGTTAGAGTTAGGGCTTACGGTTTAGGGTTAGGGTTAGGGTTGTGGTTAGGGTTTCGGGTTTAGGGTTAGGGTTAAGTTTAGGGTTAGGGTTAGGTACACGATTCGGGTTTGAGACATGTTTAGGTTTAGTGTTAGGGTTATGGTCAAGTTTAGGTTTTGGCTGATGGTTAAGGTTAGGTTTAGGGACAGGGTTAGTTACAAGGTGAGGGTTAGAGTTAAAGTTAGAGAGACGGTAAGGTACAGAGTTAGGTTTAGCGAAAGTGTTAGGGTTAGGGTTAGGGTTAGGTTAGGGTTAGGGTTAGGGTTAGGGTTAGGTTTGGTTTTAGGGATAGGGTTAGGGTTAGGGTTACGGTTTAGGTTTAGGATTAGGGTTAAGGTTAGGGTCTAGGGTTTAGGGTTAGGGTTAGGGTTAGGGTTAGCCTTAGGTTTAGGGTTAGGGACAGGATTAAGGTTTGGGACATGGTTAGGGTTAGGGTTAGGGTTAGGGTTAGGGTTAGGTTTTAGGGATAGGGTTAGGGTTAGGGTTACGGTTTAGGTTTAGGGTTAGGGTTAAGGTTAGGGTTTAGGGTTTAGGGTTAGGGTTAGGGTTAGAGATAGGGTTTAGGCTTTAGGGTTAGGGATAGTGTTAGGGTTTAGTGTTTAGGGTTAGGGTTAGGGTTAGGGTTAGGTTTAGTGTTTAAGGTTAGGGTTAGCGTTAGGGTTAGGGTTTGGGTTTAGGGTTTAGGTTTAGGGTTAGGGTTAGTGTTAGGGTTTCGGGTTTAGTGTTAGGGTTAAGGAGATGGTTAGGGTTAGGTACACGATTCGGGTTTGAGTCATGTTTAGGTTTTGTGTTAGGGTTATACTTAAGTTTAGGTTTTGGCTGATGGTTAAGGTTAGGTTTAGGTACAGGGTTAGTTACAGGGTTAGGGTTAGAGTTAAAGATAGAGAGACGCTAAGTGTCAGAGTTAGGTTTAGCGACAGTGTTAGGGTTAGGGTTAGGGTTAGGTTAGGATTAGGGTTAGGGTTAGGGTTAGGGTTAGGGTTAGGGATAGGGTTAGGGTTAGGGTTACGGTTTAGGTTTAGGGTTAGGGTTAAGGTTAGGGTTTAGGGTTTAGGGTTAGTGTTAGGGTTAGGGTTAGCATTAGTTTTAGGGTTAGGGACAGGATTAGGGTTTGGGACATGGTTAGGTTTACTGTTAGGGTTATATTAAGTTTAGGTTTTGTCTGATGCTTAAGTTTAGGTTTATGGACAGGGTTAGTGACAGGGTGAGGGTTAGAGTTAAGGTTGGAGAGAGGGTAAGGGTCAGAGTTAGGTTTAGCGACAGTGTTATGGTTAGGGATCAGGTTAGGTTAGGTTTTAGGGTTAGGGTTAGGGTTAGGGTTAGGAATAGGGGAGGGTTAGTGTTTACATTTTAGGGTTAGGGTTTAGGGATAGGGTTAGGGTTAGGGTTAGGGTTAGGGTTAGAGTTAGGATTTAGGCTTTAGGGATAGGGTTAGGGTTAGAGTTAGGGCTTACGGTTTAGGGTTAGGGTTAGTGTTAGGGTTAGGGTTTCGGGTTTAGGGTTAGGGTTAAGTTTCGTGTTAGTGTTAGGTACACGATTCGGGTTTGAGATATGTTTAGGTTTTGTCTTAGGGTTATGGTTAAGTTTAGGTTTTGGCTGATGGTTAAGGTTAGGTTTAGGGACAGGGTTAGTTACAGGGTGAGGGTTAGAGATAAAGTTAGAGAGACGGTAAGGTACAGAGTTAGGTTTAGCGACAGTGTTAGGGTTAGGGTTAGGGTTAGGGTTAGGGTTAGGTTTTAGGGATAGGGTTAGGGTTAGGGTTGCGGTTTACGTTTAGAGTTAGGGTTAAGGTTAGGGTTTAGGGTTTAGGGTTAGGGTTAGGGTTAGAGTTAGGGTTTAGGCTTTAGGGTTAGGGTTAGTGTTAGGGTTTAGGGTTTAGGGTTAGGGTTAGGGTTAGGGTTAGGGTTAGGCTTAGGGTTAGGGTTAGCGTTAGGGTTAGGGTTAGGGTTAGGGTTAGGGTTAGAGTTACGGTTTAGGTTTAGGGTTAGGGTTAAGGTTAGAGTTTAGGGTTTAGGGTTAGGGTTAGGGTTAGGGTTAGCATTAGGTTTAGGGTTAGGGACAGGATTAGGGTTTGGGACATGGTTAGGTTTACTTTTAGGCTTATATTAAGTTTAGATTTTGTCTGATGCTTAAGTTTAGGTTTAGGGACAGGGTTAGTGACAGGGTGAGGGTTAGAGTTAAGGTTTGAGAGACGGTAAGGGTCAGAGTTAGGTTTAGCGACAGTGTTAGGGTTAGGGATCAGGTTAGGTTAGGGTTTAGGATTAGGGTTAGGGTTAGGGTTAGGGTTAGGGTTAGAGTTAGGATTTAGGCTTTAGGGATAGGGTTAGGGTTAGAGTTAGGGTTAGGGTTAGGGTTAGGGTTAGGGTTAGGGTTAGGTTTTAGGGATAGGGTTAGGGTTAGGGTTACGGTTACGGTTTAGGGTTAGGGTTAAGGTTAGCGTTTAGGGTTTAGGGTTAGGGTTAGGGTTAGAGTAAGGGTTTAGGCTTTAGGGTTAGGGTTAGTGTTAGGGTTTAGGGTTTAGTGTTAGGGTTAGGGTTAGGGTTAGGGTTTAGTGTTTATGGTTTCGGTTAGCGTTAGTGTTAGGGTTTGGGTTTAGTGTTTAGGTTTAGGGTTAGGTTTAGTGTTAGGGTTATGGTTAGGGTTAGGGTTAGGGTTTAGTGTTTATGGTTAGGGTTAGCGTTAGTGTTAGGGTTAGGGTTAGGGTTAGGGTTAGGGACAGGATTAGGGTTTGGGACATGGTTAGGTTTACTGTTAGGGTAATATTAAGTTTAGGTTTTGTCTGATGCTTAAGTTTAGGTTTAGGGACAGGGTTAGTGACAGGGTGAGGTTTAGAGTTAAGGTTGGAGAGACGGTAAGGGTCAGAGTTAGGTTTAGCGACAGTGTTAGGGTTAGGGATCAGGTTAGGTTAGGGTTTAGGGTTAGCGTTAGGGTTAGGGTTAGGAATAGGGGAGGGTTAGTGTTTACATTTTAGGGTTAGGGTTTAGGGATAGGGTTAGCGTTAGGGTTAGGGTTAGGGTTAGAGTTCGGATTTAGGCTTTAGGCATAGGGTTAGGGTTAGAGTTAGGGCTTACGGTTTAGGGTTAGGGTTAGGGTTAGGGTTAGGGTTTCGGGTTTAGGGTTAGGGTTAAGTTTAGGGTTAGTGTTAGGTACACGATTCGTGTTTGAGACATGTTTAGGTTTAGTGTTAGGGTTATGGTTAAGTTTAGGTTTTGGCTGATGGTTAAGGTTAGGTTTAGGGACAGGGTTAGTTACAGGGTGAGTGTTAGGGTTAGGGTTAGGGTTAGGGTTAGGGTTAGGTTTTAGGGATAGGGTTAGGGTTAGGGTTACGGTTTAGGGTTAGGGTAAGGGTTAAGGTTAGGGTTTAGGGTTTAGGGTTAGGTTTAGGGTTAGAGTTAGGGTTTAGGCTTTAGGGTTAGGGTTAGGGTTAGGGTTAGTGTTTAGTGTTTATGGTTAGGGTTAGCGTTAGGGTTAGGGTTTGGGTTTAGGGTTTAGGTTTAGGGTTAGGGTTAGTGTTAGGGTTTCGGGTTTAGTGTTAGGGTTAAAGTTAGTGTTAGCGTTAGGTACACGTATCGGGTTTGAGACATGGTTAGGTTTAGTGTTAGGGTTATAGTTAAGTTTAGGTTTTGGCTGATGGTTAAGGTTAGGTTTAGGGACAGGGTTAGTTACAGGATGAGGGTTAGAGTTAAAGATAGAGAGATGTTAAGGGTCAGAGTTAGGTTTAGCGACAGTGTTAGGGTTAGGGTTAGGGTTAGGTTAGGGTTAGGATTAGAGTTAGGGTTTAGGGTTAGGGTTAGGGTTAGGGTTTAGGATTTAGGGTTAGTGTTAGGGTTAGGGTTAGGGTTAGGGTTAGGGTTAGGGACAGGATTAGGGTTTGGGACATGGTTAGGTTTACTGTTAGGGTAATATTAAGTTTAGGTTTTGTCTGATGCTTAAGTTTAGGTTTAGGGACAGGGTTTGTGACAGGGTGAGGGTTAGAGTTAAGGTTGGAGAGACGGTAAGGGTCAGAGTTAGGTTTAGCGACAGTGTTACGGTTAGGGATCAGGTTAGATTAGGGTTTAGGGATAGGGTTAGGGTTAGGGTTAGGGTTAGGGTTAGAGTTAGGATTTAGGCCTTATGGATAGGGTTAGGGTTAGAGTTAGGGCTTACGGTTTAGGGTTAGGGTTAGGGTTGTGGTTAGGGTTTCGGGTTTAGGGTTAGGGTTAAGTTTAGGGTTAGGGTTAGGTACACGATTCGGGTTTGAGACATGTTTAGGTTTAGTGTTAGGGTTATGGTCAAGTTTAGGTTTTGGCTGATGGTTAAGGTTAGGTTTAGGGACAGGGTTAATTACAAGGTGAGGGTTAGAGTTAAAGTTAGAGAGACGGTAAGGTACAGAGTTAGGTTTAGCGAAAGTGTTAGGGTTAGGGTTAGGGTTAGGTTAGGGTTAGGGTTAGGGTTAGGGTTAGGGTTAGGTTTTAGGGATAGGGTTAGGGTTAGGGTTACGGTTTAGGTTTAGGATTAGGGTTAAGGTTAGGGTCTAGGGTTTAGGGTTAGGGTTAGGGTTAGGGTTAGCATTAGGTTTAGGGTTAGGGACAGGATTAGGGTTTGGGACATGGTTAGGGTTAGGGTTAGGGTTAGGGTTAGGGTTAGGGTTAGGGTTAGGTTTTAGGGATAGTGTTAGTGTTAGGGTTACGGTTTAGGTTTAGGGTTAGGGTTAAGGTTAGGGTTTAGGGTTTAGGGTTAGGGTTAGGGTTAGAGATAGGGTTTAGGCTTTAGGGTTAGGGATAGTGTTAGGGTTTAGTGTTTAGGGTTAGGGTTAGGGTTAGGGTTAGGTTTAGTGTTTAAGGTTAGGGTTAGCGTTAGGGTTAGGGTTTGGGTTTAGGGTTTAGGTTTAGGGTTAGGGTTAGTGTTAGGGTTTCGGGTTTAGTGTTAGGGTTAAGGTTATGGTTAGGGTTAGGTACACGATTCGGGTTTGAGACATGGTTAGGTTTTGTGTTAGGGTTATAGTTAAGTTTAGGTTTTGGCTGATGGTTAAGGTTAGGTTTAGGGACAGGGTTAGTTACAGGGTGAGGGTTAGAGTTAAAGATAGAGAGACGCTAAGTGTCAGAGTTAGGTTTAGCGACAGTGTTAGGGTTAGGGTTAGGGTTAGGTTAGGATTAGGGTTAGGGTTAGGGTTAGGGTTAGGTTTTAGGGATAGGGTTAGGGTTAGGGTTACGGTTTAGGTTTAGGGTTAGGGTTAAGGTTAGGGTTTAGGGTTTAGGGTTAGGGTTAGGGTTAGGGTTAGCATTAGTTTTAGGGTTAGGGACAGGATTAGGGTTTGGGACATGGTTAGGTTTACTGTTAGGGTTATATTAAGTTTAGGTTTTGTCTGATGCTTAAGTTTAGGTTTAGGGACAGGGTTAGTGACAGGGTGAGGGTTAGAGTTAAGGTTGGAGAGAGGGTAAGGGTCAGAGTTAGGTTTAGCGACAGTGTTAGGGTTAGGGATCAGGTTAGGTTAGGGTTTAGGGTTAGGGTTAGGGTTAGGGTTAGGGTTAGGGTTAGAGTTAGGATTTAGGCTTTAGGGATAGGGTTAGGGTTAGAGTTAGGGCTTACGGTTTAGGGTTAGGGTTAGGGTTAGGGTTAGGGTTTCGGGTTTAGGGTTAGGGTTAAGTTTAGGGTTAGGGTTAGGTACACGATTCGGGTTTGAGACATGTTTAGGTTTAGTGTTAGGGTTATGGTTAAGTTTAGGTTTTGGCTGATGGTTAAGTTTAGGTTTAGGGACAGGGTTAGTGACAGGGTGAGGGTTAGAGTTAAGGTTGGAGAGACGGTAAGGGTCAGAGTTAGGTTTAGCGACAGTGTTAGGGTTAGGGATCAGGTTAGGTTAGGGTTTAGGGTTAGGGTTAGGGTTAGGGTTAGGAATAGGGGAGGGTTAGTGTTTACATTTTAGGGTTAGGGTTTAGGGATAGGGTTAGGGTTAGGGTTAGGGTTAGAGTTAGGGTTAGGGTTAGGGTTAGGGTTAGGTTTTAGGGATAAGGTTAGGGTTAGGGTTATGGTTACGGTTTAGGTTTAGCGTTAGGGTTAATGTTAGGGTTTAGGGTTTAGGGTTAGGGTTAGGGTTAGAGTTAGGGTTTAGGCTTTAGGGTTAGGTTTACTGTTAGTGTTTAGGGTTTAGGGTTAGGGTTAGGGTTAGGGTTAGGGTTAGGGTTTAGTGTTTATGGTTAGGGTTAGCGTTAGGGTTAGGGTTTGGGTTTAGGGTTTAGGTTTAGGGTTAGGGTTAGTGTTAGGGTTTCGGGTTTAGTGTTAGGGTTACGGTTAGGGTTAGGGTTAGGTTAGGGTTAGGGTTAGAGTTAGGGTTTAGGGTTAGGGTTAGGGTTAGGGTTAGGTTAGGGTTAGGGTTAGAGTTAGGGTTTAGGGTTAGGGTTAGGGTTAGGGTTTAGGATTTAGGGTTAGTGTTAGGGTTAGGGTTAGGGTTAGGGTTAGGGTTAGGGACAGGATTAGGGTTTGGGACATGGTTAGGTTTACTGTTAGGGTAATATTAAGTTTAGGTTTTGTCTGATGCTTAAGTTTAGGTTTAGGGACAGGGTTAGTGACAGGGTGAGGGTTAGAGTTAAGGTTGGAGAGACGGTAAGGGTCAGAGTTAGGTTTAGCGACAGTGTTACGGTTAGGGATCAGGTTAGGTTAGGGTTTAGGGTTAGGGTTAGGGTTAGGGTTAGGAATAGGGGAGGGTTAGTGTTTACATTTTAGGGTTAGGGTTTAGGGATAGGGTTAGGGTTAGGGTTAGAGTTAGGATTTAGGCCTTATGGATAGGGTTAGGGTTAGAGTTAGGGCTTACGGTTTAGGGTTAGGGTTAGGGTTGTGGTTAGGGTTTCGGGTTTAGGGTTAGGGTTAAGTTTAGGGTTAGGGTTAGGTACACGATTCGGGTTTGAGACATGTTTAGGTTTAGTGTTAGGGTTATGGTCAAGTTTGGGTTTTGGCTGATGGTTAAGGTTAGGTTTAGGGTCAGGGTTAGTTACAAGGTGAGGATTAGAGTTAAAGTTAGAGAGACGTTAAGGTACAGAGTTAGGTTTAGCGAAAGTGTTAGGGTTAGGGTTAGGGTTAGGTTAGGGTTAGGGTTAGGGTTAGGGTTAGGTTTGGTTTTAGGGATAGGGTTAGGGTTAGGGTTACGGTTTAGGTTTAGGATTAGGGTTAAGGTTAGGGTCTAGGGTTTAGGGTTAGGGTTAGGGTTAGGGTTAGCATTAGGTTTAGGGTTAGGGACAGGATTAAGGTTTGGGACATGGTTAGGGTTAGGGTTAGGGTTAGGGTTAGGGTTAGGGTTAGGTTTTAGGGATAGGGTTAGGGTTAGGGTTACGGTTTAGGTTTAGGGTTAGGGTTAAGGTTAGGGTTTAGGGTTTAGGGTTAGGGTTAGGGTTAGAGATAGGGTTTAGGCTTTAGGGTTAGGGATAGTGTTAGGGTTTAGTGTTTAGGGTTAGGGTTAGGGTTAGGGTTAGGTTTAGTGTTTAAGGTTAGGGTTAGCGTTAGGGTTAGGGTTTGGGTTTAGGGTTTAGGTTTAGGGTTAGGGTTAGTGTTAGGGTTTCGGGTTTAGTGTTAGGGTTAAGGTTATGGTTAGGGTTAGGTACACGATTCGGATTTGAGACATGGTTAGGTTTTGTGTTAGGGTTATAGATAAGTTTAGGTTTTGGCTGATGGTTAAGGTTAGGTTTAGGGACATGGTTAGTTACAGGGTGAGGGTTAGAGTTAAAGATAGAGAGACGCTAAGTGTCAGAGTTAGGTTTAGCGACAGTGTTAGGGTTAGGGTTAGGGTAGGGTTAGGATTAGGGTTAGGGCTAGGGTTAGGGTTAGGTTTTAGGGATAGGGTTAGTGATAGGGTTACGGTTTAGGTTTAGGGTTAGGGTTAAGGTTAGGGTTTAGGGTTTAGGGTTAGGGTTAGGGTTAGGGTTAGCATTAGTTTTAGGGTTAGGGACAGGATTAGGGTTTGGGACATGGTTAGGTTTACTGTTAGGGTTATATTAAGTTTAGGTTTTGTCTGATGCTTAAGTTTAGGTTTAGGGACAGGGTTAGTGACAGGGTGAGGGTTAGAGTTAAGGTTGGAGAGAGGGTAAGGGTCAGAGTTAGGTTTAGCGACAGTGTTAGGGTTAGGGATCAGGTTAGGTTAGGGTTTAGGGTTAGGGTTAGGGTTAGGGTTAGGAATAGGGGAGGGTTAGTGTTTACATTTTAGGGTTAGGGTTTAGGGATAGGGTTAGGGTTAGGGTTAGGGTTAGGGTTAGAGTTAGGATTTAGGCTTTAGGGATAGGGTTAGGGTTAGAGTTAGGGCTTACGGTTTAGGGTTAGGGTTAGGGTTAGGGTTAGGGTTTCGGGTTTAGGGTTAGGGTTAAGTTTCGTGTTAGTGTTAGGTACACGATTCGGGTTAGAGATATGTTTAGGTTTAGTCTTAGGGTTATGGTTAAGTTTAGGTTTTGGCTGATGGTTAAGGTTAGGTTTAGGGACAGGGTTAGTTACAGGGTGAGGGTTAGAGATAAAGTTAGAGAGACGGTAAGGTACAGAGTTAGGTTTAGCGACAGTGTTAGGGTTAGGGTTAGGGTTAGGGTTAGGGTTAGGTTTTAGGATTAGGGTTAGGGTTAGGGTTGCGGTTTAGAGTTAGGGTTAAGGTTAGGGTTTAGGGTTTAGGGTTAGGGTTAGGGTTAGAATTAGGGTTTAGGCTTTAGGGTTAGGGTTAGTGTTAGGGTTTAGGGTTTAGGGTTAGGGTTAGGGTTAGGGTTAGGGTTAGGCTTAGGGTTAGGGTTAGCGTTAGGGTTAGGGTTAGGGTTAGGGTTAGGGTTAGAGTTACGGTTTAGGTTTAGGGTTAGGGTTAAGGTTAGAGTTTAGGGTTTAGGGTTAGGTTTAGGGTTAGGGTTAGCATTAGGTTTAGGGTTAGGGACAGGATTAGGGTTTGGGACATGGTTAGGTTTACTTTTAGGCTTATATTAAGTTTAGGTTTTGTCTGATGCTTAAGTTTAGGTTTAGGGACAGGGTTAGTGACAGGGTGAGGGTTAGAGTTAAGGTTGGAGAGACGGTAAGGGTCAGAGTTAGGTTTAGCGACAGTGTTAGGGTTAGGGATCAGGTTAGGTTAGGGTTTAGGGTTAGGGTTAGGGTTAGGGTTAGGAATAGGGGAGGGTTAGTGTTTACATTTTAGGGTTAGGGTTTAGGGATAGGGTTAGGGTTAGGGTTAGGGTTAGAGTTAGGGTTAGGGTTAGGGTTAGGGTTAGGTTTTAGGGATAAGGTTAGGGTTAGGGTTATGGTTACGGTTTAGGTTTAGCGTTAGGGTTAATGTTAGGGTTTAGGGTTTAGGGTTAGGGTTAGGGTTAGAGTTAGGGTTTAGGCTTTAGGGTTAGGTTTACTGTTAGTGTTTAGGGTTTAGGGTTAGGGTTAGGGTTAGGGTTAGGGTTAGGGTTAGGGTTTAGTGTTTATGGTTAGGGTTAGCGTTAGGGTTAGGGTTTGGGTTTAGGGTTTAGGTTTAGGGTTAGGGTTAGTGTTAGGGTTTCGGGTTTAGTGTTAGGGTTACGGTTAGGGTTAGGGTTAGGTTAGGGTTAGGGTTAGAGTTAGGGTTTAGGGTTAGGGTTAGGGTTAGGGTTAGGTTAGGGTTAGGGTTAGAGTTAGGGTTTAGGGTTAGGGTTAGGGTTAGGGTTTAGGATTTAGGGTTAGTGTTAGGGTTAGGGTTAGGGTTAGGGTTAGGGTTAGGGACAGGATTAGGGTTTGGGACATGGTTAGGTTTACTGTTAGGGTAATATTAAGTTTAGCTTTTGTCTGATGCTTAAGTTTAGGTTTAGGGACAGGGTTAGTGACAGGGTGAGGGTTAGAGTTAAGGTTGGAGAGACGGTAAGGGTCAGAGTTAGGTTTAGCGACAGTGTTACGGTTAGGGATCAGGTTAGGTTAGGGTTTAGGGTTAGGGTTAGGGTTAGGGTTAGGAATAGGGGAGGGTTAGTGTTTACATTTTAGGGTTAGGGTTTAGGGATAGGGTTAGGGTTAGGGTTAGAGTTAGGATTTAGGCCTTATGGATAGGGTTAGGGTTAGAGTTAGGGCTTACGGTTTAGGGTTAGGGTTAGGGTTGTGGTTAGGGTTTCGGGTTTAGGGTTAGGGTTAAGTTTAGGGTTAGGGTTAGGTACACGATTCGGGTTTGAGACATGTTTAGGTTTAGTGTTAGGGTTATGGTCAAGTTTGGGTTTTGGCTGATGGTTAAGGTTAGGTTTAGGGACAGGGTTAGTTACAAGGTGAGGATTAGAGTTAAAGTTAGAGAGACGTTAAGGTACAGAGTTAGGTTTAGCGAAAGTGTTAGGGTTAGGGTTAGGGTTAGGTTAGGGTTAGGGTTAGGGTTAGGGTTAGGTTTGGTTTTAGGGATAGGGTTAGGGTTAGGGTTACGGTTTAGGTTTAGGATTAGGGTTAAGGTTAGGGTCTAGGGTTTAGGGTTAGGGTTAGGGTTAGGGTTAGCATTAGGTTTAGGGTTAGGGACAGGATTAAGGTTTGGGACATGGTTAGGGTTAGGGTTAGGGTTAGGGTTAGGGTTAGGGTTAGGTTTTAGGGATAGGGTTAGGGTTAGGGTTACGGTTTAGGTTTAGGGTTAGGGTTAAGGTTAGGGTTTAGGGTTTAGGGTTAGGGTTAGGGTTATAGATAGGGTTTAGGCTTTAGGGTTAGGGATAGTGTTAGGGTTTAGTGTTTAGGGTTAGGGTTAGGGTTAGGGTTAGGTTTAGTGTTTAAGGTTAGGGTTAGCGTTAGGGTTAGGGTTTGGGTTTAGGGTTTAGGTTTAGGGTTAGGGTTAGTGTTAGGGTTTCGGGTTTAGTGTTAGGGTTAAGGTTATGGTTAGGGTTAGGTACACGATTCGGATTTGAGACATGGTTAGGTTTTGTGTTAGGGTTATAGATAAGTTTAGGTTTTGGCTGATGGTTAAGGTTAGGTTTAGGGACATGGTTAGTTACAGGGTGAGGGTTAGAGTTAAAGATAGAGAGACGCTAAGTGTCAGAGTTAGGTTTAGCGACAGTGTTAGGGTTAGGGTTAGGGTAGGGTTAGGATTAGGGTTAGGGTTAGGGTTAGGGTTAGGTTTTAGGGATAGGGTTAGGGATAGGGTTACGGTTTAGGTTTAGGGTTAGGGTTAAGGTTAGGGTTTAGGGTTTAGGGTTAGGGTTAGGGTTAGGGTTAGCATTAGTTTTAGGGTTAGGGACAGGATTAGGGTTTGGGACATGGTTAGGTTTACTGTTAGGGTTATATTAAGTTTAGGTTTTGTCTGATGCTTAAGTTTAGGTTTAGGGACAGGGTTAGTGACAGGGTGAGGGTTAGAGTTAAGGTTGGAGAGAGGGTAAGGGTCAGAGTTAGGTTTAGCGACAGTGTTAGGGTTAGGGATCAGGTTAGGTTAGGGTTTAGGGTTAGGGTTAGGGTTAGGGTTAGGAATAGGGGAGGGTTAGTGTTTACATTTTAGGGTTAGGGTTTAGGGATAGGGTTAGGGTTAGGGTTAGGGTTAGGGTTAGGGTTAGAGTTAGGATTTAGGCTTTAGGGATAGGGTTAGGGTTAGAGTTAGGGCTTACGGTTTAGGGTTAGGGTTAGGGTTAGGGTTAGGGTTTCGGGTTTAGGGTTAGGGTTAAGTTTCGTGTTAGTGTTAGGTACACGATTCGGGTTAGAGATATGTTTAGGTTTAGTCTTAGGGTTATGGTTAAGTTTAGGTTTTGGCTGATGGTTAAGGTTAGGTTTAGGGACAGGGTTAGTTACAGGGTGAGGGTTAGAGATAAAGTTAGAGAGACGGTAAGGTACAGAGTTAGGTTTAGCGACAGTGTTAGGGTTAGGGTTAGGGTTAGGGTTAGGGTTAGGTTTTAGGATTAGGGTTAGGGTTAGGGTTGCGGTTTAGAGTTAGGGTTAAGGTTAGGGTTTAGGTTTTAGGGTTAGGGTTAGGGTTAGAATTAGGGTTTAGGCTTTAGGGTTAGGGTTAGTGTTAGGGTTTAGGGTTTAGGGTTAGGGTTAGGGTTAGGGTTAGGGTTAGGCTTAGGGTTAGGGTTAGCGTTAGGGTTAGGGTTAGGGTTAGGGTTAGGGTTAGAGTTACGGTTTAGGTTTAGGGTTAGGGTTAAGGTTAGAGTTTAGGGTTTAGGGTTAGGTTTAGGGTTAGGGTTAGCATTAGGTTTAGGGTTAGGGACAGGATTAGGGTTTGGGACATGGTTAGGTTTACTTTTAGGCTTATATTAAGTTTAGGTTTTGTCTGATGCTTAAGTTTAGGTTTAGGGACAGGGTTAGTGACAGGGTGAGGGTTAGAGTTAAGGTTGGAGAGACGGTAAGGGTCAGAGTTAGGTTTAGCGACAGTGTTAGGGTTAGGGATCAGGTTAGGTTAGGGTTTAGGATTAGGGTTAGGTTTAGGGTTAGGGTTAGGGTTAGAGTTAGGATTTAGGCTTTAGGGATAGGGTTAGGGTTAGAGTTAGGGCTTACGGTTTAGGGTTAGGGTTAGGGTTAGGGTTAGGGTTTCGGGTTTAGGGTTAGGGTTAAGTTTAGGGTTAGGGTTAGGTACACGATTAGGGTTTGAGACATGTTTAGGTTTAGTGTTAGGGTTATGGTTAAGTTTAGGTTTTGGCTGATGGTTATGTTTAGGTTTAGGGACAGGGTTAGTGACAGGGTGAGGGTTAGAGTTAAGGTTGGAGAGACGGTAAGGGTCAGAGTTAGGTTTAGCGACAGTGTTAGGGTTAGGGATCAGGTTAGGTTAGGGTTTAGGGTTAGGGTTAGGGTTAGGGTTAGGAATAGGGGAGGGTTAGTGTTTACATTTTAGGGTTAGGGTTTAGGGACAGGGTTAGGGTTAGGGTTAGGGTTAGAGTTAGGGTTAGGGTTAGGGTTAGGGTTAGGTTTTAGGGATAGGGTTAGGGTTAGGGTTATGGTTACGGTTTAGGTTTAGCGTTAGGGTTAAGGTTAGGGTTTAGGGTTTAGGGTTAGGGTTAGGGTTAGAGTTAGGGTTTAGGCTTTAGGGTTAGGTTTACTGTTAGTGTTTAGGGTTTAGGGTTAGGGTTAGGGTTAGGGTTAGGGTTTAGTGTTTATGGTTAGGGTTAGCGTTAGGGTTAGGGTTTGGGTTTAGGGTTTAGGTTTAGGGTTAGGGTTAGTGTTAGGGTTTCGGGTTTAGTGTTAGGGTTACGGTTAGGGTTAGGGTAGGTACACGTTTTGGGTTTGAGACATGGTTAGGTTTAGTGTTAGGGTTATAGTTAAGTTTAGGTTTTGGCTGATGGTTAAGGTTAGGTTTAGGGACAGGGTTAGTTACAGGGTGAGGGTTAGAGTTAAAGATAGAGAGACGGTAAGGGTCAGAGTTAGGTTTAGCGACAGTGTTATGGTTAGGGTTACGGTTAGGTTAGGGTTAGGGTTAGAGTTAGGGTTCAGGGTTAGGGTTAGGGTTAGGGTTTAGGATTTAGGGTTAGGGTTATGGTTAGGGTTAGGGTTAGGGTTAGGGGCAGTTTTAGGGTTTGGGACATGGTTAGGTTTACTGTTAGGGTTATATTAAATTTAGGTTTTGTCTGATGCTTAAGTTTAGGTTTAGGGACAGGGTTAGTGACAGGGTGAGGGTTAGAGTTAAGGTTGGAGAGACGGTAAGTGTCAGAGTTAGGTTTAGCGACAGTGTTAGGGTTAGGGATCATGTTAGGTTAGGGTTTAGGGTTAGGGTTAGGGTTAGGGTTAGGAATAGGGGAGGGTTAGGGTTTACATTTTAGGGTTAGGGTTTAGGAATAGGGTTAGGGTTAGGGTTAGGGTTAGAGTTAGGATTTAGGCTTTAGGGTTAGGGTTAGAGTTAGAGTTAGGGCTTATGGTTTAGGGTTAGTGTTAGGGTTAGGGTTAGGGTTTCGGGTTTAGGGTTAGGGTTAAGTTTAGGGTTAGGCTTAGGTATACGATTCGGGTTTTAGACATGTTTAGGTTTAGTGTTAGGGTTATGGTTAGGGTTAGGGTTAGGGTTAGGGTTAGGGTTTCGGGTTTATGGTTAGGGTTAAGTTTAGGGTTAGTGTTAGGTACACGATTCGTGTTTGAGACATGTTTAGGTTTAGTGTTAGGGTTATGGTTAAGTTTAGGTTTTGGCTGATGGTTAAGGTTAGGTTTAGGGACAGGGTTAGTTACAGGGTGAGTGTTAGGGTTAGGGTTAGGGTTAGGGTTAGGGTTAGGTTTTAGGGATAGGGTTAGGGTTAGGGTTACGGTTTACGGTTAGGGTAAGGGTTAAGGTTAGGGTTTAGTGTTTAGGGTTAGGGTTAGGGTTAGAGTTAGGGTTTAGGCTTTAGGGTTAGGGTTAGGGTTAGGGTTAGGGTTTAGTGTTTATGGTTAGGGTTAGCGTTAGGGTTAGGGTTTGGGTTTAGGGTTTAGGTTTAGGGTTAGGGTTAGTGTTAGGGTTTCGGGTTTAGTGTTAGGGTTAAGGTTAGTGTTAGCGTTAGGTACACGTATCGGGTTTGAGACATGGTTAGGTTTAGTGTTAGGGTTATAGTTAAGTTTAGGTTTTGGCTGATGGTTAAGGTTAGGTTTAGGGACAGGGTTAGTTACAGGATGAGGGTTAGAGTTAAAGATAGAGAGATGTTAAGGGTCAGAGTTAGGTTTAGCGACAGTGTTAGGGTTAGGGTTAGGGTTAGGTTAGGGTTAGGGTTAGAGTTAGGGTTTAGGGTTAGGGTTAGGGTTAGGGTTTAGGATTTAGGGTTAGTGTTAGGGTTAGGGTTAGGGTTAGGGTTAGGGTTAGGGACAGGATTAGGGTTTGGGACATGGTTAGGTTTACTGTTAGTGTAATATTAAGTTTAGGTTTTGTCTGATGCTTAAGTTTAGGTTTAGGGACAGGGTTAGTGACAGGGTGAGGGTTAGAGTTAAGGTTGGAGAGACGGTAAGGGTCAGAGTTAGGTTTAGCGACAGTGTTACGGTTAGGGATCAGGTTAGGTTAGGGTTTAGGGTTAGGGTTAGGGTTAGGGTTAGGAATAGGGGAGGGTTAGTGTTTACATTTTAGGGTTAGGGTTTAGGGATAGGGTTAGGGTTAGGGTTAGGGTTAGGGTTAGAGTTAGGATTTAGGCCTTATGGATAGGGTTAGGGTTAGAGTTAGGGCTTACGATTTAGGGTTAGGGTTAGGGTTGTGGTTAGGGTTTCGGGTTTAGGGTTAGGGTTAAGTTTAGGGTTAGGGTTAGGTACACGATTCGGGTTTGAGACATGTTTAGGTTTAGTGTTAGGGTTATGGTCAAGTTTAGGTTTTGGCTGATGGTTAAGGTTAGGTTTAGGGACAGGGTTAATTACAAGGTGAGGGTTAGAGTTAAAGTTAGAGAGACGGTAAGGTACAGAGTTAGGTTTAGCGAAAGTGTTAGGGTTAGGGTTAGGGTTAGGTTAGGGTTAGGGTTAGGGTTAGGGTTAGGGTTAGGTTTTATGGATAGGGTTAGGGTTAGAGTTACGGTTTAGGTTTAGGATTAGGGTTAAGGTTAGGGTCTAGGGTTTAGTGTTAGTGTTAGGGTTAGGGTTAGCATTAGGTTTAGGGTTAGGGACAGGATTAAGGTTTGGGACATGGTTAGGGTTAGGGTTAGGGTTAGGGTTAGGGTTAGGGTTATGGTTAGGTTTTAGGAATAGGGTTAGGGTTAGGGTTACGGTTTAGGTTTAGGGTTAGGTTTAAGGTTAGGGTTTAGGGTTTAGGGTTAGGGTTAGGGTTAGAGATAGGGTTTAGGCTTTAGGGTTAGGGATAGTGTTATGGTTTAGTGTTTAGGGTTAGGGTTAGGGTTAGGGTTAGGTTTAGTGTTTAAGGTTAGGGTTAGCGTTAGGGTTAGGGTTTGGGTTTAGGGTTTAGGTTTAGGGTTAGGGTTAGGGTTAGTGTTAGGGTTTCGGGTTTAGTGTTAGGGTTAAGGTTATGGTTAGGGTTAGGTACACGATTCGGGTTTGAGACATGGTTAGGTTTTGTGTTAGGGTTATAGTTAAGTTTAGGTTTTGGCTGATGGTTAAGGTTAGGTTTAGGGACAGGGTTAGTTACAGGGTGAGGGTTAGAGTTAAAGATAGAGAGACGCTAAGTGTCAGAGTTAGGTTTAGCGACAGTGTTAGGGTTAGGGTTAGGGTTAGGTTAGGATTAGGGTTAGGGTTAGGGTTAGGGTTAGGGTTAGGTTTTAGGGATAGGGTTAGGGTTAGGGTTACGGTTTAGGTTTAGGGTTAGGGTTAAGGTTAGGGTTTAGGGTTTAGGGTTAGGGATAGGGTTAGGGTTAGCATTAGTTTTAGGGTTAGGGACAGGATTAGGGTTTGGGACATAGTTAGGTTTACTGTTAGGGTTATATTAAGTTTAGGTTTTGTCTGATGCTTAAGTTTAGGTTTAGGGACAGGGTTAGTGACAGGGTGAGGGTTAGAGTTAAGGTTGGAGAGAGGGTAAGGGTCAGAGTTAGGTTTAGCGACAGTGTTAGGGTTAGGGATCAGGTTAGGTTAGGGTTTAGGGTTAGGGTTAGTGTTAGGGTTAGGAATAGGGGAGGGTTAGTGTTTACATTTTAGGGTTAGGGTTTAGGGATAGGGTTAGTGTTAGGGTTAGGGTTAGGGTTAGAGTTAGGATTTAGGCTTTAGGGATAGGGTTAGTGTTAGAGTTAGGGCTTACGGTTTAGGGTTAGGGTTAGGGTTAGGGTTAGGGTTAGAGTTAGGATTTAGGCTTTAGGGATAGGGTTAGGGTTAGAGTTAGGGCTTACGGTTTAGGGTTAGGGTTAGGGTTAGGGTTAGGGTTTCGGGTTTAGGGTTAGGGTTAAGTTTAGGGTTAGGGTTAGGTACACGATTCGGGTTTGAGACATGTTTAGGTTTAGTGTTAGGGTTATGGTTAAGTTTAGGTTTTGGCTGATGGTTAATTTAGGTTTAGGGACAGGGTTAGTGACAGGGTGAGGGTTAGAGTTAAGGTTGGAGAGACGGTAAGGGTCAGAGTTAGGTTTAGCGACAGTGTTAGGGTTAGGGATCAGGTTAGGTTAGGGTTTAGGGTTAGGGTTAGGGTTAGGGTTAGGAATACGGGAGGGTTAGTGTTTACATTTTAGGGTTAGGGTTTAGGGATAGGGTTAGGGTTAGGGTTAGGGTTAGAGTTAGGGTTAGGGTTAGGGTTAGGGTTAGGTTTTAGGGATAGGGTTAGGATTAGGGTTATGGTTACGGTTTAGGTTTAGCGTTAGGGTTAAGGTTAGGGTTTAGGGTTTAGGGTTAGGGTTAGGGTTAGAGTTAGGGTTTAGGCTTTAGGGTTAGGTTTACTGTTAGTGTTTAGGGTTTAGGGTTAGGGTTAGGGTTAGGGTTAGGGTTTAGTGTTTATGGTTAGGGTTAGCATTAGGGTTAGGGTTTGGGTTTAGGGTTTAGGTTTAGGGTTAGGGTTAGTGTTAGGGTTTCGGGTTTAGTGTTAGGGTTACGGTTAGGGTTAGGGTAGGTACACGTTTCGGGTTTCAGACATGGTTAGGTTTAGTGTTAGGGTTATAGTTAAGTTTAGGTTTTGGCTGATGGTTAAGGTTAGGTTTAGGGACAGGGTTAGTTACAGGGTGAGGGTTAGAGTTAAAGATAGAGAGAAGGTAAGGGTCAGAGTTAGGTTTAGCGACAGTGTTAGGGTTAGGGTTACGGTTAGGTTAGGGTTAGGGTTAGAGTTAGGGTTCAGGGTTAGGGTTAGGGTTAGGGTTTAGGATTTAGGGTTACGGTTATGGTTAGGGTTAGGGTTAGGGTTAGGGGCAGTTTTAGGGTTTGGGACATGGTTAGGTTTACTGTTAGGGTTATATTAAATTTAGGTTTTGTCTGATGCTTAAGTTTAGGTTTAGGGACAAGGTTAGTGACAGGGTGAGGGTTAGAGTTAAGGTTGGAGAGACATTAAGTGTCAGAGTTAGGTTTAGCGACAGTGTTAGGGTTAGGGATCATGTTAGGTTAGGGTTTAGGGTTAGGGTTAGGGTTAGGGTTAGGAATAGGGGAGGGTTAGGGTTTACATTTTAGGGTTAGGGTTTAGGAATAAGGTTAGGGTTAGGGTTAGGGTTAGAGTTAGGATTTAGGCTTTAGGGTTAGGGTTAGAGTTAGAGTTAGAGCTTATGGTTTAGGGTTAGGGTTAGGGTTAGGGTTAGGGTTTCGGGTTTAGGGTTAGGGTTAAGTTTAGGGTTAGGCTTAGGTATACGATTCGGGTTTTAGACATGTTTAGGTTTAGTGTTAGGGTTATGGTTAGGGTTAGGGTTAGGGTTAGGGTTAGGTACACGATTCGTGTTTGAGACATGTTTAGGTTTAGTGTTAGGGTTATGGTTAAGTTTAGGTTTTGGCTGATGGTTAAGGTTAGGTTTAGGGACAGGGTTAGTTACAGGGTGAGTGTTAGGGTTAGGGTTAGGGTTAGGGTTAGGGTTAGGTTTTAGGGATAGGGTTAGGGTTAGGGTTACGGTTTACGGTTAGGGTAAGGGTTAAGGTTAGGGTTTAGTGTTTAGGGTTAGGGTTAGGGTTAGAGTTAGGGTTTAGGCTTTAGGGTTAGGGTTAGGGTTAGGGTTAGGGTTTAGTGTTTTTGGTTAGTGTTAGCGTTAGGGTTAGGGTTTGGGTTTAGGGTTTAGGTTTAGGGTTAGGGTTAGTGTTAGGGTTTCGGGTTTAGTGTTAGGGTTAAGGTTAGGGTTAGCGTTAGGTACACGTATCGGGTTTGAGACATGGTTAGGTTTAGTGTTAGGGTTATAGTTAAGTTTAGGTTTTGGCTGATGGTTAAGGTTAGGTTTAGGGACAGGTTAGTTACAGGATGAGGGTTAGAGTTAAAGATAGAGAGACGTTAAGGGTCAGAGTTAGGTTTAGCGACAGTGTTAGGGTTTGGGTTAGGGTTAGGTTAGGGTTAGGGTTAGAGTTAGGGTTTAGGGTTAGGGTTAGGGTTAGGGTTTAGGATTTAGGGTTAGTGTTAGGGTTAGGGTTAGGGTTAGGGTTAGGGTTAGGGACAGGATTAGGGTTTGGGACATGGTTAGGTTTACTGTTAGGGTAATATTAAGTTTAGGTTTTGTCTGATGCTTAAGTTTAGGTTTAGGGACAGGGTTAGTGACAGGGTGAGGGTTAGAGTTAAGGTTGGAGAGACGGTAAGGGTCAGAGTTAGGTTTAGCGACAGTGTTACGGTTAGGGATCAGGTTAGGTTAGGGTTTAGGGTTAGGGTTAGGGTTAGGGTTAGGAATAGGGGAGGGTTAGTGTTTACATTTTAGGGTTAGGGTTTAGGGATTGGGTTAGGGTTAGGGTTAGGGTTAGGGTTAGAGTTAGGATTTAGGCCTTATGGATAGGGTTAGGGTTAGAGTTAGGGCTTACGGTTTAGGGTTAGGGTTAGGGTTGTGGTTAGGGTTTCGGGTTTAGGGTTAGGGTTAAGTTTAGGGTTAGGGTTAGGTACACGATTCGGGTTTGAGACATGTTTAGGTTTAGTGTTAGGGTTATGGTCAAGTTTAGGTTTTGGCTGATGGTTAAGGTTAGGTTTAGGGACAGGGTTAATTACAAGGTGAGGGTTAGAGTTAAAGTTAGAGAGACGGTAAGGTACAGAGTTAGGTTTAGCGAAAGTGTTAGGGTTAGGGTTAGGGTTAGGTTAGGGTTAGGGTTAGGGTTAGGGTTAGGGTTAGGTTTTAGGGATAGGGTTAGGGTTAGGGTTACGGTTTAGGTTTAGGGTTAGGGTTAAGGTTAGGGTTTAGGGTTTAGGGTTAGGGTTAGGGTTAGGGTTAGGGTTAGGGTTAGCATTAGTTTTAGGGTTAGGGACAGGATTAGGGTTTGGTACATGGTTAGGTTTACTGTTAGGGTTATATTAAGTTTAGGTTTTGTCTGATGCTTAAGTTTAGGTTTAGGGACAGGGTTAGTGACAGGGTGAGGGTTAGAGTTAAGGTTGGAGAGAGGGTAAGGGTCAGAGTTAGGTTTAGCGACAGTGTTAGGGTTAGGGATCAGGTTAGGTTAGGGTTTAGGGTTAGGGTTAGTGTTAGGGTTAGGAATAGGGGAGGGTTAGTGTTTACATTTTAGGGTTAGGGTTTAGGGATAGGGTTAGGGTTAGGGTTAGGGTTAGGGTTAGGATTTAGGCTTTAGGGATAGGGTTAGGGTTAGAGTTATGGCTTACGGTTTAGGGTTAGGGTTAGGGTTAGGGTTAGGGTTTCGGGTTTAGGGTTAGGGTTAAGTTTCGTGTTAGTGTTAGGTACACGATTCGGGTTTGAGATATGTTTAGGTTTAGTCTTAGGGTTATGGTTAAGTTTAGGTTTTGGCTGATGGTTAAGGTTAGGTTTAGGGACAGGGTTAGTTACAGGGTGAGGGTTAGAGATAAAGTTAGAGAGACGGTAAGGTACAGAGTTAGGTTTAGCGACAGTGTTAGGGTTAGGGTTAGGGTTAGGGTTAGGATTTAGGCTTTAGGGATAGGGTTAGGGTTAGAGTTAGGGCTTACGGTTTAGGGTTAGGGTTAGGGTTAGGGTTAGGGTTTCGGGTTTAGGGTTAGGGTTAAGTTTCGTGTTAGTGTTAGGTACACGATTCGGGTTTGAGATATGTTTAGGTTTAGTCTTAGGGTTATGGTTAAGTTTAGGTTTTGGCTGATGGTTAAGGTTAGGTTTAGGGACAGGGTTAGTTACAGGGTGAGGGTTAGAGATAAAGTTAGAGAGACGGTAAGGTACAGAGTTAGGTTTAGCGACAGTGTTAGGGTTAGGGTTAGGGTTAGGGTTAGGGTTAGGTTTTAGGGATAGGGTTAGGGTTAGGGTTGCGGTTTACGTTTAGAGTTAGGGTTTAGGTTAGGGTTTAGGGTTTAGGGTTAGGGTTAGGGTTAGAGTTAGGGTTTAGGCTTTAGGGTTAGGGTTAGTGTTAGGGTTTAGGGTTTAGGGTTAGGGTTAGGGTTAGGGTTAGGGTTAGGCTTAGGGTCAGGGTTAGCGTTAGGGTTAGGGTTAGGGTTAGGGTTAGGGTTAGAGTTACGGTTTAGGTTTAGGGTTAGGGTTAAGGTTAGAGTTTAGGGTTTAGGGTTAGGGTTAGGGTTAGGGTTAGCATTAGGTTTAGGGTTAGGGACAGGATTAGGGTTTGGGACATGGTTAGGTTTACTTTTAGGCTTATATTAAGTTTAGGTTTTGTCTGATGCTTAAGTTTAGGTTTAGGGACAGGGTTAGTGACAGGGTGAGGGTTAGAGTTAAGGTTGGAGAGACGGTAAGGGTCAGAGTTAGGTTTAGCGACAGTGTTAGGGTTAGGGATCAGGTTAGGTTAGGGTTTAGGATTAGGGTTATGGTTAGGGTTAGGGTTAGGGTTAGAGTTAGGATTTAGGCTTTAGGGATAGGGTTAGGGTTAGAGTTAGGGCTTACGGTTTAGGGTTAGGGTTAGGGTTAGGGTTAGGGTTTCGGGTTTAGGGTTAGGGTTAAGTTTAGGGTTAGGGTTAGGTACACGATTAGGGTTTGAGACATGTTTAGGTTTAGTGTTAGGGTTATGGTTAAGTTTAGGTTTTGGCTGATGGTTAAGTTTAGGTTTAGGGACAGGGTTAGTGACAGGGTGAGGGTTAGAGTTAAGGTTGGAGAGACGGTAAGGGTCAGAGTTAGGTTTAGCGACAGTGTTAGGGTTAGGGATCAGGTTAGGTTAGGGTTTAGGGTTAGGGTTAGGGTTAGGGTTAGGAATAGGGGAGGGTTAGTGTTTACATTTTAGGGTTAGGGTTTAGGGATAGGGTTAGGGTTAGGGTTAGGGTTAGAGTTAGGGTTAGGGTTAGGGTTAGGGTTAGGTTTTAGGGATAGGGTTAGGGTTAGGGTTATGGTTATGGTTTAGGTTTAGCGTTAGGGTTAAGGTTAGGGTTTAGGGTTTAGGGTTAGGGTTAGGGTTAGAGTTAGGGTTTAGGCTTTAGGGTTAGGTTTACTGTTAGTGTTTAGGGTTTAGGGTTAGGGTTAGGGTTAGGGTTAGGGTTTAGTGTTTATGGTTAGGGTTAGCGTTAGGGTTAGGGTTTGGGTTTAGGGTTTAGGTTTAGGGTTAGGGTTAGTGTTAGGGTTTCGGGTTTAGTGTTAGGGTTACGGTTAGGGTTAGGGTAGGTACACGTTTCGGGTTTGAGACATGGTTAGGTTTAGTGTTAGGGTTATAGTTAAGTTTAGGTTTTGGCTGATGGTTAAGGTTAGGTTTAGGGACAGGGTTAGTTACAGGGTGAGGGTTAGAGTTAAAGATAGAGAGACGGTAAGGGTCAGAGTTAGGTTTAGCGACAGTGTTAGGGTTAGGGTTACGGTTAGGTTAGGGTTAGGGTTAGAGTTAGGGTTCAGGGTTAGGGTTAGGGTTAGGGTTTAGGATTTAGGGTTAGGGTTATGGTTAGGGTTAGGGTTAGGGATAGGGGCAGTTTTAGGGTTTGGGACATGGTTAGGTTTACTGTTAGGGTTATATTAAATTTAGGTTTTGTCTGATGCTTAAGTTTAGGGTTAGGGGCAGGGTTAGTGACAGGGTGAGGGTTAGAGTTAAGGTTGGAGAGACGGTAAGTGTCAGAGTTAGGTTTAGCGACAGTGTTAGGGTTAGGGATCATGTTAGGTTAGGGTTTAGGGTTAGGGTTAGGGTTAGGGTTAGGAATAGGGGAGGGTTAGGGTTTACATTTTAGGGTTAGGGTTTAGGAATAGGGTTAGGGTTAGGGTTAGGGTTAGAGTTAGGATTTAGGCTTTAGGGTTAGGGTTAGAGTTAGAGTTAGGGCTTATGGTTTAGGGTTAGGGTTAGGGTTAGGGTTAAGGTTTCGGGTTTAGGGTTAGGGTTAAGTTTAGGGTTAGGCTTAGGTATACGATTCGGGTTTTAGACATGTTTAGGTTTAGTGTTAGGGTTATGGTTAGGGTTAGGGTTAGGGTTAGGGTTAGGGTTTCGGGTTTATGGTTAGGGTTAAGTTTAGGGTTAGTGTTAGGTACACGATTCGTGTTTGAGACATGTTTAGGTTTAGTGTTAGGGTTATGGTTAAGTTTAGGTTTTGGCTGATGGTTAAGGTTAGGTTTAGGGACAGGGTTAGTTACAGGGTGAGTGTTAGGGTTAGGGTTAGGGTTAGGGTTAGGGTTAGGTTTTAGGGATAGGGTTAGGGTTAGGGTTACGGTTTAGGGTTAGGGTAAGGGTTAAGGTTAGGGTTTAGGGTTTAGGGTTAGGGTTAGGTTTAGAGTTAGGGTTTAGGCTTTAGGGTTAGGGTTAGGGTTAGTGTTAGGGTTTAGTGTTTATGGTTAGGGTTAGCGTTAGGGTTAGGGTTTGGGTTTAGGGTTTAGGTTTAGGGTTAGGGTTAGTGTTAGGGTTTCGGGTTTAGTGTTAGGGTTAAGGTTAGGGTTAGCGTTAGGTACACGTATCGGGTTTGAGACATGGTTAGGTTTAGTGTTAGGGTTATAGTTAAGTTTAGGTTTTGGCTGATGGTTAAGGTTAGGTTTAGGGACAGGGTTAGTTACAGGATGAGGGTTAGAGTTAAAGATAGAGAGATGTTAAGGGTCAGAGTTAGGTTTAGCGACAGTGTTAGGTTTAGGGTTAGGGTTAGGTTAGGGTTAGGGTTAGAGTTAGGGTTTAGGGTTAGGGTTAGGGTTAGGGTTTAGGATTTAGGGTTAGTGTTAGGGTTAGGGTTAGGGTTAGGGTTAGGGTTAGCATTAGGTTTAGGGTTAGGGACAGGATTAGGGTTTGGGACATGGTTAGGGTTAGGGTTAGGGTTAGGGTTAGGGTTAGGGTTAGGGTTAGGTTTTAGGGATAGTGTTAGGGTTAGGGTTACGGTTTAGGTTTAGGGTTAGGGTTAAGGTTAGGGTTTAGGATTTAGGGTTAGTGTTAGGGTTAGGGTTAGGGTTAGGGTTAGGGTTAGGGACAGGATTAGGGTTTGGGACATGGTTAGGTTTACTGTTAGGGTAATATTAAGTTTAGGTTTTGTCTGATGCTTAAGTTTAGGTTTAGGGACAGGGTTAGTGACAGGGTGAGGGTTAGAGTTAAGGTTGGAGAGACGGTAAGGGTCAGAGTTAGGTTTAGCGACAGTGTTACGGTTAGGGATCAGGTTAGGTTAGGGTTTAGGGTTAGGGTTAGGGTTAGGGTTAGGAATAGGGGAGGGTTAGTGTTTACATTTTAGGGTTAGGGTTTAGGGATAGGGTTAGGGTTAGGGTTAGAGTTAGGATTTAGGCCTTATGGATAGGGTTAGGGTTAGAGTTAGGGCTTACGGTTTAGGGTTAGGGTTAGGGTTGTGGTTAGGGTTTCGGGTTTAGGGTTAGGGTTAAGTTTAGGGTTAGGGTTAGGTACACGATTCGTGTTTGAGACATGTTTAGGTTTAGTGTTAGGGTTATGGTTAAGTTTAGGTTTTGGCTGATGGTTAAGGTTAGGTTTAGGGACAGGGTTAGTTACAGGGTGAGGGTTAGAGTTAAAGATAGAGAGACGCTAAGTGTCAGAGTTAGGTTTAGCGACAGTGTTAGGGTTAGGGTTAGGGTTAGGTTAGGATTAGGGTTAGGGTTAGGGTTAGGGTTAGGGTTAGGTTTTAGGGATAGGGTTAGGGTTAGGGATACGGTTTAGGTTTAGGGTTAGGGTTAAGGTTAGGGTTTAGGGTTTAGGGTTAGGGTTAGGGTTAGGGTTAGCATTAGTTTTAGGGTTAGGGACAGGATTAGGGTTTGGGACATGGTTAGGTTTACTGTTAGGGTTATATTAAGTTTAGGTTTTGTCTGATGCTTAAGTTTAGGTTTAGGGACAGGGTTAGTGACAGGGTGAGGGTTAGAGTTAAGGTTGGAGAGAGGGTAAGGGTCAGAGTTAGGTTTAGCGACAGTGTTAGGGTTAGGGATCAGGTTAGGTTAGGGTTTAGGGTTAGGGTTAGTGTTAGGGTTAGGAATAGGGGAGGGTTAGTGTTTACATTTTAGGGTTAGGGTTTAGGGATAGGGTTAGGGTTAGGGTTAGGGTTAGAGTTAGGATTTAGGTTTTAGGGATAGGGTTAGGGTTAGAGTTAGGGCTTACGGTTTATGGTTAGGGTTAGGGTTAGGGTTAGGGTTAGAGTTAGTATTTAGGCTTTAGGGATAGGGTTAGGGTTAGAGTTAGGGCTTACGGTTTAGGGTTAGGGTTAGGGTTAGGTTTAGGGTTTCGGGTTTCGGGTTAGGGTTAAGTTTAGGGTTAGGGTTAGGTACACGATTCAGGTTTGAGACATGTTTAGGTTTAGTGTTAGGGTTATGGTTAAGTTTAGGTTTTGGCTGATGGTTAAGTTTAGGTTTAGGGACAGGGTTAGTGACAGGGTGAGGGTTAGAGTTAAGGTTGGAGAGACGGTAAGGGTCAGAGTTAGGTTTAGCGACAGTGTTAGGGTTAGGGATCAGGTTAGGTTAGGGTTTAGGGTTAGGGTTAGGGTTAGGGTTAGGAATAGGGGAGGGTTAGTGTTTACATTTTAGGGTTAGGGTTTAGGGATAGGGTTAGGGTTAGGGTTAGGGTTAGAGTTAGGGTTAGGGTTAGGGTTAGGGTTAGGTTTTAGGGATAGGGTTAGGGTTAGGGTTATGGTTACAGTTTAGGTTTAGCGTTAGGGTTAAGGTTAGGGTTTAGGGTTTAGGGTTAGGGTTAGGGTTAGAGTTAGGGTTTAGGCTTTAGGGTTAGGTTTACTGTTAGTGTTTAGGGTTTAGGGTTAGGGTTAGGGTTAGGGTTAGGGTTTAGTGTTTATGGTTAGGGTTAGCGTTAGGGTTAGGGTTTGGGTTTAGGGTTTAGGTTTAGGGTTAGGGTTAGTGTTAGGGTTTCGGGTTTAGTGTTAGGGTTACGGTTAGGGTTAGGGTAGGTGCACGTTTCGGGTTTGAGACATGGTTAGGTTTAGTGTTAGGGTTATAGTTAAGTTTAGGTTTTGGCTGATGGTTAAGGTTAGGTTTAGGGACAGGGTTAGTTACAGGGTGAGGGTTAGGGTTAGGGTTAGGGTTAGGGTTAGGGTTAGGTTTTAGGGATAGGGTTAGGGTTAGGGTTACGGTTTAGGGTTAGGGTAAGGGTTAAGGTTAGGGTTTAGGGTTTAGGGTTAGGGTTAGGGTTAGAGTTAGGGTTTAGGCTTTAGGGTTAGGGTTAGGGTTAGGGTTAGGGTTTAGTGTTTATGGTTAGGGTTAGCTTTAGGGTTAGGGTTTGGGTTTAGGGTTTAGGTTTAGGGTTAGGGTTAGTGTTAGGGTTTCGGGTTTAGTGTTAGGGTTAAGGTTAGGGTTAGCGTTAGGTACACGTATCGGGTTTGAGACATGGTTAGGTTTAGTGTTAGGGTTATAGTTAAGTTTAGGTTTTGGCTGATGGTTAAGGTTAGGTTTAGGGACAGGGTTAGTTACAGGATGAGGGTTAGAGTTAAAGATAGAGAGATGTTAAGGGTCAGAGTTAGGTTTAGCGACAGTGTTAGGGTTAGGGTTAGGGTTAGGTTAGGGTTAGGGTTAGAGTTAGGGTTTAGGGTTAGGGTTAGGGTTAGGGTTTAGGATTTAGGGTTAGTGTTAGGGTTAGGGTTAGGGTTAGGGTTAGGGACAGGATTAGGGTTTGGGACATGGTTAGGTTTACTGTTAGGGTAATATTAAGTTTAGGTTTTGTCTGATGCTTAAGTTTAGGTTTAGGGACAGGGTTAGTGACAGGGTGAGGGTTAGAGTTAAGGTTGGAGAGACGTTAAGGGTCAGAGTTAGGTTTAGCGACAGTGTTACGGTTAGGGATCAGGTTAGGTTAGGGTTTAGGGTTAGGGTTAGGGTTAGGGTTAGGAATAGGGGAGGGTTAGTGTTTACATTTTAGGGTTAGGGTTTAGGGATAGGGTTAGGGTTAGGGTTAGGGTTAGGGTTAGAGTTAGGATTTAGGCCTTATGGATAGGGTTAGGGTTAGAGTTAGGGCTTACGGTTTAGGTTAGGGTTAGGGTTGTGGTTAGGGTTTCGGGTTTAGGGTTAGGGTTAAGTTTAGGGTTAGGGTTAGGTACACGATTCGGGTTTGAGACATGTTTAGGTTTAGTGTTAGGGTTATGGTCAAGTTTAGGTTTTGGCTGATGGTTAAGGTTAGGTTTAGGGACAGGGTTAATTACAAGGTGAGGGTTAGAGTTAAAGTTAGAGAGACGGTAAGGTACAGAGTTAGGTTTAGCGAAAGTGTTAGGGTTAGGGTTAGGGTTAGGTTAGGGTTAGGGTTAGGGTTAGGGTTAGGTTTTAGGGATAGGGTTAGGGTTAGGGTTACGGTTTAGGTTTAGGATTAGGGTTAAGGTTAGGGTCTAGGGTTTAGGGTTAGGGTTAGGGTTAGGGTTAGCATTAGGTTTAGGGTTAGGGACAGGATTAGGGTTTGGGACATGGTTAGGGTTAGGGTTAGGGTTAGGGTTAGGGTTAGGGTTAGGGTTAGGTTTTAGGGATAGTGTTAGGGTTAGGGTTACGGTTTAGGTTTAGGGTTAGGGTTAAGGAGAGGGTTTAGGGTTTAGGGTTAGGGTTAGGGTTAGAGATAGGGTTTAGGCTTTAGGGTTAGGGATAGTGTTAGGGTTTAGTGTTTAGGGTTAGGGTTAGGGTTAGGGTTAGGTTTAGTGTTTAAGGTTAGGGTTAGCGTTAGGGTTAGGGTTTGGGTTTAGGGTTTAGGGTTAGGGTTAGGGTTAGTGTTAGGGTTTCGGGATTAGTGTTAGGGTTAAGGTTATGGTTAGGGTTAGGTACACGATTCGGGTTTGAGACATGGTTAGGTTTTGTGTTAGGGTTATAGTTAAGTTTAGGTTTTGGCTGATGGTTAAGGTTAGGTTTAGGGACAGGGTTAGTTACAGGGTGAGGGTTAGAGTTAAAGATAGAGAGACGCTAAGTGTCAGAGTTAGGTTTAGCGACAGTGTTAGGGTTAGGGTTAGGGTTAGGTTAGGATTAGGGTTAGGGTTAGGGTTAGGGTTAGGTTTTAGGGATAGGGTTAGGGTTAGGGTTACGGTTTAGGTTTAGGGTTAGGGTTAAGGTTAGGGTTTAGGGTTTAGGGTTAGGGTTAGGGTTAGGGTTAGCATTAGTTTTAGGGTTAGGGACAGGATTAGGGTTTGGGACATGGTTAGGTTTACTGTTAGGGTTATATTAAGTTTAGGTTTTGTCTGATGCTTAAGTTTAGGTTTAGGGACAGGGTTAGTGACAGGGTGAGGGTTAGAGTTAAGGTTGGAGAGAGGGTAAGGGTCAGAGTTAGGTTTAGCGACAGTGTTAGGGTTAGGGATCAGGTTAGGTTAGGGTTTAGGGTTAGGGTTAGGGTTAGGGTTAGGATTAGGGGAGGGTTAGTGTTTACATTTTAGGGTTAGGGTTTAGGGATAGGTTTAGGGTTAGGGTTAGGGTTAGGGTTAGGGTTAGAGTTAGGATTTAGGCTTTAGGGATAGGGTTAGGGTTAGAGTTAGGGCTTACGGTTTAGGGTTAGGGTTAGGGTTAGGGTTAGGGTTTCGGGTTTAGGGTTAGGGTTAAATTTCGTGTTAGTGTTAGGTACACGATTCGGGTTTGAGATATGTTTAGGTTTTGTCTTAGGGTTATGGTTAAGTTTAGGTTTTGGCTGATGGTTAAGGTTAGGTTTAGGGACAGGGTTAGTTACAGGGTGAGGGTTAGAGATAAAGTTAGAGAGACGGTAAGGTACAGAGTTAGGTTTAGCGACAGTGTTAGGGTTAGGGTTAGGGTTAGGGTTAGGGTTAGGTTTTAGGGATAGGGTTAGGGTTAGGGTTGCGGTTTACGTTTAGAGTTAGGGTTAAGGTTAGGGTTTAGGGTTTAGGGTTAGGGTTAGGGTTAGAGTTAGGGTTTAGGCTTTAGGGTTAGGGTTAGTGTTAGGGTTTAGGGTTTAGGGTTAGGGTTAGGGTTAGGGTTAGGGTTAGGCTTAGGGTTAGGGTTAGCGTTAGGGTTAGGGTTAGGGTTAGGGTTAGGGTTAGAGTTACGGTTTAGGTTTAGGGTTAGGGTTAAGGTTAGAGTTTAGGGTTTAGGGTTAGGGTTAGGGTTAGGGTTAGCATTAGGTTTAGGGTTAGGGACAGGATTAGGGTTTGGGACATGGTTAGGTTTACTTTTAGGCTTATATTAAGTTTAGGTTTTGTCTGATGCTTAAGTTTAGGTTTAGGGACAGGGTTAATGACAGGGTGAGGGTTAGAGTTAAGGTTGGAGAGACGGTAAGGGTCAGAGTTAGGTTTAGCGACAGTGTTAGGGTTAGGGATCAGGTTAGGTTAGGGTTTAGGATTAGGGTTAGGGTTAAGGTTAGGGTTAGGGTTAGAGTTAGGATTTAGGCTTTAGGGATAGGGTTAGGGTTAGAGTTAGGGCTTACGGTTTAGGGTTAGGGTTAGGGTTAGGGTTAGGGTTTCGGGTTTAGGGTTAGGGTTAAGTTTAGGGTTAGGGTTAGGTACACGATTAGGGTTTGAGACATGTTTAGGTTTAGTGTTAGGGTTATGGTTAAGTTTAGGTTTTGGCTGATGGTTAAGTTTAGGTTTAGGGACAGGGTTAGTGACAGGGTGAGGGTTAGAGTTAAGGTTGGAGAGACGGTAAGGGTCAGAGTTAGGTTTAGCGACAGTGTTAGGGTTAGGGATCAGGTTAGGTTAGGGTTTAGGGTTAGGGTTAGGGTTAGGGTTAGGAATAGGGGAGGGTTAGTGTTTACATTTTAGGGTTAGGGTTTAGGGATAGGGTTAGGGTTAGGGTTAGGGTTAGAGTTAGGGTTAGGGTTAGGGTTAGGGTTAAGTTTTAGGGATAGGGTTAGGGTTAGGGTTATGGTTATGGTTTAGGTTTAGCGTTAGGGTTAAGGTTAGGGTTTAGGGTTTAGGGTTAGGGTTAGGGTTAGAGTTAGGGTTTAGGCTTTAGGGTTAGGTTTACTGTTAGTGTTTAGGGTTTAGGGTTAGGGTTAGGGTTAGGGTTAGGGTTTAGTGTTTATGGTTAGGGTTAGCGTTAGGGTTAGGGTTTGGGTTTAGGGTTTAGGTTTAGGGTTAGGGTTAGTGTTAGGGTTTCGGGTTTAGTGTTAGGGTTACGGTTAGGGTTAGGGTAGGTACACGTTTCGGGTTTGAGACATGGTTAGGTTTAGTGTTAGGGTTATAGTTAAGTTTAGGTTTTGGCTGATGGTTAAGGTTAGGTTTAGGGACAGGGTTAGTTACAGGGTGAGGGTTAGAGTTAAAGATAGAGAGACGGTAAGGGTCAGAGTTAGGTTTAGCGACAGTGTTAGGGTTAGGGTTACGGTTAGGTTAGGGTTAGGGTTAGAGTTAGGGTTCAGGGTTAGGGTTAGGGTTAGGGTTTAGGATTTAGGGTTAGGGTTATGGTTAGGGTTAGGGTTAGGGATAGGGGCAGTTTTAGGGTTTGGGACATGGTTAGGTTTACTGTTAGGGTTATATTAAATTTAGGTTTTGTCTGATGCTTAAGTTTAGGTTTAGGGACAGGGTTAGTGACAGGGTGAGGGTCAGAGTTAAGGTTGGAGAGACGGTAAGTGTCAGAGTTAGGTTTAGCGACAGTGTTAGGGTTAGGGATCATGTTAGGTTAGGGTTTAGGGTTAGGGTTAGGGTTAGGGTTAGGAATAGGGGAGGGTTAGGGTTTACATTTTAGGGTTAGGGTTTAGGAATAGGGTTAGGGTTAGGGTTAGGGTTAGAGTTAGGATTTAGGCTTTAGGGTTAGGGTTAGAGTTAGAGTTAGGGCTTATGGTTTAGGGTTAGGGTTAGGGTTAGGGTTAGGGTTTCGGGTTTAGGGTTAGGGTTAAGTTTAGGGTTAGGCTTAGGTATACGATTCGGGTTTTAGACATGTTTAGGTTAAGTGTTAGGGTTATGGTTAGGGTTAGGGTTAGGGTTAGGGTTAGGGTTTCGGGTTTATGGTTAGGGTTAAGTTTAGGGTTAGTGTTAGGTACACGATTCGTGTTTGAGACATGTTTAGGTTTAGTGTTAGGGTTATGGTTAAGTTTAGGTTTTGGCTGATGGTTAAGGTTAGGTTTAGGGACAGGGTTAGTTACAGGGTGAGTGTTAGGGTTAGGGTTAGGGTTAGGGTTAGGGTTAGGTTTTAGGGATAGGGTTAGGGTTAGGGTTACGGTTTAGGGTTAGGGTAAGGGTTAAGCATAGGGTTTAGGGTTTAGGGTTAGGGTTAGGTTTAGAGTTAGGGTTTAGGCTTTAGGGTTAGGGTTAGGGTTAGGGTTAGGGTTTAGTGTTTATGGTTAGGGTTAGCGTTAGGGTTAGGGTTTGGGTTTAGGGTTTAGGTTTAGGGTTAGGGTTAGTGTTAGGGTTTCGGGTTTAGTGTTACGGTTAAGGTTAGGGTTAGCGTTAGGTACACGTATCGGGTTTGAGACATGGTTAGGTTTAGTGTTAGGGTTATAGTTAAGTTTAGGTTTTGGCTGATGGTTAAGGTTAGGTTTAGGGACAGGGTTAGTTACAGGATGAGGGTTAGAGTTAAAGATAGAGAGATGTTAAGGGTCAGAGTTAGGTTTAGCGACAGTGTTAGGGTTAGGGTTAGGGTTAGGTTAGGGTTAGGGTTAGAGTTAGGGTTTAGGGTTAGGGTTAGGGTTAGGGTTTAGGATTTAGGGTTAGTGTTAGGGTTAGGGTTAGGGTTAGGGTTAGGGTTAGGGACAGGATTAGGGTTTGGGACATGGTTAGGTTTACTGTTAGGGTAATATTAAGTTTAGGTTTTGTCTGATGCTTAAGTTTAGGTTTAGGGACAGGGTTAGTGACAGGGTGAGGGTTAGAGTTAAGGTTGGAGAGACGGTAAGGTTCAGAGTTAGGTTTAGCGACAGTGTTACGGTTAGGGATCAGGTTAGGTTAGGGTTTAGGGTTAGGGTTAGGGTTAGGGTTAGGAATAGGGGAGGGTTAGTGTTTACATTTTAGGGTTAGGGTTTATGGATAGGGTTAGGGTTAGGGTTAGGGTTAGGGTTAGAGTTAGGATTTAGGCCTTATGGATAGGGTTAGGGTTAGAGTTAGGGCTTACGGTTTAGGGTTAGGGTTAGGGTTGTGGTTAGGGTTTCGGGTTTAGGGTTAGGGTTAAGTTTAGGGTTAGGGTTAGGTACACGATTCGGGTTTGAGACATGTTTAGGTTTAGTGTTAGGGTTATGGTCAAGTTTAGGTTTTGGCTGATGGTTAAGGTTAGGTTTAGGGACAGGGTTAATTACAAGGTGAGGGTTAGAGTTAAAGTTAGAGAGACGGTAAGGTACAGAGTTAGGTTTAGCGAAAGTGTTAGGGTTAGGGTTAGGGTTAGGTTAGGGTTAGGGTTAGGGTTAGGGTTAGGGTTAGGTTTTAGGGATAGGATTAGGGTTAGGGTTACGGTTTAGGTTTAGGATTAGGGTTAAGGTTAGGGTCTAGGGTTTAGTGGTAGGGTTAGGGTTAGGGTTAGCATTAGGTTTAGGGTTAGGGACAGGATTAGGGTATGGGACATGGTTAGGGTTAGGGTTAGGGTTAGGGTTAGGGTTAGGGTTAGGGTTAGGTTTTAGGGATAGGATTAGGGTTAGGGTTACGGTTTAGGTTTAGGATTAGGGTTAAGGTTAGGGTCTAGGGTTTAGTGTTAGGGTTAGGGTTAGGGTTAGCATTAGGTTTAGGGTTAGGGACAGGATTAGGGTTTGGGACATGGTTAGGGTTAGGGTTAGGGTTAGGGTTAGGGTTAGGGTTAGGGTTATGGTTAGGTTTTAGGGATAGGGTTAGGGTTAGGGTTACGGTTTAGGTTTAGGGTTAGGTTTAAGGTTAGGGTTTAGGGCTTAGGGTTAGGGTTAGGGTTAGAGATAGGGTTTAGGCTTTAGGGTTAGGGATAGTGTTAGGGTTTAGTGTTTAGGGTTAGGGTTAGGGTTAGGGTTAGGTTTAGTGTTTAAGGTTAGGGTTAGCGTTAGGGTTAGGGTTTGGGTTTAGGGTTTAGGTTTAGGGTTAGGGTTAGGGTTAGTGTTAGGGTTTCGGGTTTAGTGTTAGGGTTAAGGTTATGGTTAGGGTTAGGTACACGATTCGGGTTTGAGACATGGTTAGGTTTTGTGTTAGGGTTATAGTTAAGTTTAGGTTTTGGCTGATGGTTAAGGTTAGGTTTAGGGACAGGGTTAGTTACAGGGTGAGGGTTAGAGTTAAAGATAGAGAGACGCTAAGTGTCAGAGTTAGGTTTAGCGACAGTGTTAGGGTTAGGGTTAGGGTTAGGTTAGGATTAGGGTTAGGGTTAGGGTTAGGGTTAGGGTTAGGTTTTAGGGATAGGGTTAGGGTTAGGGTTACGGTTTAGGTTTAGGGTTAGGGTTAAGGTTAGGGTTTAGGGTTTAGGGTTAGGGTTAGGGTTAGGGTTAGCATTAGTTTTAGGGTTAGGGACAGGATTAGGGTTTGGGACATGGTTAGGTTTACTGTTAGGGTTATATTAAGTTTAGGTTTTGTCTGATGCTTAAGTTTAGGTTTAGGGACAGGGTTAGTGACAGGGTGAGGGTTAGAGTTAAGGTTGGAGAGAGGGTAAGGGTCAGAGTTAGGTTTAGCGACAGTGTTAGGGTTAGGGATCAGGTTAGGTTAGGGTTTAGGGTTAGGGTTAGTGTTAGGGTTAGGAATAGGGGAGGGTTAGTGTTTACATTTTAGGGTTAGGGTTTAGGGATAGGGTTAGGGTTAGGGTTAGGGTTAGGGTTAGAGTTAGGATTTAGGCTTTAGGGATAGGGTTAGGGTTAGAGTTAGGGCTTACGGTTTATGGTTAGGGTTAGGGTTAGGGTTAGGGTTAGAGTTAGGATTTAGGCTTTAGGGATAGGGTTAGGGTTAGAGTTAGGGCTTACGGTTTAGGGTTAGGGTTAGGGTTAGGGTTAGGGTTTCAGGTTTAGGGTTAGGGTTAAGTTTAGGGTTAGGGTTAGGTACACGATTAGGGTTTGAGACATGTTTAGGTTTAGTGTTAGGGTTATGGTTAAGTTTAGGTTTTGGCTGATGGTTAAGTTTAGGTTTAGGGACAGGGTTAGTGACAGGGTGAGGGTTAGAGTTAAGGTTGGAGAGACGGTAAGGGTCAGAGTTAGGTTTAGCGACAGTGTTAGGGTTAGGGATCAGGTTAGGTTAGGGTTTAGGGTTAGGGTTAGGGTTAGGGTTAGGAATAGGGGAGGGTTAGTGTTTACATTTTAGGGTTAGGGTTTAGGGATAGGGTTAGGGTTAGGGTTAGGGTTAGAGTTAGGGTTAGGGTTAGGGTTAGGGTTAGGTTTTAGGGATAGGGTTAGGGTTAGGGTTATGGTTATGGTTTAGGTTTAGCGTTAGGGTTAAGGTTAGGGTTTAGGGTTTAGGGTTAGGGTTAGGGTTAGAGTTAGGGTTTAGGCTTTAGGGTTAGGTTTACTGTTAGTGTTTAGGGTTTAGGGTTAGGGTTAGGGTTAGGGTTAGGGTTTAGTGTTTATGGTTAGGGTTAGCGTTAGGGTTAGGGTTTGGGTTTAGGGTTTAGGTTTAGGGTTAGGGTTAGTGTTAGGGTTTCGGGTTTAGTGTTAGGGTTACGGTTAGGGTTAGGGTAGGTACACGTTTCGGGTTTGAGACATGGTTAGGTTTAGTGTTAGGGTTATAGTTAAGTTTAGGTTTTGGCTGATGGTTAAGGTTAGGTTTAGGGACAGGGTTAGTTACAGGGTGAGGGTTAGAGTTAAAGATAGAGAGACGGTAAGGGTCAGAGTTAGGTTTAGCGACAGTGTTAGGGTTAGGGTTACGGTTAGGTTAGGGTTAGGGTTAGAGTTAGGGTTCAGGGTTAGGGTTAGGGTTAGGGTTTAGGATTTAGGGTTAGGGTTATGGTTAGGGTTAGGGTTAGGGATAGGGGCAGTTTTAGGGTTTGGGACATGGTTAGGTTTACTGTTAGGGTTATATTAAATTTAGGTTTTGTCTGATGCTTAAGTTTAGGGTTAGGGGCAGGGTTAGTGACAGGGTGAGGGTCAGAGTTAAGGTTGGAGAGACGGTAAGTGTCAGAGTTAGGTTTAGCGACAGTGTTAGGGTTAGGGATCATGTTAGGTTAGGGTTTAGGGTTAGGGTTAGGGTTAGGGTTAGGAATAGGGGAGGGTTAGGGTTTACATTTTAGGGTTAGGGTTTAGGAATAGGGTTAGGGTTAGGGTTAGGGTTAGAGTTAGGATTTAGGCTTTAGGGTTAGGGTTAGAGTTAGAGTTAGGGCTTATGGTTTAGGGTTAGGGTTAGGGTTAGGGTTAAGGTTTCGGGTTTAGGGTTAGGGTTAAGTTTAGGGTTAGGCTTAGGTATACGATTCGGGTTTTAGACATGTTTAGGTTTAGTGTTAGGGTTATGGTTAGGGTTAGGGTTAGGGTTAGGGTTAGGGTTTCGGGTTTATGGTTAGGGTTAAGTTTAGGGTTAGTGTTAGGTACACGATTCGTGTTTGAGACATGTTTAGGTTTAGTGTTAGGGTTATGGTTAAGTTTAGGTTTTGGCTGATGGTTAAGGTTAGGTTTAGGGACAGGGTTAGTTACAGGGTGAGTGTTAGGGTTAGGGTTAGGGTTAGGGTTAGGGTTAGGTTTTAGGGATAGGGTTAGGGTTAGGGTTACGGTTTAGGGTTAGGGTAAGGGTTAAGGTTAGGGTTTAGGGTTTAGGGTTAGGGTTAGGTTTAGAGTTAGGGTTTAGGCTTTAGGGTTAGGGTTAGGGTTAGTGTTAGGGTTTAGTGTTTATGGTTAGGGTTAGCGTTAGGGTTAGGGTTTGGGTTTAGGGTTTAGGTTTAGGGTTAGGGTTAGTGTTAGGGTTTCGGGTTTAGTGTTAGGGTTAAGGTTAGGGTTAGCGTTAGGTACACGTATCGGGTTTGAGACATGGTTAGGTTTAGTGTTAGGGTTATAGTTAAGTTTAGGTTTTGGCTGATGGTTAAGGTTAGGTTTAGGGACAGGGTTAGTTACAGGATGAGGGTTAGAGTTAAAGATAGAGAGATGTTAAGGGTCAGAGTTAGGTTTAGCGACAGTGTTAGGTTTAGGGTTAGGGTTAGGTTAGGGTTAGGGTTAGAGTTAGGGTTTAGGGTTAGGGTTAGGGTTAGGGTTTAGGATTTAGGGTTAGTGTTAGGGTTAGGGTTAGGGTTAGGGTTAGGGTTAGCATTAGGTTTAGGGTTAGGGACAGGATTAGGGTTTGGGACATGGTTAGGGTTAGGGTTAGGGTTAGGGTTAGGGTTAGGGTTAGGGTTAGGTTTTAGGGATAGTGTTAGGGTTAGGGTTACGGTTTAGGTTTAGGGTTAGGGTTAAGGTTAGGGTTTAGGGTTTAGGGTTAGGGTTAGGGTTAGAGATAGGGTTTAGGCTTTAGGGTTAGGGATAGTGTTAGGGTTTAGTGTTTAGGGTTAGGGTTAGGGTTAGGGTTAGGTTTAGTGTTTAAGGTTAGGGTTAGCGTTAGGGTTAGGGTTTGGGTTTAGGGTTTAGGTTTAGGGTTAGGGTTAGTGTTAGGGTTTCGGGTTTAGTGTTAGGGTTAAGGTTAGGGTTAGCGTTAGGTACACGTATCGGGTTTGAGACATGGTTAGGTTTAGTGTTAGGGTTATAGTTAAGTTTAGGTTTTGGCTGATGGTTAAGGTTAGGTTTAGGGACAGGGTTAGTTACAGGATGAGGGTTAGAGTTAAAGATAGAGAGATGTTAAGGGTCAGAGTTAGGTTTAGCGACAGTGTTACGGTTAGGGATCAGGTTAGGTTAGGGTTTAGGGTTAGGGTTAGGGTTAGGGTTAGGAATAGGGGAGGGTTAGTGTTTACATTTTAGGGTTAGGGTTTAGGGATAGGGTTAGGGTTAGGGTTAGAGTTAGGATTTAGGCCTTATGGATAGGGTTAGGGTTAGAGTTAGGGCTTACGGTTTAGGGTTAGGGTTAGGGTTGTGGTTAGGGTTTCGGGTTTAGGGTTAGGGTTAAGTTTAGGGTTAGGGTTAGGTACACGATTCGTGTTTGAGACATGTTTAGGTTTAGTGTTAGGGTTATGGTTAAGTTTAGGTTTTGGCTGATGGTTAAGGTTAGGTTTAGGGACAGGGTTAGTTACAGGGTGAGGGTTAGAGTTAAAGATAGAGAGACGCTAAGTGTCAGAGTTAGGTTTAGCGACAGTGTTAGGGTTAGGGTTAGGGTTAGGTTAGGATTAGGGTTAGGGTTAGGGTTAGGGTTAGGGTTAGGTTTTAGGGATAGGGTTAGGGTTAGGGATACGGTTTAGGTTTAGGGTTAGGGTTAAGGTTAGGGTTTAGGGTTTAGGGTTAGGGTTAGGGTTAGGGTTAGCATTAGTTTTAGGGTTAGGGACAGGATTAGGGTTTGGGACATGGTTAGGTTTACTGTTAGGGTTATATTAAGTTTAGGTTTTGTCTGATGCTTAAGTTTAGGTTTAGGGACAGGGTTAGTGGCAGGGTGAGGGTTAGAGTTAAGGTTGGAGAGAGGGTAAGGGTCAGAGTTAGGTTTAGCGACAGTGTTAGGGTTAGGGATCAGGTTAGGTTAGGGTTTAGGGTTAGGGTTAGTGTTAGGGTTAGGAATAGGGGAGGGTTAGTGTTTACATTTTAGGGTTAGGGTTTAGGGATAGGGTTAGGGTTAGGGTTAGGGTTAGAGTTAGGATTTAGGTTTTAGGGATAGGGTTAGGGTTAGAGTTAGGGCTTACGGTTTATGGTTAGGGTTAGGGTTAGGGTTAGGGTTAGAGTTAGTATTTAGGCTTTAGGGATAGGGTTAGGGGTTAGAGTTAGGGCTTACGGTTTAGGGTTAGGGTTAGGGTTAGGTTTAGGGTTTCGGGTTTAGGGTTAGGGTTAAGTTTAGGGTTAGGGTTAGGTACACGATTCAGGTTTGAGACATGTTTAGGTTTAGTGTTAGGGTTATGGTTAAGTTTAGGTTTTGGCTGATGGTTAAGTTTAGGTTTAGGGACAGGGTTAGTGACAGGGTGAGGGTTAGAGTTAAGGTTGGAGAGACGGTAAGGGTCAGAGTTAGGTTTAGCGACAGTGTTAGGGTTAGGGATCAGGTTAGGTTAGGGTTTAGGGTTAGGGTTAGGGTTAGGGTTAGGAATAGGGGAGGGTTAGTGTTTACATTTTAGGGTTAGGGTTTAGGGATAGGGATAGGGTTAGGGTTAGGGTTAGGGTTAGAGTTAGGGTTAGGGTTAGGGTTAGGGTTAGGTTTTAGGGATAAGGTTAGGGTTAGGGTTATGGTTACAGTTTAGGTTTAGCGTTAGGGTTAAGGTTAGGGTTTAGGGTTTAGGGTTAGGGTTAGGGTTAGAGTTAGGGTTTAGGCTTTAGGGTTAGGTTTACTGTTAGTGTTTAGGGTTTAGGGTTAGGGTTAGGGTTAGGGTTAGGGTTTAGTGTTTATGGTTAGGGTTAGCGTTAGGGTTAGGGTTTGGGTTTAGGGTTTAGGTTTAGGGTTAGGGTTAGTGTTAGGGTTTCGGGTTTAGTGTTAGGGTTACGGTTAGGGTTAGGGTAGGTGCACGGTTCGGGTTTGAGACATGGTTAGGTTTAGTGTTAGGGTTATAGTTAAGTTTAGGTTTTGGCTGATGGTTAAGGTTAGGTTTAGGGACAGGGTTAGTTACAGGGTGAGGGTTAGGGTTAGGGTTAGGGTTAGGGTTAGGGTTAGGTTTTAGGGATAGGGTTAGGGTTAGGGTTACGGTTTAGGGTTAGGGTAAGGGTTAAGGTTAGGGTTTAGGGTTTAGGGTTAGGGTTAGGGTTAGAGTTAGGGTTTAGGCTTTAGGGTTAGGGTTAGGGTTAGGGTTAGGGTTTAGTGTTTATGGTTAGGGTTAGCTTTAGGGTTAGGGTTTGGGTTTAGGGTTTAGGTTTAGGGTTAGGGTTAGTGTTAGGGTTTCGGGTTTAGTGTTAGGGTTAAGGTTAGGGTTAGCGTTAGGTACACGTATCGGGTTTGAGACATGGTTAGGTTTAGTGTTAGGGTTATAGTTAAGTTTAGGTTTTGGCTGATGGTTAAGGTTAGGTTTAGGGACAGGGTTAGTTACAGGATGAGGGTTAGAGTTAAAGATAGAGAGATGTTAAGGGTCAGAGTTAGGTTTAGCGACAGTGTTAGGGTTAGGGTTAGGGTTAGGTTAGGGTTAGGGTTAGAGTTAGGGTTTAGGGTTAGGGTTAGGGTTAGGGTTTAGGATTTAGGGTTAGTGTTAGGGTTAGGGTTAGGGTTAGGGTTAGGGACAGGATTAGGGTTTTGGGACATGGTTAGGTTTACTGTTAGGGTAATATTAAGTTTAGGTTTTGTCTGATGCTTAAGTTTAGGTTTAGGGACAGGGTTAGTGACAGGGTGAGGGTTAGAGTTAAGGTTGGAGAGACGTTAAGGGTCAGAGTTAGGTTTAGCGACAGTGTTACGGTTAGGGATCAGGTTAGGTTAGGGTTTAGGGTTAGGGTTAGGGTTAGGGTTAGGAATAGGGGAGGGTTAGTGTTTACATTTTAGGGTTAGGGTTTAGGGATAGGGTTAGGGTTAGGGTTAGGGTTAGGGTTAGAGTTAGGATTTAGGCCTTATGGATAGGGTTAGGGTTAGAGTTAGGGCTTACGGTTTAGGTTAGGGTTAGGGTTGTGGTTAGGGTTTCGGGTTTAGGGTTAGGGTTAAGTTTAGGGTTAGGGTTAGGTACACGATTCGGGTTTGAGACATGTTTAGGTTTAGTGTTAGGGTTATGGTCAAGTTTAGGTTTTGGCTGATGGTTAAGGTTAGGTTTAGGGACAGGGTTAATTACAAGGTGAGGGTTAGAGTTAAAGTTAGAGAGACGGTAAGGTACAGAGTTAGGTTTAGCGAAAGTGTTAGGGTTAGGGTTAGGGTTAGGTTAGGGTTAGGGTTAGGGTTAGGGTTAGGTTTTAGGGATAGGGTTAGGGTTAGGGTTACGGTTTAGGTTTAGGATTAGGGTTAAGGTTAGGGTCTAGGGTTTAGGGTTAGGGTTAGGGTTAGGGTTAGCATTAGGTTTAGGGTTAGGGACAGGATTAGGGTTTGGGACATGGTTAGGGTTAGGGTTAGGGTTAGGGTTAGGGTTAGGGTTAGGGTTAGGTTTTAGGGATAGTGTTAGGGTTAGGGTTACGGTTTAGGTTTAGGGTTAGGGTTAAGGAGAGGGTTTAGGGTTTAGGGTTAGGGTTAGGGTTAGAGATAGGGTTTAGGCTTTAGGGTTAGGGATAGTGTTAGGGTTTAGTGTTTAGGGTTAGGGTTAGGGTTAGGGTTAGGTTTAGTGTTTAAGGTTAGGGTTAGCGTTAGGGTTAGGGTTTGGGTTTAGGGTTTAGGGTTAGGGTTAGGGTTAGTGTTAGGGTTTCGGGATTAGTGTTAGGGTTAAGGTTATGGTTAGGGTTAGGTACACGATTCGGGTTTGAGACATGGTTAGGTTTTGTGTTAGGGTTATAGTTAAGTTTAGGTTTTGGCTGATGGTTAAGGTTAGGTTTAGGGACAGGGTTAGTTACAGGGTGAGGGTTAGAGTTAAAGATAGAGAGACGCTAAGTGTCAGAGTTAGGTTTAGCGACAGTGTTAGGGTTAGGGTTAGGGTTAGGTTAGGATTAGGGTTAGGGTTAGGGTTAGGGTTAGGTTTTAGGGATAGGGTTAGGGTTAGGGTTACGGTTTAGGTTTAGGGTTAGGGTTAAGGTTAGGGTTTAGGGTTTAGGGTTAGGGTTAGGGTTAGGGTTAGCATTAGTTTTAGGGTTAGGGACAGGATTAGGGTTTGGGACATGGTTAGGTTTACTGTTAGGGTTATATTAAGTTTAGGTTTTGTCTGATGCTTAAGTTTAGGTTTAGGGACAGGGTTAGTGACAGGGTGAGGGTTAGAGTTAAGGTTGGAGAGAGGGTAAGGGTCAGAGTTAGGTTTAGCGACAGTGTTAGGGTTAGGGATCAGGTTAGGTTAGGGTTTAGGGTTAGGGTTAGGGTTAGGGTTAGGATTAGGGGAGGGTTAGTGTTTACATTTTAGGGTTAGGGTTTAGGGATAGGGTTAGGGTTAGGGTTAGGGTTAGGGTTAGGGTTAGAGTTAGGATTTAGGCTTTAGGGATAGGGTTAGGGTTAGAGTTAGGGCTTACGGTTTAGGGTTAGGGTTAGGGTTAGGGTTAGGGTTTCGGGTTTAGGGTTAGGGTTAAATTTCGTGTTAGTGTTAGGTACACGATTCGGGTTTGAGATATGTTTAGGTTTAGTCTTAGGGTTATGGTTAAGTTTAGGTTTTGGCTGATGGTTAAGGTTAGGTTTAGGGACAGGGTTAGTTACAGGGTGAGGGTTAGAGATAAAGTTAGAGAGACGGTAAGGTACAGAGTTAGGTTTAGCGACAGTGTTAGGGTTAGGGTTAGGGTTAGGGTTAGGGTTAGGTTTTAGGGATAGGGTTAGGGTTAGGGTTGCGGTTTACGTTTAGAGTTAGGGTTAAGGTTAGGGTTTAGGGTTTAGGGTTAGGGTTAGGGTTAGAGTTAGGGTTTAGGCTTTAGGGTTAGGGTTAGTGTTAGGGTTTAGGGTTTAGGGTTAGGGTTAGGGTTAGGGTTAGGGTTAGGCTTAGGGTTAGGGTTAGCGTTAGGGTTAGGGTTAGGGTTAGGGTTAGGGTTAGAGTTACGGTTTAGGTTTAGGGTTAGGGTTAAGGTTAGAGTTTAGGGTTTAGGGTTAGGGTTAGGGTTAGGGTTAGCATTAGGTTTAGGGTTAGGGACAGGATTAGGGTTTGGGACATGGTTAGGTTTACTTTTAGGCTTATATTAAGTTTAGGTTTTGTCTGATGCTTAAGTTTAGGTTTAGGGACAGGGATAATGACAGGGTGAGGGTTAGAGTTAAGGTTGGAGAGACGGTAAGGGTCAGAGTTAGGTTTAGCGACAGTGTTAGGGTTAGGGATCAGGTTAGGTTAGGGTTTAGGATTAGGGTTAGGGTTAAGGTTAGGGTTAGGGTTAGAGTTAGGATTTAGGCTTTAGGGATAGGGTTAGGGTTAGAGTTAGGGCTTACGGTTTAGGGTTAGGGTTAGGGTTAGGGTTAGGGTTTCGGGTTTAGGGTTAGGGTTAAGTTTAGGGTTAGGGTTAGGTACACGATTAGGGTTTGAGACATGTTTAGGTTTAGTGTTAGGGTTATGGTTAAGTTTAGGTTTTGGCTGATGGTTAAGTTTAGGTTTAGGGACAGGGTTAGTGACAGGGTGAGGGTTAGAGTTAAGGTTGGAGAGACGGTAAGGGTCAGAGTTAGGTTTAGCGACAGTGTTAGGGTTAGGGATCAGGTTAGGTTAGGGTTTAGGGTTAGGGTTAGGGTTAGGGTTAGGAATAGGGGAGGGTTAGTGTTTACATTTTAGGGTTAGGGTTTAGGGATAGGGTTAGGGTTAGGGTTAGGGTTAGAGTTAGGGTTAGGGTTAGGGTTAGGGTTAAGTTTTAGGGATAGGGTTAGGGTTAGGGTTATGGTTATGGTTTAGGTTTAGCGTTAGGGTTAAGGTTAGGGTTTAGGGTTTAGGGTTAGGGTTAGGGTTAGAGTTAGGGTTTAGGCTTTAGGGTTAGGTTTACTGTTAGTGTTTAGGGTTTAGGGTTAGGGTTAGGGTTAGGGTTAGGGTTTAGTGTTTATGGTTAGGGTTAGCGTTAGGGTTAGGGTTTGGGTTTAGGGTTTAGGTTTAGGGTTAGGGTTAGTGTTAGGGTTTCGGGTTTAGTGTTAGGGTTACGGTTAGGGTTAGGGTAGGTACACGTTTCGGGTTTGAGACATGGTTAGGTTTAGTGTTAGGGTTATAGTTAAGTTTAGGTTTTGGCTGATGGTTAAGGTTAGGTTTAGGGACAGGGTTAGTTACAGGGTGAGGGTTAGAGTTAAAGATAGAGAGACGGTAAGGGTCAGAGTTAGGTTTAGCGACAGTGTTAGGGTTAGGGTTACGGTTAGGTTAGGGTTAGGGTTAGAGTTAGGGTTCAGGGTTAGGGTTAGGGTTAGGGTTTAGGATTTAGGGTTAGGGTTATGGTTAGGGTTAGGGTTAGGGATAGGGGCAGTTTTAGGGTTTGGGACATGGTTAGGTTTACTGTTAGGGTTATATTAAATTTAGGTTTTGTCTGATGCTTAAGTTTAGGTTTAGGGACAGGGTTAGTGACAGGGTGAGGGTCAGAGTTAAGGTTGGAGAGACGGTAAGTGTCAGAGTTAGGTTTAGCGACAGTGTTAGGGTTAGGGATCATGTTAGGTTAGGGTTTAGGGTTAGGGTTAGGGTTAGGGTTAGGAATAGGGGAGGGTTAGGGTTTACATTTTAGGGTTAGGGTTTAGGAATAGGGTTAGGGTTAGGGTTAGGGTTAGAGTTAGGATTTAGGCTTTAGGGTTAGGGTTAGAGTTAGAGTTAGGGCTTATGGTTTAGGGTTAGGGTTAGGGTTAGGGTTAGGGTTTCGGGTTTAGGGTTAGGGTTAAGTTTAGGGTTAGGCTTAGGTATACGATTCGGGTTTTAGACATGTTTAGGTTAAGTGTTAGGGTTATGGTTAGGGTTAGGGTTAGGGTTAGGGTTAGGGTTTCGGGTTTATGGTTAGGGTTAAGTTTAGGGTTAGTGTTAGGTACACGATTCGTGTTTGAGACATGTTTAGGTTTAGTGTTAGGGTTATGGTTAAGTTTAGGTTTTGGCTGATGGTTAAGGTTAGGTTTAGGGACAGGGTTAGTTACAGGGTGAGTGTTAGGGTTAGGGTTAGGGTTAGGGTTAGGGTTAGGTTTTAGGGATAGGGTTAGGGTTAGGGTTACGGTTTAGGGTTAGGGTAAGGGTTAAGCATAGGGTTTAGGGTTTAGGGTTAGGGTTAGGTTTAGAGTTAGGGTTTAGGCTTTAGATTAGGGTTAGGGTTAGGGTTAGGGTTTAGTGTTTATGGTTAGGGTTAGCGTTAGGGTTAGGGTTTGGGTTTAGGGTTTAGGTTTAGGGTTAGGGTTAGTGTTAGGGTTTCGGGTTTAGTGTTACGGTTAAGGTTAGGGTTAGCGTTAGGTACACGTATCGGGTTTGAGACATGGTTAGGTTTAGTGTTAGGGTTATAGTTAAGTTTAGGTTTTGGCTGATGGTTAAGGTTAGGTTTAGGGACAGGGTTAGTTACAGGATGAGGGTTAGAGTTAAAGATAGAGAGATGTTAAGGGTCAGAGTTAGGTTTAGCGACAGTGTTAGGGTTAGGGTTAGGGTTAGGTTAGGGTTAGGGTTAGAGTTAGGGTTTAGGGTTAGGGTTAGGGTTAGGGTTTAGGATTTAGGGTTAGTGTTAGGGTTAGGGTTAGGGTTAGGGTTAGGGTTAGGGACAGGATTAGGGTTTGGGACATGGTTAGGTTTACTGTTAGGGTAATATTAAGTTTAGGTTTTGTCTGATGCTTAAGTTTAGGTTTAGGGACAGGGTTAGTGACAGGGTGAGGGTTAGAGTTAAGGTTGGAGAGACGGTAAGGTTCAGAGTTAGGTTTAGCGACAGTGTTACGGTTAGGGATCAGGTTAGGTTAGGGTTTAGGGTTAGGGTTAGGGTTAGGGTTAGGAATAGGGGAGGGTTAGTGTTTACATTTTAGGGTTAGGGTTTATGGATAGGGTTAGGGTTAGGGTTAGGGTTAGGGTTAGAGTTAGGATTTAGGCCTTATGGATAGGGTTAGGGTTAGAGTTAGGGCTTACGGTTTAGGGTTAGGGTTAGGGTTGTGGTTAGGGTTTCGGGTTTAGGGTTAGGGTTAAGTTTAGGGTTAGGGTTAGGTACACGATTCGGGTTTGAGACATGTTTAGGTTTAGTGTTAGGGTTATGGTCAAGTTTAGGTTTTGGCTGATGGTTAAGGTTAGGTTTAGGGACAGGGTTAATTACAAGGTGAGGGTTAGAGTTAAAGTTAGAGAGACGGTAAGGTACAGAGTTAGGTTTAGCGAAAGTGTTAGGGTTAGGGTTAGGGTTAGGTTAGGGTTAGGGTTAGGGTTAGGGTTAGGGTTAGGTTTTAGGGATAGGATTAGGGTTAGGGTTACGGTTTAGGTTTAGGATTAGGGTTAAGGTTAGGGTCTAGGGTTTAGTGTTAGGGTTAGGGTTAGGGTTAGCATTAGGTTTAGGGTTAGGGACAGGATTAGGGTTTGGGACATGGTTAGGGTTAGGGTTAGGGTTAGGGTTAGGGTTAGGGTTAGGGTTATGGTTAGGTTTTAGGGATAGGGTTAGGGTTAGGGTTACGGTTTAGGTTTAGGGTTAGGTTTAAGGTTAGGGTTTAGGGCTTAGGGTTAGGGTTAGGGTTAGAGATAGGGTTTAGGCTTTAGGGTTAGGGATAGTGTTAGGGTTTAGTGTTTAGGGTTAGGGTTAGGGTTAGGGTTAGGTTTAGTGTTTAAGGTTAGGGTTAGCGTTAGGGTTAGGGTTTGGGTTTAGGGTTTAGGTTTAGGGTTAGGGTTAGGGTTAGTGTTAGGGTTTCGGGTTTAGTGTTAGGGTTAAGGTTATGGTTAGGGTTAGGTACACGATTCGGGTTTGAGACATGGTTAGGTTTTGTGTTAGGGTTATAGTTAAGTTTAGGTTTTGGCTGATGGTTAAGGTTAGGTTTAGGGACAGGGTTAGTTACAGGGTGAGGGTTAGAGTTAAAGATAGAGAGACGCTAAGTGTCAGAGTTAGGTTTAGCGACAGTGTTAGGGTTAGGGTTAGGGTTAGGTTAGGATTAGGGTTAGGGTTAGGGTTAGGGTTAGGGTTAGGTTTTAGGGATAGGGTTAGGGTTAGGGTTACGGTTTAGGTTTAGGGTTAGGGTTAAGGTTAGGGTTTAGGGTTTAGGGTTAGGGTTAGGGTTAGGGTTAGCATTAGTTTTAGGGTTAGGGACAGGATTAGGGTTTGGGACATGGTTAGGTTTACTGTTAGGGTTATATTAAGTTTATGTTTTGTCTGATGCTTAAGTTTAGGTTTAGGGACAGGGTTAGTGACAGGGTGAGGGTTAGAGTTAAGGTTGGAGAGAGGGTAAGGGTCAGAGTTAGGTTTAGCGACAGTGTTAGGGTTAGGGATCAGGTTAGGTTAGGGTTTAGGGTTAGGGTTAGTGTTAGGGTTAGGAATAGGGGAGGGTTAGTGTTTACATTTTAGGGTTAGGGTTTAGGGATAGGGTTAGGGTTAGGGTTAGGGTTAGGGTTAGAGTTAGGATTTAGGCTTTAGGGATAGGGTTAGGGTTAGAGTTAGGGCTTACGGTTTATGGTTAGGGTTAGGGTTAGGGTTAGGGTTAGAGTTAGGATTTAGGCTTTAGGGATAGGGTTAGGGTTAGAGTTAGGGCTTACGGTTTAGGGTTAGGGTTAGGGTTAGGGTTAGGGTTTCGGGTTTAGGGTTAGGGTTAAGTTTAGGGTTAGGGTTAGGTACACGATTCGGGTTTGAGACATGTTTAGGTTTAGTGTTAGGGTTATGGTTAAGTTTAGGTTTTGGCTGATGGTTAAGTTTAGGTTTAGGGACAGGGTTAGTGACAGGGTGAGGGTTAGAGTTAAGGTTGGAGAGACGGTAAGGGTCAGAGTTAGGTTTAGCGACAGTGTTAGGGTTAGGGATCAGGTTAGGTTAGGGTTTAGGGTTAGGGTTAGGGTTAGGGTTAGGAATAGGGGAGGGTTAGTGTTTACATTTTAGGGTTAGGGTTTAGGGATAGGGTTAGGGTTAGGGTTAGGGTTAGAGTTAGGGTTAGGGTTAGGGTTAGGGTTAGGTTTTAGGGATAGGGTTAGGGTTAGGGTTATGGTTATGGTTTAGGTTTAGCGTTAGGGTTAAGGTTAGGGTTTAGGGTTTAGGGTTAGGGTTAGGGTTAGAGTTAGGGTTTAGGCTTTAGGGTTAGGTTTACTGTTAGTGTTTAGGGTTTAGGGTTAGGGTTAGGGTTAGGGTTAGGGTTTAGTGTTTATGGTTAGGGTTAGCGTTAGGGTTAGGGTTTGGGTTAAGGGTTTAGGTTTAGGGTTAGGGTTAGTGTTAGGGTTTCGGGTTTAGTGTTAGGGTTACGGTTGGGGTTAGGGTAGGTACACGTTTCGGGTTTGAGACATGGTTAGGTTTAGTGTTAGGGTTATAGTTAAGTTTAGGTTTTGGCTGATGGTTAAGGTTAGGTTTAGGGACAGGGTTAGTTACAGGGTGAGGGTTAGAGTTAAAGATAGAGAGACGGTAAGGGTCAGAGTTAGGTTTAGCGACAGTGTTAGGGTTAGGGTTACGGTTAGGTTAGGGTTAGGGTTAGAGTTAGGGTTCAGGGTTAGGGTTAGGGTTAGGGTTTAGGATTTAGGGTTAGGGTTATGGTTAGGGTTAGGGTTAGGGATAGGGGCAGTTTTAGGGTTTGGGACATGGTTAGGTTTACTGTTAGGGTTATATTAAATTTAGGTTTTGTCTGATGCTTAAGTTTAGGTTTAGGGACAGGGTTAGTGACAGGGTGAGGGTTAGAGTTAAGGTTGGAGAGACGGTAAGTGTCAGAGTTAGGTTTAGCGACAGTGTTAGGGTTAGGGTTAGGGTTAGGTTAGGATTAGGGTTAGGGTTAGGGTTAGGGTTAGGGTTAGGTTTTAGGGATAGGGTTAGGGTTAGGGTTAGGGTTAGGGTTAGGGTTAGTGTTAGGGTTTAGTGTTTATGGTTAGGGTTAGCGTTAGGGTTAGGATTTGGGTTTAGTGTTTAGGTTTAGGGTTAGGGTTAGTTTTAGGGTTAGGGTTAGGGTTAGGGTTAGGGACAGGATTAGGGTTTGGGACATGGTTAGGTTTACTGTTAGGGTAATATTAAGTTTAGGTTTTGTCTGATGCTTAAGTTTAGGTTTAGGGACAGGGTTAGTGACAGGGTGAGGGTTAGAGTTAAGGTTGGATAGACGGTAAGGGTCAGAGTTAGGTTTCGCGACAGTGTTAGGATAAGGGATCAGGTTAGGTTAGGGTTTAGGGTTAGGGTTAGGGTTAGGGTTAGGAATAGTGGAGGGTTAGTGTTTACATTTTAGGGTTAGGGTTTAGGGATAGGGTTAGGGTTAGGGTTAGGGTTAGAGTTAGGGTTAGGGTTAGGGTTAGGGTTAGGGTTAGGGTTAGGTTTTAGGGATAGGGTTAGGGTTAGGGTTACGGTTTAGGTTTAGGGTTAGGGTTAAGGTTAGGGTTTAGGGTTTAGGGTTAGGGTTAGGGTTAGGGTTAGCATTAGGTTTAGGGTTAGAGACAGGATTAGGGTTTGGGACATGGTTATGTTTACTTTTAGGGTTATATTAAGTTTAGGTTTTGTCTGATGCTTAAGTTTAGGTTTAGGGACAGGGTTAGTGACAGGGTGAGGGTTAGAGTTAAGGTTGGAGAGACGGTAAGGGTCAGAGTTAGGTTTAGCGACAGTGTTAGGGTTAGGGATCAGGTTAGGTTAGGGTTTAGGATTAGGGTTAGGGTTAGGGTTAGGGTTAGGGTTAGAGTTAGGATTTAGGCTTTAGGGATAGGTTTAGGGTTAGAGTTAGGGCTTACAGTTTAGGGTTAGGGTTAGGGTTAGGGTTAGGGTTTCGGGTTTAGGGTTAGGGTTAAGTTTAGGGTTAGGTTTAGGTACACGATTCGGGTTTGAGACATGTTTAGGTTTAGTGTTAGGGTTATGGTTAAGTTTAGGTTTTGGCTGATGGTTAAGGTTAGGTTTAGGGACAGGGTTAGTTACAGGGTGACTGTTAGGGTTAGGGTTACGGTTAGGGTTAGGGTTAGGTTTTAGGGATAGGGTTAGGGTTAGGGTTACGGTTTAGGGTTAGGGTAAGGGTTAAGGTTAGGGTTTAGTGTTTAGGGTTAGGGTTAGGGTTAGAGTTAGGGTTTCGGGTTTAGTGTTAGGGTTAAGGTTAGGGTTAGTGTTAGGTACACGTATCGGGTTTGAGACATGGTTAGGTTTAGTGTTAGGGTTATAGTTAAGTTTAGGTTTTGGCTGATGGTTAAGGTTAGGTTTAGGGACAGGGTTAGTTACAGGATGAGGGTTAGAGTTAAAGATAGAGAGACGTTAAGGGTCAGAGTTAGGTTTAGCGACAGTGTTAGGGTTAGGGTTATGGTTAGGTTAGGGTTAGGGTTAGAGTTAGGGTTTAGGGTTAGGGTTAAGGTTAGGGTTTAGGATTTAGGGTTAGTGTTAGGGTTAGGGTTAGGGTTAGGGTTAGGGTTAGGGACAGGATTAGGGTTTGGGACATGGTTAGGTTTACTGTTAGGGTAATATTAAGTTTAGGTTTTGTCTGATGCTTAAGTTTAGGTTTAGGGACAGGGTTAGTGACAGGGTGAGGGTTAGAGTTAAGGTTGGAGAGACGGTAAGGGTCAGAGTTAGGTTTAGCGACAGTGTTACGGTTAGGGATCAGCTTAGGTTAGGGTTTAGGGTTAGGGTTAGGGTTAGGGTTAGGAATAGTTGAGGGTTAGTGTTTACATTTTAGGGTTAGGGTTTAGGGATAGGGTTAGGGTTAGGGTTAGGGTTAAAGTTCGGATTTAGGCCTTATGGATAGGGTTAGGGTTAGAGTTAGGGCTTACGGTTTAGGGTTAGGGTTAGGGTTGTGGTTAGGGTTTCGGGTTTCGGGTTAGGGTTAAGTTTAGGGTTAGGGTTAGGTACACGATTCGGGTTTGAGACATGTTTAGGTTTAGTGTTAGGATTATGGTCAAGTTTAGGTTTTGGCTGATGGTTAAGGTTAGGTTTAGGGACAGGGTTAGTTACAAGGTGAGGGTTAGAGTTAAAGTTAGAGAGACGGTAAGGTACAGAGTTAGGTTTAGCGAAAGTGTTAGGGTTAGGGTTAGGGTTAGGTTAGGGTTAGGGTTAGGGTTAGGGTTAAGTTTTAGGGATAGGGTTAGGGTTAGGGTTACGGTTTAGGTTTAGGGTTAGGGTTAAGGTTAGGGTTTAGTGTTTAGGGTTAGGGTTAGGGTTAGAGTTAGGGTTTAGGCTTTAGGGTTAGGGTTAGTGTTAGGGTTTAGGGTTTAGGGTTAGGGTTAGGGTTAGGGTTAGGGTTTAGTGTTTATGGTTAGGGTTAGCGTTAGCGTTAGGGTTTGGATTTAGGGTTTAGGTTTAGGGTTAGGGTTAGTGTTAGGGTTTCGGGTTTAGTGTTAGGGTTACGGTTAGGTTTAGGGTTAGGTACACGTTTCGGGTTTGAGACATGGTTAGGTTTAGTGTTAGGGTTATTGTTAAGTTTAGGTTTTGGCTGATGGTTAAGGTTAGGTTTAGGGACAGGGTTAGTTACAGGGTGAGGGTTAGAGTTAAAGATAGAGAGACGGTAAGGGTCAGAGTTAGGTTTAGCGACAGTGTTAGGGTTAGGGTTACGGTTAGGTTAGGATTAGGGTTAGGGTTAGGGTTAGGGTTAGGTTTTAGGGATAGGGTTAGGGTTAGGGTTACGGTTTAGGTTTAGGGTTAGGGTTAAGGTTAGGGTTTAGGGTTTAGGGTTAGGGTTAGGGTTAGGGTTAGCATTAGTTTTAGGGTTAGGGACAGGATTAGGGTTTGGGACATGGTTAGGTTTACTGTTAGGGTTATATTAAATTTAGGTTTTGTCTGATGCTTAAGTTTAGGTTTAGGGACAGGGTTAGTGACAGGGTGAGGGTTAGAGTTAAGGTTGGAGAGAGGGTAAGGGTCAGAGTTAGGTTTAGCGACAGTGTTAGGGTTAGGGATCAGGTTAGGTTAGGGTTTAGGGTTAGGGTTAGGGTTAGGGTTAGGAATAGGGGAGGGTTAGTGTTTACATTTTAGGGTTAGGGTTTAGGGATAGGGTTAGGGTTAGGGTTAGGGTTAGAGTTAGGGTTAGGGTTAGGGTTAGGTTTTAGGGATAGGGTTAGGGTTAGGGTTACGGTTTAGGTTTAGGGTTAGGGTTAAGGTTAGGGTTTAGGGTTTAGGGTTAGGGTTAGGGTTAGAGTTAGGGTTTAGGCTTTAGCGTTAGGGTTAGTGTTAGGGTTTAGGGTTTAGGGTTAGGGTTAGGGTTAGGGTTTGGGTTAGGGTTAGGGTTAGGTTTTAGGGATAGGGTTAGGGTTAGGGTTACGGTTTACGTTTAGAGTTAGGGTTAAGGTTAGGGTTTAGGGTTTAGGGTTAGGGTTAGGGTTAGAGTTAGGATTCAGGCTTTAGGGATAGGGTTAGGGTTAGAGTTAGGGTTTACGGTTTAGGGTTAGGGTTAGGGTTAGGGTTAGGGTTAGGTACACGATTCGGGTTTGAGACATGTTTAGGTTTAGTGTTAGGGTTATGGTTAAGTTTAAGTTTTGGCTGATGGTTAAGGTTAGGTTTAGGGACAGGGTTTGTTACAGGGTGAGGGTTAGAGTTAAAGTTAGAGAGACGGTAAGGTACAGAGTTAGGTTTAGCGACAGTGTTAGGGTTAGGGTTAGGGTTAGGTTAGGGTTAGGGTTTGGGTTAGGGTTAGGGTTAGGTTTTAGGGATAGGGTTAGGGTTAGGGTTACGGTTTACGTTTAGAGTTAGGGTTAAGGTTAGGGTTTAGAGTTTAGGGTTAGGGTTAGGGTTAGTGTTAGGGTTTAGGATTTAGGGTTAGGGTTAGTGTTAGGGTTTAGGGTTTAGGGTTAGGGTTAGGGTTAGGGTTAGGGTTAGGCTTAGGGTTAGGGTTAGGGTTAGGGTTAGGGTTAGGGTTTAGTGTTTATGGTTAGGGTTAGCGTTAGGGTTAGGGTTTGGGTTTAGGGTTTAGGTTTAGGGTTAGGGTTAGTGTTAGGGTTTCGGGTTTAGTGTTAGGGTTAAGGTTAGGGTTAGGGTTAGGTACACGTTTTGGGTTTGAGACATGGTTAGGTTTATTGTTAGGGTTATAGTTAAGTTTAGGTTTTGGCTGATGGTTAAGGTTAGGTTTAGGGACAGGGTTAGTTACAGGGTGAGGGTTAGAGTTAAAGATAGAGAGACGGTAAGGGTCAGAGTTAGGTTTAGCGACAGTGTTAGGGTTAGGGTTAGGGTTAGGTTAGGGTTAGGGTTAGGGTTAGGGTTAGGTTTTAGGGATAGGGTTAGGGTTAGGGTTACGGTTTAGGTTTAGGGTTAGGGTTAAGGTTAGAGTTTAGGGTTTAGGGTTAGGGTTAGGGTTAGGGTTAGCATTAGGTTTAGGGTTAGGGACAGGATTAGGGTTTGGGACATGGTTAGGTTTACTTTTAGGGTTATATTAAGTTTAGGTTTTGTCTGATGCTTAAGTTTAGGTTTAGGGACAGGGTTAGTGACAGGGTGAGGGTTAGAGTTAAGGTTGGAGAGACGGTAAGGGTCAGAGTTAGGTTTAGCGACAGTGTTAGGGTTAGGGATCAGGTTAGGTTAGGGTTTAGGATTAGGGTTAGGGTTAGGGTTAGGGTTAGGGTTAGAGTTAGGATTTAGGCTTTAGGGATAGGGTTAGGGTTAGAGTTAGGGCTTACGGTTTAGGGTTAGGGTTAGGGTTAGGGTTAGGGTTTCGGGTTTAGGGTTAGGGTTAAGTTTAGGGTTAGGTTTAGGTACACGATTCGGGTTTGAGACATGTTTAGGTTTAGTGTTAGGGTTATGGTTAAGTTTAGGTTTTAGCTGATGGTTAAGGTTAGGTTTAGGGACAGGGTTAGTTACAGGGTGACTGTTAGGGTTAGGGTTAGGGTTAGGGTTAGGGTTAGGTTTTAGGGATAGGGTTAGGGTTAGGGTTACGTTTTAGGGTTAGGGTAAGGGTTAAGGTTAGGGTTTAGGGTTAGGGTTAGGGTTAGAGTTAGGGTTTCGGGTTTAGTGTTAGGGTTAAGGTTAGGGTTAGTGTTAGGTACACGTATCGGGTTTGAGACATGGTTAGGTTTAGTGTTAGGGTTATAGTTAAGTTTAGGTTTTGGCTGATGGTTAAGGTTAGGTTTAGGGACAGGGTTAGTTACAGGATGAGGGTTAGAGTTAAAGATAGAGAGACGTTAAGTGTCAGAGTTAGGTTTAGCGACAGTGTTAGGGTTAGGGTTATGGTTAGGTTAGGGTTAGGGTTAGAGTTAGGGTTTAGGGTTAGGGTTAGGGTTAGGGTTTAGGATTTAGGGTTAGTGTTAGGGTTAGGGTTAGGGTTAGGGTTAGGGTTAGGGACAGGATTAGGGTTTGGGACATGGTTAGGTTTACTGTTAGGGTAATATTAAGTTTAGGTTTTGTCTGATGCTTAAGTTTAGGTTTAGGGACAGGGTTAGTGACAGGGTGAGGGTTAGAGTTAAGGTTGGAGAGACGGTAAGGGTCAGAGTTAGGTTTAGCGACAGTGTTACGGTTAGGGATCAGGTTAGGTTAGGGTTTAGGGTTAGGGTTAGGGTTAGGGTTAGGAATAGTGGAGGGTTAGTGTTTACATTTTAGGGTTAGGGTTTAGGGATAGGGTTAGGGTTAGGGTTAGGGTTAGGGTTAGAGTTAGGATTTAGGCCTTATGGATAGGGTTAGGGTTAGAGTTAGGGCTTACGGTTTAGGGTTAGGGTTAGGGTTGTGGTTAGGGTTTCGGGTTTAGGGTTAGGGTTAGGTACACGATTCGGGTTTGAGACATGTTTAGGTTTAGTGTTAGGGTTATGGTCAAGTTTAGGTTTTGGCTGATGGTTAAGGTTAGGGTTAGGGTTAGGGTTAGGGTTAGGGTTAGGGTTAGTTACAAGGTGAGGGTTAGAGTTAAAGTTAGAGAGACGGTAAGGTACAGAGTTAGGTTTAGCGAAAGTGTTAGGGTTAGGGTTCGGGTTAGGTTAGGGTTAGGGTTAGGGTTAGGGTTAGGTTTTAGGGATAGGGTTAGGGTTAGCGTTACGGTTTAGGTTTAGGGTTAGGGTTAAGGTTAGGGTCTAGGGTTTAGGGTTAGGGTTAGGGTTACGGTTAGCATTAGGTTTAGGGTTAGGGACAGGATTAGGGTTTGGGACATGGTTAGGTTTACTGTTAGGGTTATATTAAGTTTAGGTTTTGTCTGATGCTTAAGTTTAGGTTTAGGGACAGGGTTAGTGACAGGGTGAGGGTTAGAGTTAAGGTTGGAGAGACGGTAAGGGTCAGAGTTAGGTTTAGCGACAGTGTTAGGGTTAGGGATCAGGTTAGGTTAGGGTTTAGGGTTAGGGTTAGGGTTAGGGTTAGGAATAGGGGAGGGTTAGTGTTTACATTTTAGGGTTAACGTTTAGGGATAGGGTTAGGGTTAGGGTTAGAGTTAGGGTTATGGTTAGGGTTAGGGTTAGGTTTTAGGGATAGGGTTAGGGTTAGGGTTACGGTTTAGGTTTAGGGTTAGGGTTAAGGTTAGGGTTTAGTGTTTAGGGTTAGGGTTACGGTTAGAGTTAGGGTTTAGGCTTTAGGGTTAGGGTTAGTGTTAGGGTTTAGGGTTTAGGGTTAGGGTTAGGGTTAGGGTTAGGGTTTAGTGTTTATGGTTAGGGTTAGCGTTAGCGTTAGGGTTTGGATTTAGGGTTTAGGTTTAGGGTTAGGGTTAGTGTTAGGGTTTCGGGTTTAGTGTTAGGGTTACGGTTAGGTTTAGGGTTAGGTACACGTTTCGGGTTTGAGACATGGTTAGGTTTAGTGTTAGGGTTATAGTTAAGTTTAGGTTTTGGCTGATGGTTAAGGTTAGGTTTAGGGACAGGGTTAGTTACAGGGTGAGGGTTAGAGTTAAAGATAGAGAGACGGTAAGGGTCAGAGTTAGGTTTAGCGACAGTGTTAGAGTTAGGGTTACGGTTAGGTTAGGATTAGGGTTAGGGTTAGGGTTAGGGTTAGGTTTTAGGGATAGGGTTAGGGTTAGGGTTACGGTTTAGGTTTAGGGTTAGGGTTAAGGTTAGGGTTTAGGGTTTAGGGTTAGGGTTAGGGTTAGGGTTAGCATTAGTTTTAGGGTTAGGGACAGGATTAGGGTTTGGGACATGGTTAGGTTTACTGTTAGGGTTATATTAAATTTAGGTTTTGTCTGATGCTTAAGTTTAGGTTTAGGGACAGGGTTAGTGACAGGGTGAGGGTTAGAGTTAAGGTTGGAGAGAGGGTAAGGGTCAGAGTTAGGTTTAGCGACAATGTTAGGGTTAGGGATCAGGTTAGGTTAGGGTTTAGGGTTAGGGTTAGGGTTAGGGTTAGGAATAGGGGAGGGTTAGTGTTTACATTATAGGGTTAGGGTTTAGGGATAGGGTTAGGGTTAGGGTTAGGGTTAGAGTTAGGGTTAGGGTTAGGGTTAGGTTTTAGGGATAGGGTTAAGGTTAGGGTTACGGTTTAGGTTTAGGGTTAGGGTTAAGGTTAGGGTTTAGGGTTTAGGGTTAGGGTTAGGGTTAGAGTTAGGGTTTAGGCTTTAGCGTTAGGGTTAGTGTTAGGGTTTAGGGTTTAGGGTTAGGGTTAGGGTTAGGGTTAGGGTTAGGGTTAGGGTTTAGTGTTTATGGTTAGGGTTAGCGTTACGGTTAGGATTTGGGTTTAGTGTTTAGGTTTAGGGTTAGGGTTAGTGTTAGGGTTAGGGTTAGGGTTATGGTTAGGGTTAGGGACAGGATTAGGGTTTGGGACATGGTTAGGTTTACTCTTAGGGTAATATTAAGTTTAGGTTTTGTCTGATGCTTAAGTTTAGGTTTAGGGACAGGGTTAGTGACAGGGTGAGGGTTAGAGTTAAGGTTGGAGAGAGGGTAAGGGTCAGAGTTAGGTTTAGCGACAGTGTTAGGGTTAGTGTTAGGGTTAGGGTTAGGGTTATGGTTAGGGTTAGGGACAGGATTAGGGTTTGGGACATGGTTAGGTTTACTGTTAGGGTAATATTAAGTTTAGGTTTTGTCTGATGCTTAAGTTTAGGTTTAGGGACAGGGTTAGAGACAGGGTGAGGGTTAGAGTTAAGGTTGGAGAGAGGGTAAGGGTCAGAGTTATGTTTAGCGACAGTGTTAGGGTTAGGGTTAGGGTTAGGTTAGGGTTAGGGTTTGGGTTAGGGTTAGGGTTAGGTTTTAGGGATAGGGTTAGGGTTAGGGTTACGGTTTACGTTTAGAGTTAGGGTTAAGGTTAGGGTTTATGGTTTAGAGTTAGGGTTAGGGTTAGGGTTAGGAATAGGGGAGGGTTAGGGTTTACATTTTAGGGTTAGGGTTTAGGAATAGGGTTAGGGTTAGGGTTAGGGTTAGAGTTAGGATTTAGGCTTTAGGGTTAGCGTTAGAGTTAGAGTTAGGGCTTATGGTTTAGGGTTAGGGTTAGGGTTAGGGTTAGGGTTTCGGGTTTAGGGTTAGGGTTAAGTTTAGGGTTAGTGTTAGGTACACGATTCGGGTTTGAGACATGTTTAGGTTTAGTGTTAGTGTTATGGTTAAGTTTAGGTTTTGGCTGATGGTTAAGGTTAGGTTTAGGGACAGGGTTAGTTACAGGGTGAGGGTTAGAGTTAAAGATAGAGAGACGTTAAGGGTCAGAGTTAGGTTTAGCGACAGTGTTAGGGTTAGGGTTAGGGTTAGGTTAGGGTTAGGGTTAGAGTTAGGGTTTAGGGTTAGGGTTAGGGTTAGGATTTAGGATTTAGGGTTAGGGTTATGGTTAGGGTTAGGGTTAGGGTTAGGGTTAGGGGCAGGATTAGGGTTTGGGACATGTTTAGGTTTACTGTTAGGGTTATATTAAATTTAGGTTTTGTCTGATGCTTAAGTTTAGGTTTAGGGACAGGGTTAGTGACAGGGTGAGGGTTAGAGTTAAGGTTGGAGAGACGGTAAGGGTCAGAGTTAGGTTTAGCGACAGTGTTAGGGTTAGGGATCAGGTTAGGTTAGGGTTTAGGGTTAGGGTTAGGGTTAGCGTTAGGAATAGGGGAGGGTTAGTGTTTACATTTTAGGGTTAGGGTTTAGGGATAGGGTTAGGGTTAGGATTAGGGTTAGAGTTAGTGTTAGGGTTAGGGTTAGGGTTAGGGTTAGGTTTTAGGGATAGGGTTAGGGTTAGGGTTACGGTTTAGGTTTAGGGTTAGGGTTAAGGTTAGGGTTTAGGGTTTAGGGTTAGGGTTAGGGTTAGAGATAGAGTTTAGGCTTTAGGGTTAGGGATAGTGTTAGGGTTTAGTGTTTAGGGTTAGGGTTAGGGTTAGGGTTAGGTTTAGTGTTTAAGGTTAGGGTTAGCGTTAGGGTTAGGGTTTGGGTTTAGGGTTTAGGTTTAGGGTTAGGGTTAGTGTTAGGGTTTCGGGTTTAGTGTTAGGGTTAAGGTTATGGTTAGGGTTAGGTACACGATTCGGGTTTGAGACATGGTTAGGTTTTGTGTTAGGGTTATAGTTAAGTTTAGGTTTTGACTGATGGTTAAGGTTAGGTTTAGGGACAGGGTTAGTTACAGGGTGAGGGTTAGAGTTAAAGATAGAGAGACGCTAAGTGTCATAGTTAGGTTTAGCGACAGTGTTAGGGTTAGGGTTAGGGTTAGGTTAGGATTAGGGTTAGGGTTAGGGTTAGGGTTAGGTTTTAGGGATAGGGTTAGGGTTAGGGTTACGGTTTAGGTTTAGGGTTAGGGTTAAGGTTAGAGTTTAGGGTTTAGGGTTAGGGTTAGGGTTAGGGTTAGCATTAGTTTTAGGGTTAGGACAGGATTAGGGTTTGGGACATGGTTAGGTTTACTGTTAGGGTTATATTAAGTTTAGGTTTTGTCTGATGCTTAAGTTTAGGTTTAGGGACAGGGTTAGTGACAGGGTGAGGGTTAGAGTTAAGGTTGGAGAGAGGGTAAGGGTCAGAGTTAGGTTTAGCGACAGTGTTAGGGTTAGGGATCAGGTTAGGTTAGGGTTTAGGGTTAGGGTTAGGGTTAGGGTTAGGAATAGGGGAGGGTTAGTGTTTACATTTTAGGGTTAGGGTTTAGGGATAGGGTTAGGGTTAGGGTTAGGGTTAGAGTTAGGGTTAGGGTTAGGGTTAGGTTTTAGGGATAGGGTTAGGGTTAGGGTTACGGTTTAGGTTTAGGGTTAGGGTTAAGGTTAAGTTTAAGTTTTGACTGATGGTTAAGGTTAGGTTTAGGGACAGGGTTGGTTACAGGGTGAGGGTTAGAGTTAAAGTTAGAGAGACGGTAAGGTACAGAGTTAGGTTTAGCGACAGTGTTAGGGTTAGGGTTAGGGTTAGGTTAGGGTTAGGGTTTGGGTTAGGGTTAGGGTTAGGTTTTAGGGATAGGGTTAGGGTTAGGGTTACGGTTTACGTTTAGAGTTAGGGTTAAGGTTAGGGTTTAGGGTTTAGGGTTAGGGTTAGGGTTAGAGTTAGGGTTTAGGCTTTAGGGTTAGGGTTAATGTTAGGGTTTAGGGTTTAGGGTTAGGGTCAGGGTTAGGGTTAGGGTTAGGGTTTAGTGTTTATGGTTAGGGTTAGCGTTACGGTTAGGGTTTGGGTGTAGGGTTTAGGTTTAGGGTTAGGGTTAGTGTTAGGGTTTCGGGTTTAGTGTTAGGGTTACGGTTAGGGTTAGGGTTAGGTACACGTTTCGGGTTTGAGACATGGTTAGGTTTAGTGTTAGGGTTATAGTTAAGTTTAGGTTTTGGCTGATGGTTAAGGTTAGGTTTAGGGACAGGTTTAGTTACAGGGTGAGGGTTAGAGTTAAAGATAGAGAGACGGTAAGGGTCAGAGTTAGGTTTAGCGACAGTGTTAGGGTTAGGTTTAAGGTTAGGTTAGGGTTAGGTTTAGAGTTAGGGTTTAGGGTTAGGGTTAGGGTTAGGGTTAGGAATAGGGGAGGGTTAGGGTTTACATTTTAGGGTTAGGGTTTAGGAATAGGGTTAGTGTTAGGGTTAGGGTTAGAGTTAGGATTTAGGCTTTAGGGTTAGCGTTAGAGTTAGAGTTAGGGCTTATGGTTTAGGGTTAGGGTTAGGGTTAGGGTTAGGGTTTCGGGTTTAGGGTTAGGGTTAAGTTTAGGGTTAGGCTTAGGTATACGATTCGGGTTTTAGACATGTTTAGGTTTAGTGTTAGGGTTATGGTTAGGGTTAGGGTTAGGGTTAGGGTTAGGGTTTCAGGTTTAGGGTTAGGGTTAAGTTTAGGGTTAGTGTTAGGTACACGATTCGGGTTTGAGACATGTTTAGGTTTAGTGTTAGGGTTATGGTTAAGTTTAGGTTTTGGCTGATGGTTAAGGTTAGGTTTAGGGACAGGGTTAGTTACAGGGTGAGTGTTAGGTTTAGGGTTAGGGTTAGGGTTAGGGTTAGGGTTAGGTTTTAGGGATAGGGTTAGGGTTAGGGTTAGAGTTAGGGTTTAGGCTTTAGGGTTAGGGTTAGGGTTAGGGTTAGGGTTTAGTGTTTATGGTTAGGGTTAGTGTTAGGGTTTCGGGTTTAGTGTTAGGGTTAAGGTTAGGGTTAGGGTTAGGTACACGTATCGGGTTTGAGACATGGTTAGGTTTAGTGTTAGGGTTATAGTTAAGTTTAGGTTTTGGCTGATGGTTAAGGTTAGGTTTAGGGACAGGGTTAGTTACAGGGTGAGGGTTAGAGTTAAAGATAGAGAGACGTTAAGGGTCAGAGTTAGGTTTAGCGACAGTGTTAGGGTTAGGGTTAGGGTTAGGTTAGGGTTAGGGTTAGAGTTAGGGTTTAGGGTTAGGGTTAGGGTTAGGGTTTAGGATTTAGGGTTAGGGTTATGGTTAGGGTTAGGGTTAGGGTTAGGGTTAGGGGCAGGATTAGGGTTTGGGACATGTTTAGGTTTACTGTTAGGGTTATATTAAATTTAGGTTTTGTCTGATGCTTAAGTTTAGGTTTAGGGACAGGGTTAGTGACAGGGTTAGCGTTAGGGTTAGGTTTTAGGGATAGGGTTAGGGTTAGGGTTACGGTTAGGGTTAGGTTTATGGTTAGGGTTAGGTTTAGTGTTTAAGGTTAGGGTTAGCGTTAGGGTTAGGGTTTGGGTTTAGGGTTTAGGTTTAGGGTTACGGTTAGTGTAAGGGTTTCGGGTTTAGTGTTAGAGTTAAGGTTATGGTTAGGGTTAGGTACACGATTCGTGTTTGAGACATGTTTAGGTTTAGTGTTAGGGTTATGGTTAAGTTTAGGTTTTGTCTGATGGTTAAGGTTAGGTTTAGGGACAGGGTTAGTTACAGGGTGAGTGTTAGGGTTAGGGTTAGGGTTAGGTTTTAGGGATAGGGTTAGGGTTAGGGTTACGGTTTAGGGTTAGGGTTAGGGTTAAGGTTAGGGTTTAGGGTTTAGGGTTAGGGTTATCGTTAGGGTTAGGGTTTGGGTTTAGGGTTTAGGTTTAGGGTTAGGGTTAGTGTTAGGGTTTCGGGTTTAGTGTTAGGGTTAAGGTTAGGGTTAGGGTTAGGTACACATTTCGGGTTTCAGACATGGTTAGGTTTAGTGTTAGGGTTATAGTTAAGTTTAGGTTTTGGCTGATGGTTAAGTTTAGGTTTAGGGACAGTGTTAGTTACAGGGTGAGGGTTAGAGTTAAAGATAGAGAGACGTTAAGGGTCAGAGTTAGGTTTAGCGACAGTGTTAGGGTTAGGGTTAGGGTTAGGTTAGGGTTAGGGTTAGAGTTAGGGTTTAGGGTTAGGGTTAGGGGCAGGATTAGTGTTTGGGACATGGTTAGGTTTACTGTTAGGGTTATATTAAGTTTAGGTTTTTTCTGATGCTTAAGTTTAGGTTTAGGGACAGGTTTAGTGACAGGGTGAAGGTTAGAGTTAAGGTTGGAGAGACGGTAAGGGTCAGAGTTAGGTTTAGCGACAGTGTTAGGGTTAGGGATCAGGTTAGGTTAGGGTTTAGGGTTAGCGTTAGGGTTAGGGTTAGGAATAGGGGAGGGTTAGTGTTTACATTTTAGGGTTATTGTTTAGGGATAGGGTGAGGGTTAGGGTTAGGGTTAGAGTTAGGGTTAGGGTTAGGGTTAGGGTTAGGGTTAGGTTTTAGGGATAGGGTTAGGGTTAGCGTTATTTAGGGTTTGGGTTTAGGGTTTAGGTTTAGGGTTAGGGTTAGTGTTAGGTTTTCGGGTTTAGTGTTAGGGTTAAGGTTATGGTTAGGGATAGGTACACGATTCGGGTTTGAGACATGGTTAGGTTTAGTGTTAGGGTTAGGGTTAGGGTTAGTGTTAGGGTTAGGGTTAGGGTTAGGGACAGGATTAGGGTTTGGGACATGGTTAGGTTTACTGTTAGGGTAATATTAAGTTTAGGTTTTGTCTGATGCTTAAGTTTAGGTTTAGGTACAGGGTTAGTGAGAGGGTGAGGGTTAGAGTTAAGGTTGGAGAGACGGTAAGGGTCAGAGTTAGGTTTAGGGACAGTGTTAGGGTTAGGGATCAGGTTAGGTTAGGGATTAGGGTTAGGGTTAGGGTTAGGAATAGGGGAGGGTTAGTGTTTACATGTTAGGGTTAGGGTAGGGATAGGGTTAGGGTTAGGGTTAGGGTTAGAGTTAGTGTTAGGGTTAGGGTTAGGGTTAGGGTTAGGTTTTAGGGATAGGGTTAGGGTTAGGGTTAGGGTTTCGGGTTTAGTGTTAGGGTTAAGGTTATCGTTAGGGTTAGGTACACGATTCGGGTTTGAGACATGGTTAGGTTTAGTGTTAGGGTTATAGTTAAGTTTAGGTTTTGGCTGATGGTTAAGGTTAGGTTTAGGGACAGGGTTAGTTACAGGGTGAGGGTTAGAGTTAAAGATAGAGAGACGCTAAGTGTCAGAGTTAGGTTTAGCCACAGTGTTAGGGTTAGGGTTAGGGTTAGGTTAGGGTTAGGGTTAGGGTTAGGGTTAGGGTTAGGTTTTAGGGATAGGGTTAGGGTTAGGGTTATGGTTTAGGTTTAGGGTTAGGGTTAAGGTTAGGGTTTAAGGTTTAGGGTTAGGGTTAGTGTTAGGGTTAGCATTAGTTTTAGGGTTAGGGACAGGATTAGGGTTTGGGACATGGTTAGGTTTACTGTTAGGGTTATATTAAGTTTAGGTTTTGTCTGATGCTTAAGTTTAGGTTTAGGGACAGGGTTAGTGACAGGGTGAGGGTTAGAGTTAAGGTTGGAGAGAGGGTAAGGGTCAGAGTTAGGTTTAGCGACAGTGTTAGGGTTAGGGATCAGGTTAGGTTAGGGTTTAGGGTTAGGGTTAGGGTTAGGGTTAGGAATAGGGGAGGGTTAGTGTTTACATTTTAGGGTTAGGGTTTAGGGATAGGGTTAGGGTTAGGGTTAGGGTTAGAGTTAGGGTTAGGGTTAGGGTTAGGTTTTAGGGATAGGGTTAGGGTTAGGGTTACAGTTTAGGTTTAGGGTTAGGGTTAAGGGTTAGAGTTAGGGTTTAGGCTTTAGGGTTAGGGTTAGTGTTAGGGTTTAGGGTTTAGGGTTAGGATTAGGTTTAGGGTTAGGGTTAGGGTTAGGGTTAGGGTTTAGTGTTTATGGTTAGGGTTAGCGTTAGGGTTAGGATTTGGGTTTAGTGTTTAGGTTTAGGGTTAGGGTTAGTGTTAGGGTTAGGGTTAGGGTTAGGGTTAGGGTTAGGGACAGGATTAGGGTTTGGGACATGGTTAGGTTTACTGTTAGGGTAATATTAAGTTTAGGTTTTGTCTGATGCTTAAGTTTAGGTTTAGGGACAGGGTTAGTGACAGGGTGAGGGTTAGAGTTAAGGTTGGAGAGACGGTAAGGGTCAGAGTTAGGTTTAGCGACAGTGTTAGGATAAGGAATCAGGTTAGGTTAGGGTTTAGGGTTAGGGTTAGAGTTAGGGTTAGGAATAGGGGAGGGTTAGTGTTTACATTTTAGGGTTAGGGTTTAGGGATAGGGTTAGGGTTAGGGTTAGGGTTAGAGTTAGGGTTAGTGTTAGGGTTAGGGTTAGGTTTTAGGGATAGGGTTAGGGTTAGGGTTACGGTTTAGGTTTAGGGTTAGGGTTAAGGTTAGGGTTTAGGGTTTAGGGTTAGGGTTCGGGTTAGAGTTAGGGTTTAGGCTTTAGGGTTAGGGTTAGTGTTAGGGTTTAGGGTTTAGGGTTAGGGTTAGGGTTAGGATTAGGTTTAGGGTTTATGTTTATGGTTAGGGTTAGCGTTAGGGGTAGGATTTGGGTTTAGGGTTTAGGTTTAGGGTTAGGGTTAGTGTTAGGGTTTCGGGTTTAGTGTTATGGTTAAGGTTAGGGTTAGGGTTAGGGACACGTTTCAGGTTTGAGACATGGTTAGGTTTAGTGTTAGGGTTATAGTTAAGTTTAGGTTATGGCTGATGGTTAAGGTTAGGTTTAGGGACAGGGTTAGTTACAGGGTGAGGGTTAGAGTTAAAGATAGAGAGACGGTAAGGGTCAGAGTTAGGTTTAGCGACAGTGTTAGGGTTAGGGTTAGGGTTAGGTTAGGGTTAGGGTTAGGGTTAGGGTTAGGGTTAGGTTTTAGGGATAGGGTTAGGGTTAGGGTTACGGTTTAGGTTTAGGGATAGGGTTAAGGTTAGGGTTTAGGGTTAGGGTTAGGGGCAGGATTAGGGTTTGGGACATGGTTAGGTTTACTGTTAGGGTTATATTAAGTTTAGGTTTTGTCTGATGCTTAAGTTTAGGTTTAGGGACAGGGTTAGTGACAGGGTGAGGGTTAGAGTTAAGGTTGGAGAGACGGTAAGGGTCAGAGTTAGGTTTAGTGACAGTGTTAGGGTTAGGGATCAGGTTAGTTTAGGGTTTAGGGTTAGCGTTAGGGTTAGGGTTAGGAATAGGGGAGGGTTAGTGTTTACATTTTAGGGTTAGGGTTTAGGGATAGGGTTAGGGTTAGGGTTAGCGTTAGGGTTAGGGTTAGGGTTAGGGTTAGGTTTTAGGGATAGGGTTAGGGTTAGGGTTACGGTTTAGGTTTAGGGTTAGGGTTAAGGTTAGGGTTTAGGGTTTAGGGTTAGGGCTAGGGTTAGAGTTAGGGTTTAGGCTTTAGGTTTAGGGATAGTGTTAGGGTTTATGGTTTATGGTTAGGGTTAGGATTAGGGTTAGGGTTAGGTTTAGTGTTTAAGGTTAGGGTTAGCGTTAGGGTTAGGGTTTGGGTTTAGGGTTTAGGTTTAGGGTTAGGGTTAGTGTTAGGGTTTCGGGTTTAGTGTTAGGGTTAAGGTTATGGTTAGGGTTAGGTACACGATTCGTGTTTGAGACATGTTTAGGTTTAGTGTTAGGGTTATGGTTAAGTTTAGGTTATGGCTGATGGTTAAGGTTAGGTTTAGGGACAGGTTTAGTTACAGGGTGAGTGTTAGGGTTAGGGTTAGGGTTAGGTTTTAGGGATAGGGTTAGGGTTAGGGTTACGGTTTAGGGTTAGGGTTAGGGTTAAGGTTAGGGTTTAGGGTTTAGGGTTAGGGTTAGGGTTAGGGTTTAGTGTTTATGGTTAGGGTTAGCGTTAGCGTTAGGGTTTGGATTTAGGGTTTAGGTTTAGGGTTAGGGTTAGTGTTAGGGTTTCGGGTTTAGTGTTAGGGTTACGGTTAGGTTTAGGTTTAGGTACACGTTTCGGGTTTGAGACATGGTTAGGTTTAGTGTCAGGGTTATAGTTAAGTTTAGGTTTTGGCTGATGGTTAAGGTTAGGTTTAGGGACAGGGTTAGTTACAGGGTTAGGGTTAGAGTTAAAGATAGAGAGACGGTAAGGGTCAGAGTTAGGTTTAGCGACAGTGTTAGGGTTAGGGTTACGGTTAGGTTAGGATTAGGGTAAGGGTTAGGGTTAGGGTTAGGTTTTAGGGATAGGGTTAGAGTTAGGGTTACGGTTTAGGTTTAGGGTTAGGGTTAAGGTTAGGGTCTAGGGTTTAGGGTTAGGGTTAGGGTTAGGGTTAGCATTAGGTTTAGGGTTAGGGACAGGATTAGGGTTTGGGACATGGTTAGGTTTACTGTTAGGGTTATATTAAGTTTAGGTTTTGTCTGATGCTTAAGTTTAGGTTTAGGGACAGGGTTAGTGACAGGGTGAGGGTTAGAGTTAAGGTTGGAGAGACGGTAAGGGTCAGAGTTAGGTTTAGCGACAGTGTTAGGGTTAGGGATCAGGTTAGGTTAGGGTTTAGGGTTAGGGTTAGGGTTAGGGTTAGGAATAGGGGAGGGTTAGTGTTTACATTTTAGGGTTAACGTTTAGGGATAGGGTTAGGGTTAGGGTTAGAGTTAGGGTTAGGGTTAGGGTTAGGGTTAGGTTTTAGGGATAGGGTTAGGGTTAGGGTTACGGTTTAGGTTTAGGGTTAGGGTTAAGGTTAGAGTTTAGGGTTTAGGGTTAGGGTTAGGGTTAGGGTTAGCATTAGGTTTAGGGTTAGGGACAGGATTAGGGTTTGGGACATGGTTAGGTTTACTTTTAGGGTTATATTAAGGTTAGGTTTTGTCTGATGCTTAAGTTTAGGTTTAGGGACAGGGTTAGTGACAGGGTGAGGGTTAGAGTTAAGGTTGGAGAGACGGTAAGGGTCAGAGTTAGGTTTAGCGACAGTGTTAGGGTTAGGGATCAGGTTAGGTTAGGGTTTAGGATTAGGGTTAGGGTTAGGGTTAGGGTTAGGGTTAGAGTTAGGATTTAGGCTTTAGGGATAGTGTTAGGGTTAGAGTTAGGGCTTACGGTTTAGGGTTAGGGTTAGGGTTAGGGTTAGGGTTTCGGGTTTAGGGTTAGGGTTAAGTTTAGGGTTAGGTTTAGGTACACGATTCGGGTTTGAGACATGTTTAGGTTTAGTGTTAAGGTTATGGTTAAGTTTAGGTTTTGGCTGATGGTTAAGGTTAGGTTTAGGGACAGGGTTAGTTACAGGGTGACTGTTAGGGTTAGGGTTAGGGTTAGGGTTAGGGTTAGGTTTTAGGGATAGGGTTAGGGTTAGGGTTACGGTTTAGGGTTAGGGTAAGGGTTAAGGTTAGGGTTTAGGCTTTAGGGTTAGGGTTAGGGTTAGAGTTAGGGTTTCGGGTTTAGTGTTAGAGTTAAGGTTAGGGTTAGTGTTAGGTACACGTATCGGGTTTGAGACATGGTTAGGTTTAGTGTTAGGGTTATAGTTAAGTTTAGGTTTTGGCTGATGGTTAAGGTTAGGTTTAGGGACAGGGTTAGTTACAGGATGAGGGTTAGAGTTAAAGATAGAGAGACGTTAAGGGTCAGATTTAGGTTTAGCGACAGTGTTAGGGTTAGGGTTATGGTTAGGTTAGGGTTAGGGTTAGAGTTAGTGTTTAGGGTTAGGGTTAGGGTTAGGGTTTAGGATTTAGGGTTAGTGTTAGGGTTAGGGTTAGGGTTAGGGTTAGGGTTAGGGACAGGATTAGGGTTTGGGACATGGTTAGGTTTACTGTTAGGGTAATATTAAGTTTAGGTTTTGTCTGATGCTTAAGTTTAGGTTTAGGGACAGGGTTAGTGACAGGGTGAGGGTTAGAGTTAAGGTTGGAGAGACGGTAAGGGTCAGAGTTAGGTTTAGCGACAGTGTTACGGTTAGGGATCAGGTTAGGTTAGGGTTTAGGGTTAGGGTTAGGGTTAGGGTTAGGAATAGTGGAGGGTTAGTGTTTACATTTTAGGGTTAGGGTTTAGGGATAGGGTTAGGGTTAGGGTTAGGGTTAGGGTTAGAGTTAGGATTTAGGCCTTATGGATAGGGTTAGGGTTAGAGTTAGGGCTTACGGTTTAGGGTTAGGGTTAGGGTTGTGGTTAGGGTTTCGGGTTTCGGGTTAGGGTTAAGTTTAGGGTTAGGGTTAGGTACACGATTCGGGTTTGAGACATGTTTAGGTTTAGTGTTAGGGTTATGGTCAAGTTTAGGTTTTGGCTGATGGTTAAGGTTAGGTTTAGGGACAGGGTTAGTTACAAGGTGAGGGTTAGAGTTAAAGTTAGAGAGACGGTAAGGTACAGAGTTAGGTTTAGCGAAAGTGTTAGGGTTAGGGTTAGGGTTAGGTTAGGGTTAGGGTTAGGGTTAGGGTTAGGTTTTAGGGATAGGGTTAGGGTTAGGGTTACGGTTTAGGTTTAGGGTTAGGGTTAAGGTTAGGGTCTAGGGTTTAGGGTTAGGGTTAGGGTTAGGGTTAGCATTAGGTTTAGGGTTAGGGACAGGATTAGGGTTTGGGACATGGTTAGGTTTACTGTTAGGGTTATATTAAGTTTAGGTTTTGTCTGATGCTTAAGTTTAGGTTTAGGGACAGGGTTAGTGACAGGGTGAGGGTTAGAGTTAAGGTTGGAGAGACGGTAAGGGTCAGAGTTAGGTTTAGCGACAGTGTTAGGGTTAGGGATCAGGTTAGGTTAGGGTTTAGGGTTAGGGTTAGGGTTAGGGTTAGGAATAGGGGAGGGTTAGTGTTTACATTTTAGGGTTAACGTTTAGGGATAGGGTTAGGGTTAGGGTTAGAGTTAGGGTTAGGGTTAGGGTTAGGGTTAGGTTTTAGGGATAGGGTTAGGGTTAGGGTTACGGTTTAGGTTTAGGGTTAGGGTTAAGGTTAGGGTTTAGTGTTTAGGGTTAGGGTTAGGGTTAGAGTTAGGGTTTAGGCTTTAGGGTTAGGGTTAGTGTTAGGGTTTAGGGTTTAGGGTTAGGGTTAGGGTTAGGGTTAGGGTTTAGTGTTTATGGTTAGGGTTAGCGTTAGCGTTAGGGTTTGGATTTAGGGTTTAGGTTTAGGGTTAGGGTTAGTGTTAGGGTTTCGGGTTTAGTGTTAGGGTTACGGTTAGGTTTAGGTTTAGGTACACGTTTCGGGTTTGAGACATGGTTAGGTTTAGTGTCAGGGTTATAGTTAAGTTTAGGTTTTGGCTGATGGTTAAGGTTAGGTTTAGGGACAGGGTTAGTTACAGGGTTAGGGTTAGAGTTAAAGATAGAGAGACGGTAAGGGTCAGAGTTAGGTTTAGCGACAGTATTAGGGTTAGGGTTACGGTTAGGTTAGGATTAGGGTTAGGGTTAGGGTTAGGGTTAGGTTTTAGGGATAGGGTTAGGGTTAGGGTTACGGTTTAGGTTTAGGGTTAGGGTTAAGGTTAGGGTTTAGGGTTTAGGGTTAGGGTTAGGGTTAGGGTTAGCATTAGTTTTAGGGTTAGGGACAGGATTAGGGTTTGGGACATGGTTAGGTTTACTGTTAGGGTTATATTAAATTTAGGTTTTGTCTGATGCTTAAGTTTAGGTTTAGGGACAGGGTTAGTGACAGGGTGAGGGTTAGAGTTAAGGTTGGAGAGAGGGTAAGGGTCAGAGTTAGGTTTAGCGACAGTGTTAGGGTTAGGGATCAGGTTAGGTTAGGGTTTAGGGTTAGGGTTAGGGTTAGGGTTAGGGTTAGAGTTAGGGTTAGGGTTAGGGTTAGGTTTTAGGGATAGGGTTAGGGTTAGGGTTACGGTTTAGGTTTAGGGTTAGGGTTAAGGTTAGGGTTTAGGGTTTAGGGTTAGGGTTAGGGTTAGAGTTAGGGTTTAGGCTTTAGCGTTAGGGTTAGTGTTAGGGTTTAGGGTTTAGGGTTAGGGTTAGGGTTAGGGTTAGGGTTAGGGTTAGGGTTTAGTGTTTATGTTTAGGGTTAGCGTTACGGTTAGGATTTGGGTTTAGTGTTTAGGTTTAGGGTTAGGGTTAGTGTTAGGGTTAGGGTTAGGGTTAGGGTTAGGGTTAGGGACAGGATTAGGGTTTGGGACATGGTTAGGTTTACTGTTAGGGTTATATTAAGTTTAGGTTTTGTCTGATGCTTAAGTTTAGGTTTAGGGACAGGGTTAGTGACAGGGTGAGGGTTAGAGTTAAGGTTGGAGAGACGGTAAGGGTCAGAGTTAGGTTTAGCGACAGTGTTAGGGTTAGGGAAAAGGTTAGGTTAGGGTTTAGGGTTAGGGTTAGGGTTACGGTTAGGAATAGGGGAGGGTTAGTGTTTACATTTTAGGGTTAGGGTTAGGGTTAGGTTTAGGGTTAGGTACACGTTTCGGGTTTGAGACATGGTTAGGTTTAGTGTTAGGGTTATAGTTAAGTTTAATTATTGGCTGATGGTTAAGGTTAGGTTTAGGGACAGGGTTTGTTACAGGGTGAGGGTTAGAGTTAAAGTTAGAGAGACGGTAAGGTACAGAGTTAGGTTTAGCGACAGTGTTAGGGTTAGGGTTAGGGTTAGGTTAGGGTTAGGGTTTGGGTTAGGGTTAGGGTTAGGTTTTAGGGATAGTGTTAGGGTTAGGGTTACGGTTTACGTTTAGAGTTAGGGTTAAGGTTAGGGTTTAGGGTTTAGGGTTAGGGTTAGGGTTAGAGTTAGGATTTAGGCTTTAGGGATAGGGTTAGGGTTAGATTTAGGGCTTACGGTTTAGGGTTAGGGTTAGGGTTAGGGTTGGGGTTTCGGGTTTAGGGTTAGGGTTAAGTTTAGGGTTAGGGTTAGGTACACGATTCGGGTTTGAGACATGTTTAGGTTTAGTGTTAGGGTTATGGTTAAGTTTAAGTTTTGGCTGATGGTTAAGGTTAGGTTTAGGGACAGGGTTTGTTAAAGGGTGAGGGTTAGAGTTAAAGTTAGAGAGACGGTAAGGTACAGAGTTAGGTTTAGCGACAGTGTCAGGGTTAGGGTTAGGGTTACGTTAGGGTTAGGGTTTGGGTTAGGGTTAGGGTTAGGTTTTAGGGATAGGGTTAGAGTTAGGGTTACGGTTTACGTTTAGAGTTAGGGTTAAAGTTAGGGTTTAGGGTTTAGGGTTAGGGTTAGGGTTAGTGTTAGGGTTTAGGCTTTAGGGTTAGGGTTAGTGTTAGGGTTTAGGGTTTAGGGTTAGGGTTAGGGTTAGGGTTAGGGTTAGGCTTAGGGTTAGGGTTAGGGTTAGGGATAGGGTTAGGGTTAGGGTTAGGGTTAGGGTTTAGTGTTTATGGTTAGGGTTAGCGTTAGGGTTAGGGTTTGGGTTTAGGGTTTAGGTTTAGGGTTAGGGTTAGTGTTAGGGTTTCGGGTTTAGTGTTAGGGTTAAGGTTAGGGTTAGGGTTAGGTACACGTTTTGGGTTTGAGACATGGTTAGGTTTAGTGTTAGGGTTATAGTTAAGTTTAGGTTTTGGCTGATGGTTAAGGTTAGGTTTAGGGACAGGGTTAGTTACAGGGTGAGGGTTAGAGTTAAAGATAGAGAGATGGTAAGGGTCAGAGTTAGGTTTAGCGACAGTGTTAGGGTTAGGGTTAGGGTTAGGTTAGGGTTAGGGTTAGGGTTAGGGTTAGGTTTTAGGGATAGGGTTAGGGTTAGGGTTACGGTTTAGGTTTAGGGTAAGGGTTAAAGTTAGGGTTTAGGGTTTAGGGTTAGGGTTAGGGTTAGAGTTAGGGTTTAGGCTTTAGGGTTAGGGTTAGTGTGAGGGTTTAGGGTTTAGGGTTAGGGTTAGGGTTAGGGTTAGGGTTAGGGTTAGTGTTAGGGTTTAGTGTTTATGGTTAGGGTTAGCGTTAGGGTTAGGATTTGGGTTTAGTGTTTAGGTTTAGGGTTAGGGTTAGTTTTAGGGTTAGGGTTAGGGTTAGGGTTAGGGACAGGATTAGGGTTTGGGACATGGTTAGGTTTACTGTTAGGGTAATATTAAGTTTAGGTTTTGTCTGATGCTTAAGTTTAGGTTTAGGGACAGGGTTAGTGACAGGGTGAGGGTTAGAGTTAAGGTTGGATAGACGGTAAGGGTCAGAGTTAGGTTTCGCGACAGTGTTAGGATAAGGGATCAGGTTAGGTTAGGGTTTAGGGTTAGGGTTAGGGTTAGGGTTAGGAATAGTGGAGGGTTAGTGTTTACATTTTAGGGTTAGGGTTTAGGGATAGGGTTAGGGTTAGGGTTAGGGTTAGAGTTAGGGTTAGGGTTAGGGTTAGGGTTAGGGTTAGGGTTAGGTTTTAGGGATAGGGTTAGGGTTAGGGTTACGGTTTAGGTTTAGGGTTAGGGTTAAGGTTAGGGTTTAGGGTTTAGGGTTAGGGTTAGGGTTAGGGTTAGCATTAGGTTTAGGGTTAGAGACAGGATTAGGGTTTGGGACATGGTTATGTTTACTTTTAGGGTTATATTAAGTTTAGGTTTTGTCTGATGCTTAAGTTTAGGTTTAGGGACAGGGTTAGTGACAGGGTGAGGGTTAGAGTTAAGGTTGGAGAGACGGTAAGGGTCAGAGTTAGGTTTAGCGACAGTGTTAGGGTTAGGGATCAGGTTAGGTTAGGGTTTAGGATTAGGGTTAGGGTTAGGGTTAGGGTTAGGGTTAGAGTTAGGATTTAGGCTTTAGGGATAGGGTTAGGGTTAGAGTTAGGGCTTACAGTTTAGGGTTAGGGTTAGGGTTAGGGTTAGGGTTTCGGGTTTAGGGTTAGGGTTAAGTTTAGGGTTAGGTTTAGGTACACGATTCGGGTTTGAGACATGTTTAGGTTTAGTGTTAGGGTTATGGTTAAGTTTAGGTTTTGGCTGATGGTTAAGGTTAGGTTTAGGGACAGGGTTAGTTACAGGGTGACTGTTAGGGTTAGGGTTACGGTTAGGGTTAGGGTTAGGTTTTAGGGATAGGGTTAGGGTTAGGGTTACGGTTTAGGGTTAGGGTAAGGGTTAAGGTTAGGGTTTAGTGTTTAGGGTTAGGGTTAGGGTTAGAGTTAGGGTTTCGGGTTTAGTGTTAGGGTTAAGGTTAGGGTTAGTGTTAGGTACACGTATCGGGTTTGAGACATGGTTAGGTTTAGTGTTAGGGTTATAGTTAAGTTTAGGTTTTGGCTGATGGTTAAGGTTAGGTTTAGGGACAGGGTTAGTTACAGGATGAGGGTTAGAGTTAAAGATAGAGAGACGTTAAGGGTCAGAGTTAGGTTTAGCGACAGTGTTAGGGTTAGGGTTATGGTTAGGTTAGGGTTAGGGTTAGAGTTAGGGTTTAGGGTTAGGGTTAAGGTTAGGGTTTAGGATTTAGGGTTAGTGTTAGGGTTAGGGTTAGGGTTAGGGTTAGGGTTAGGGACAGGATTAGGGTTTGGGACATGGTTAGGTTTACTGTTAGGGTAATATTAAGTTTAGGTTTTGTCTGATGCTTAAGTTTAGGTTTAGGGACAGGGTTAGTGACAGGGTGAGGGTTAGAGTTAAGGTTGGAGAGACGGTAAGGGTCAGAGTTAGGTTTAGCGACAGTGTTACGGTTAGGGATCAGCTTAGGTTAGGGTTTAGGGTTAGGGTTAGGGTTAGGGTTAGGAATAGTTGAGGGTTAGTGTTTACATTTTAGGGTTAGGGTTTAGGGATAGGGTTAGGGTTAGGGTTAGGGTTAAAGTTAGGATTTAGGCCTTATGGATAGGGTTAGGGTTAGAGTTAGGGCTTACGGTTTAGGGTTAGGGTTAGGGTTGTGGTTAGGGTTTCGGGTTTCGGGTTAGGGTTAAGTTTAGGGTTAGGGTTAGGTACACGATTCGGGTTTGAGACATGTTTAGGTTTAGTGTTAGGGTTATGGTCAAGTTTAGGTTTTGGCTGATGGTTAAGGTTAGGTTTAGGGACAGGGTTAGTTACAAGGTGAGGGTTAGAGTTAAAGTTAGAGAGACGGTAAGGTACAGAGTTAGGTTTAGCGAAAGTGTTAGGGTTAGGGTTAGGGTTAGGTTAGGTATAGGGTTAGGGTTAGGGTTAACTTTTAGGGATAGGGTTAGGGTTAGGGTTACGGTTTAGGTTTAGGGTTAGGGTTAAGGTTAGGGTTTAGTGTTTAGGGTTAGGGTTAGGGTTAGAGTTAGGGTTTAGGCTTTAGGGTTAGGGTTAGTGTTAGGGTTTAGGGTTTAGGGTTAGGGTTAGGGTTAGGGTTAGGGTTTAGTGTTTATGGTTAGGGTTAGCGTTAGCGTTAGGGTTTGGATTTAGGGTTTAGGTTTAGGGTTAGGGTTAGTGTTAGGGTTTCGGGTTTAGTGTTAGGGTTACGGTTAGGTTTAGGGTTAGGTACACGTTTCGGGTTTGAGACATGGTTAGGTTTAGTGTTAGGGTTATTGTTAAGTTTAGGTTTTGGCTGATGGTTAAGGTTAGGTTTAGGGACAGGGTTAGTTACAGGGTGAGGGTTAGAGTTAAAGATAGAGAGACGGTAAGGGTCAGAGTTAGGTTTAGCGACAGTGTTAGGGTTAGGGTTACGGTTAGGTTAGGTTTAGGGTTAGGGTTAGGGTTAGGGTTAGGTTTTAGGGATAGGGTTAGGGTTAGGGTTACGGTTTAGGTTTAGGGTTAGGGTTAAGGTTAGGGTTTAGGGTTTAGGGTTAGGGTTAGGGTTAGGGTTAGCATTAGTTTTAGGGTTAGGGACAGGATTAGGGTTTGGGACATGGTTAGGTTTACTGTTAGGGTTATATTAAATTTAGGTTTTGTCTGATGCTTAAGTTTAGGTTTAGGGACAGGGTTAGTGACAGGGTGAGGGTTAGAGTTAAGGTTGGAGAGAGGGTAAGGGTCAGAGTTAGGTTTAGCGACAGTGTTAGGGTTAGGGATCAGGTTAGGTTAGGGTTTAGGGTTAGGGTTAGGGTTAGGGTTAGGAATAGGGGAGGGTTAGTGTTTACATTTTAGGGTTAGGGTTTAGGGATAGGGTTAGGGTTAGGGTTAGGGTTAGAGTTAGGGTTAGGGTTAGGGTTAGGTTTTAGGGATAGGGTTAGGGTTAGGGTTACGGTTTAGGTTTAGGGTTAGGGTTAAGGTTAGGGTTTAGGGTTTAGGGTTAGGGTTAGGGTTAGAGTTAGGGTTTAGGCTTTAGCGTTAGGGTTAGTGTTAGGGTTTAGGGTTTAGGGTTAGGGTTAGGGTTAGGGTTTGGGTTAGGGTTAGGGTTAGGTTTTAGGGATAGGGTTAGGGTTAGGGTTACGGTTTACGTTTAGAGTTAGGGTTAAGGTTAGGGTTTAGGGTTTAGGGTTAGGGTTAGGGTTAGAGTTAGGATTCAGGCTTTAGGGATAGGGTTAGGGTTAGAGTTAGGGTTTACGGTTTAGGGTTAGGGTTAGGGTTAGGGTTAGGGTTAGGTACACGATTCGGGTTTGAGACATGTTTAGGTTTAGTGTTAGGGTTATGGTTAAGTTTAAGTTTTGGCTGATGGTTAAGGTTAGGTTTAGGGACAGGGTTTGTTACAGGGTGAGGGTTAGAGTTAAAGTTAGAGAGACGGTAAGGTACAGAGTTAGGTTTAGCGACAGTGTTAGGGTTAGGGTTAGGGTTAGGTTAGGGTTAGGGTTTGGGTTAGGGTTAGGGTTAGGTTTTAGGGATAGGGTTAGGGTTAGGGTTACGGTTTACGTTTAGAGTTAGGGTTAAGGTTAGGGTTTAGAGTTTAGGGTTAGGGTTAGGGTTAGTGTTAGGGTTTAGGATTTAGGGTTAGGGTTAGTGTTAGGGTTTAGGGTTTAGGGTTAGGGTTAGGGTTAGGGTTAGGGTTAGGCTTAGGCTTAGGGTTAGGGTTAGGGTTAGGGTTAGGGTTTAGTGTTTATGGTTAGGGTTAGCGTTAGGGTTAGGGTTTGGGTTTAGGGTTTAGGTTTAGGGTTAGGGTTAGTGTTAGGGTTTCGGGTTTAGTGTTAGGGTTAAGGTTAGGGTTAGGGTTAGGTACACGTTTTGGGTTTGAGACATGGTTAGGTTTATTGTTAGGGTTATAGTTAAGTTTAGGTTTTGGCTGATGGTTAAGGTTAGGTTTAGGGACAGGGTTAGTTACAGGGTGAGGGTTAGAGTTAAAGATAGAGAGACGGTAAGGGTCAGAGTTAGGTTTAGCGACAGTGTTAGGGTTAGGGTTAGGGTTAGGTTAGGGTTAGGGTTAGGGTTAGGGTTAGGTTTTAGGGATAGGGTTAGGGTTAGGGTTACGGTTTAGGTTTAGGGTTAGGGTTAAGGTTAGAGTTTAGGGTTTAGGGTTAGGGTTAGGGTTAGGGTTAGCATTAGGTTTAGGGTTAGGGACAGGATTAGGGTTTGGGACATGGTTAGGTTTACTTTTAGGGTTATATTAAGTTTAGGTTTTGTCTGATGCTTAAGTTTAGGTTTAGGGACAGGGTTAGTGACAGGGTGAGGGTTAGAGTTAAGGTTGGAGAGACGGTAAGGGTCAGAGTTAGGTTTAGCGACAGTGTTAGGGTTAGGGATCAGGTTAGGTTAGGGTTTAGGATTAGGGTTAGGGTTAGGGTTAGGGTTAGGGTTAGAGTTAGGATTTAGGCTTTAGGGATAGGGTTAGGGTTAGAGTTAGGGCTTACGGTTTAGGGTTAGGGTTAGGGTTAGGGTTAGGGTTTCGGGTTTAGGGTTAGGGTTAAGTTTAGGGTTAGGTTTAGGTACACGATTCGGGTTTGAGACATGTTTAGGTTTAGTGTTAGGGTTATGGTTAAGTTTAGGTTTTAGCTGATGGTTAAGGTTAGGTTTAGGGACAGGGTTAGTTACAGGGTGACTGTTAGGGTTAGGGTTAGGGTTAGGGTTAGGGTTAGGTTTTAGGGATAGGGTTAGGGTTAGGGTTACGTTTTAGGGTTAGGGTAAGGGTTAAGGTTAGGGTTTAGGGTTAGGGTTAGGGTTAGAGTTAGGGTTTCGGGTTTAGTGTTAGGGTTAAGGTTAGGGTTAGTGTTAGGTACACGTATCGGGTTTGAGACATGGTTAGGTTTAGTGTTAGGGTTATAGTTAAGTTTAGGTTTTGGCTGATGGTTAAGGTTAGGTTTAGGGACAGGGTTAGTTACAGGATGAGGGTTAGAGTTAAAGATAGAGAGACGTTAAGTGTCAGAGTTAGGTTTAGCGACAGTGTTAGGGTTAGGGTTATGGTTAGGTTAGGGTTAGGGTTAGAGTTAGGGTTTAGGGTTAGGGTTAGGGTTAGGGTTTAGGATTTAGGGTTAGTGTTAGGGTTAGGGTTAGGGTTAGGGTTAGGGTTAGGGACAGGATTAGGGTTTGGGACATGGTTAGGTTTACTGTTAGGGTAATATTAAGTTTAGGTTTTGTCTGATGCTTAAGTTTAGGTTTAGGGACAGGGTTAGTGACAGGGTGAGGGTTAGAGTTAAGGTTGGAGAGACGGTAAGGGTCAGAGTTAGGTTTAGCGACAGTGTTACGGTTAGGGATCAGGTTAGGTTAGGGTTTAGGGTTAGGGTTAGGGTTAGGGTTAGGAATAGTGGAGGGTTAGTGTTTACATTTTAGGGTTAGGGTTTAGGGATAGGGTTAGGGTTAGGGTTAGGGTTAGGGTTAGAGTTAGGATTTAGGCCTTATGGATAGGGTTAGGGTTAGAGTTAGGGCTTACGGTTTAGGGTTAGGGTTAGGGTTGTGGTTAGGGTTTCGGGTTTAGGGTTAGGGTTAGGTACACGATTCGGGTTTGAGACATGTTTAGGTTTAGTGTTAGGGTTATGGTCAAGTTTAGGTTTTGGCTGATGGTTAAGGTTAGGGTTAGGGTTAGGGTTAGGGTTAGGGTTAGGGTTAGTTACAAGGTGAGGGTTAGAGTTAAAGTTAGAGAGACGGTAAGGTACAGAGTTAGGTTTAGCGAAAGTGTTAGGGTTAGGGTTCGGGTTAGGTTAGGGTTAGGGTTAGGGTTAGGGTTAGGTTTTAGGGATAGGGTTAGGGTTAGCGTTACGGTTTAGGTTTAGGGTTAGGGTTAAGGTTAGGGTCTAGGGTTTAGGGTTAGGGTTAGGGTTACGGTTAGCATTAGGTTTAGGGTTAGGGACAGGATTAGGGTTTGGGACATGGTTAGGTTTACTGTTAGGGTTATATTAAGTTTAGGTTTTGTCTGATGCTTAAGTTTAGGTTTAGGGACAGGGTTAGTGACAGGGTGAGGGTTAGAGTTAAGGTTGGAGAGACGGTAAGGGTCAGAGTTAGGTTTAGCGACAGTGTTAGGGTTAGGGATCAGGTTAGGTTAGGGTTTAGGGTTAGGGTTAGGGTTAGGGTTAGGAATAGGGGAGGGTTAGTGTTTACATTTTAGGGTTAACGTTTAGGGATAGGGTTAGGGTTAGGGTTAGAGTTAGGGTTATGGTTAGGGTTAGGGTTAGGTTTTAGGGATAGGGTTAGGGTTAGGGTTACGGTTTAGGTTTAGGGTTAGGGTTAAGGTTAGGGTTTAGTGTTTAGGGTTAGGGTTACGGTTAGAGTTAGGGTTTAGGCTTTAGGGTTAGGGTTAGTGTTAGGGTTTAGGGTTTAGGGTTAGGGTTAGGGTTAGGGTTAGGGTTTAGTGTTTATGGTTAGGGTTAGCGTTAGCGTTAGGGTTTGGATTTAGGGTTTAGGTTTAGGGTTAGGGTTAGTGTTAGGGTTTCGGGTTTAGTGTTAGGGTTACGGTTAGGTTTAGGGTTAGGTACACGTTTCGGGTTTGAGACATGGTTAGGTTTAGTGTTAGGGTTATAGTTAAGTTTAGGTTTTGGCTGATGGTTAAGGTTAGGTTTAGGGACAGGGTTAGTTACAGGGTGAGGGTTAGAGTTAAAGATAGAGAGACGGTAAGGGTCAGAGTTAGGTTTAGCGACAGTGTTAGAGTTAGGGTTACGGTTAGGTTAGGATTAGGGTTAGGGTTAGGGTTAGGGTTAGGTTTTAGGGATAGGGTTAGGGTTAGGGTTACGGTTTAGGTTTAGGGTTAGGGTTAAGGTTAGGGTTTAGGGTTTAGGGTTAGGGTTAGGGTTAGGGTTAGCATTAGTTTTAGGGTTAGGGACAGGATTAGGGTTTGGGACATGGTTAGGTTTACTGTTAGGGTTATATTAAATTTAGGTTTTGTCTGATGCTTAAGTTTAGGTTTAGGGACAGGGTTAGTGACAGGGTGAGGGTTAGAGTTAAGGTTGGAGAGAGGGTAAGGGTCAGAGTTAGGTTTAGCGACAATGTTAGGGTTAGGGATCAGGTTAGGTTAGGGTTTAGGGTTAGGGTTAGGGTTAGGGTTAGGAATAGGGGAGGGTTAGTGTTTACATTATAGGGTTAGGGTTTAGGGATAGGGTTAGGGTTAGGGTTAGGGTTAGAGTTAGGGTTAGGGTTAGGGTTAGGTTTTAGGGATAGGGTTAAGGTTAGGGTTACGGTTTAGGTTTAGGGTTAGGGTTAAGGTTAGGGTTTAGGGTTTAGGGTTAGGGTTAGGGTTAGAGTTAGGGTTTAGGCTTTAGCGTTAGGGTTAGTGTTAGGGTTTAGGGTTTAGGGTTAGGGTTAGGGTTAGGGTTAGGGTTAGGGTTAGGGTTTAGTGTTTATGGTTAGGGTTAGCGTTACGGTTAGGATTTGGGTTTAGTGTTTAGGTTTAGGGTTAGGGTTAGTGTTAGGGTTAGGGTTAGGGTTATGGTTAGGGTTAGGGACAGGATTAGGGTTTGGGACATGGTTAGGTTTACTCTTAGGGTAATATTAAGTTTAGGTTTTGTCTGATGCTTAAGTTTAGGTTTAGGGACAGGGTTAGTGACAGGGTGAGGGTTAGAGTTAAGGTTGGAGAGAGGGTAAGGGTCAGAGTTAGGTTTAGCGACAGTGTTAGGGTTAGTGTTAGGGTTAGGGTTAGGGTTATGGTTAGGGTTAGGGACAGGATTAGGGTTTGGGACATGGTTAGGTTTACTGTTAGGGTAATATTAAGTTTAGGTTTTGTCTGATGCTTAAGTTTAGGTTTAGGGACAGGGTTAGAGACAGGGTGAGGGTTAGAGTTAAGGTTGGAGAGAGGGTAAGGGTCAGAGTTAGGTTTAGCGACAGTGTTAGGGTTAGGGTTAGGGTTAGGTTAGGGTTAGGGTTTGGGTTAGGGTTAGGGTTAGGTTTTAGGGATAGGGTTAGGGTTAGGGTTACGGTTTACGTTTAGAGTTAGGGTTAAGGTTAGGGTTTATGGTTTAGAGTTAGGGTTAGGGTTAGGGTTAGGAATAGGGGAGGGTTAGGGTTTACATTTTAGGGTTAGGGTTTAGGAATAGGGTTAGGGTTAGGGTTAGGGTTAGAGTTAGGATTTAGGCTTTAGGGTTAGCGTTAGAGTTAGAGTTAGGGCTTATGGTTTAGGGTTAGGGTTAGGGTTAGGGTTAGGGTTTCGGGTTTAGGGTTAGGGTTAAGTTTAGGGTTAGTGTTAGGTACACGATTCGGGTTTGAGACATGTTTAGGTTTAGTGTTAGTGTTATGGTTAAGTTTAGGTTTTGGCTGATGGTTAAGGTTAGGTTTAGGGACAGGGTTAGTTACAGGGTGAGGGTTAGAGTTAAAGATAGAGAGACGTTAAGGGTCAGAGTTAGGTTTAGCGACAGTGTTAGGGTTAGGGTTAGGGTTAGGTTAGGGTTAGGGTTAGAGTTAGGGTTTAGGGTTAGGGTTAGGGTTAGGATTTAGGATTTAGGGTTAGGGTTATGGTTAGGGTTAGGGTTAGGGTTAGGGTTAGGGGCAGGATTAGGGTTTGGGACATGTTTAGGTTTACTGTTAGGGTTATATTAAATTTAGGTTTTGTCTGATGCTTAAGTTTAGGTTTAGGGACAGGGTTAGTGACAGGGTGAGGGTTAGAGTTAAGGTTGGAGAGACGGTAAGGGTCAGAGTTAGGTTTAGCGACAGTGTTAGGGTTAGGGATCAGGTTAGGTTAGGGTTTAGGGTTAGGGTTAGGGTTAGCGTTAGGAATAGGGGAGGGTTAGTGTTTACATTTTAGGGTTAGGGTTTAGGGATAGGGTTAGGGTTAGGATTAGGGTTAGAGTTAGTGTTAGGGTTAGGGTTAGGGTTAGGGTTAGGTTTTAGGGATAGGGTTAGGGTTAGGGTTACGGTTTAGGTTTAGGGTTAGGGTTAAGGTTAGGGTTTAGGGTTTAGGGTTAGGGTTAGGGTTAGAGATAGAGTTTAGGCTTTAGGGTTAGGGATAGTGTTAGGGTTTAGTGTTTAGGGTTAGGGTTAGGGTTAGGGTTAGGTTTAGTGTTTAAGGTTAGGGTTAGCGTTAGGGTTAGGGTTTGGGTTTAGGGTTTAGGTTTAGGGTTAGGGTTAGTGTTAGGGTTTCGGGTTTAGTGTTAGGGTTAAGGTTATGGTTAGGGTTAGGTACACGATTCGGGTTTGAGACATGGTTAGGTTTAGTGTCAGGGTTATAGTTAAGTTTAGGTTTTGACTGATGGTTAAGGTTAGGTTTAGGGACAGGGTTAGTTACAGGGTGAGGGTTAGAGTTAAAGATAGAGAGACGCTAAGTGTCATAGTTAGGTTTAGCGACAGTGTTAGGGTTAGGGTTAGGGTTAGGTTAGGATTAGGGTTAGGGTTAGGGTTAGGGTTAGGTTTTAGGGATAGGGTTAGGGTTAGGGTTACGGTTTAGGTTTAGGGTTAGGGTTAAGGTTAGAGTTTAGGGTTTAGGGTTAGGGTTAGGGTTAGGGTTAGCATTAGTTTTAGGGTTAGGACAGGATTAGGGTTTGGGACATGGTTAGGTTTACTGTTAGGGTTATATTAAGTTTAGGTTTTGTCTGATGCTTAAGTTTAGGTTTAGGGACAGGGTTAGTGACAGGGTGAGGGTTAGAGTTAAGGTTGGAGAGAGGGTAAGGGTCAGAGTTAGGTTTAGCGACAGTGTTAGGGTTAGGGATCAGGTTAGGTTAGGGTTTAGGGTTAGGGTTAGGGTTAGGGTTAGGAATAGGGGAGGGTTAGTGTTTACATTTTAGGGTTAGGGTTTAGGGATAGGGTTAGGGTTAGGGTTAGGGTTAGAGTTAGGGTTAGGGTTAGGGTTAGGTTTTAGGGATAGGGTTAGGGTTAGGGTTACGGTTTAAGTTTAGGGTTAGGGTTAAGGTTAAGTTTAAGTTTTGACTGATGGTTAAGGTTAGGTTTAGGGACAGGGTTTGTTACAGGGTGAGGGTTAGAGTTAAAGTTAGAGAGACGGTAAGGTACAGAGTTAGGTTTAGCGACAGTGTTAGGGTTAGGGTTAGGGTTAGGTTAGGGTTAGGGTTTGGGTTAGGGTTAGGGTTAGGTTTTAGGGATAGGGTTAGGGTTAGGGTTACGGTTTACGTTTAGAGTTAGGGTTAAGGTTAGGGTTTAGGGTTTAGGGTTAGGGTTAGGGTTAGAGTTAGGGTTTAGGCTTTAGGGTTAGGGTTAATGTTAGGGTTTAGGGTTTAGGGTTAGGGTTAGGGTTAGGGTTAGGGTTAGGGTTTAGTGTTTATGGTTAGGGTTAGCGTTAGGGTTAGGGTTTGGGTGTAGGGTTTAGGTTTAGGGTTAGGGTTAGTGTTAGGGTTTCGGGTTTAGTGTTAGGGTTACGGTTAGGGTTAGGGTTAGGTACACGTTTCGGGTTTGAGACATGGTTAGGTTTAGTGTTAGGGTTATAGTTAAGTTTAGGTTTTGGCTGATGGTTAAGGTTAGGTTTAGGGACAGGTTTAGTTACAGGGTGAGGGTTAGAGTTAAAGATAGAGAGACGGTAAGGGTCAGAGTTAGGTTTAGCGACAGTGTTAGGGTTAGGTTTAAGGTTAGGTTAGGGTTAGGTTTAGAGTTAGGGTTTAGGGTTAGGGTTAGGGTTAGGGTTAGGAATAGGGGAGGGTTAGGGTTTACATTTTAGGGTTAGGGTTTAGGAATAGGGTTAGTGTTAGGGTTAGGGTTAGAGTTAGGATTTAGGCTTTAGGGTTAGCGTTAGAGTTAGAGTTAGGGCTTATGGTTTAGGGTTAGGGTTAGGGTTAGGGTTAGGGTTTCGGGTTTAGGGTTAGGGTTAAGTTTAGGGTTAGGCTTAGGTATACGATTCGGGTTTTAGACATGTTTAGGTTTAGTGTTAGGGTTATGGTTAGGGTTAGGGTTAGGGTTAGGGTTAGGGTTTCAGGTTTAGGGTTAGGGTTAAGTTTAGGGTTAGTGTTAGGTACACGATTCGGGTTTGAGACATGTTTAGGTTTAGTGTTAGGGTTATGGTTAAGTTTAGGTTTTGGCTGATGGTTAAGGTTAGGTTTAGGGACAGGGTTAGTTACAGGGTGAGTGTTAGGTTTAGGGTTAGGGTTAGGGTTAGGGTTAGGGTTAGGTTTTAGGGATAGGGTTAGGGTTAGGGTTAGAGTTAGGGTTTAGGCTTTAGGGTTAGGGTTAGGGTTAGGGTTAGGGTTTAGTGTTTATTGTTAGGGTTAGTGTTAGGGTTTCGGGTTTAGTGTTAGGGTTAAGGTTAGGGTTAGGGTTAGGTACACGTATCGGGTTTGAGACATGGTTAGGTTTAGTGTTAGGGTTATAGTTAAGTTTAGGTTTTGGCTGATGGTTAAGGTTAGGTTTAGGGACAGGGTTAGTTACAGGGTGAGGGTTAGAGTTAAAGATAGAGAGACGTTAAGGGTCAGAGTTAGGTTTAGCGACAGTGTTAGGGTTAGGGTTAGGGTTAGGTTAGGGTTAGGGTTAGAGTTAGGGTTTAGGGTTAGGGTTAGGTTTAGGGTTTAGGATTTAGGGTTAGGGTTATGGTTAGGGTTAGGGTTAGGGTTAGGGTTAGGGGCAGGATTAGGGTTTGGGACATGTTTAGGTTTACTGTTAGGGTTATATTAAATTTAGGTTTTGTCTGATGCTTAAGTTTAGGTTTAGGGACAGGGTTAGTGACAGGGTTAGCGTTAGGGTTAGGTTTTAGGGATAGGGTTAGGGTTAGGGTTACGGTTAGGGTTAGGTTTATGGTTAGGGTTAGGTTTAGTGTTTAAGGTTAGGGTTAGCGTTAGGGTTAGGGTTTGGGTTTAGGGTTTAGGTTTAGGGTTAGGGTTAGTGTAAGGGTTTCGGGTTTAGTGTTAGAGTTAAGGTTATGGTTAGGGTTAGGTACACGATTCGTGTTTGAGACATGTTTAGGTTTAGTGTTAGGGTTATGGTTAAGTTTAGGTTTTGTCTGATGGTTAAGGTTAGGTTTAGGGACAGGGTTAGTTACAGGGTGAGTGTTAGGGTTAGGGTTAGGGTTAGGTTTTAGGGATAGGGTTAGGGTTAGGGTTACGGTTTAGGGTTAGGGTTAGGGTTAAGGTTAGGGTTTAGGGTTTAGGGTTAGGGTTATCGTTAGGGTTAGGGTTTGGGTTTAGGGTTTAGGTTTAGGGTTAGGGTTAGTGTTAGGGTTTCGGGTTTAGTGTTAGGGTTAAGGTTAGGGTTAGGGTTAGGTACACATTTCGGGTTTCAGACATGGTTAGGATTAGTGTTAGGGTTATAGTTAAGTTTAGGTTTTGGCTGATGGTTAAGTTTAGGTTTAGGGACAGTGTTAGTTACAGGGTGAGGGTTAGAGTTAAAGATAGAGAGACGTTAAGGGTCAGAGTTAGGTTTAGCGACAGTGTTAGGGTTAGGGTTAGGGTTAGGTTAGGGTTAGGGTTAGAGTTAGGGTTTAGGGTTAGGGTTAGGGGCAGGATTAGTGTTTGGGACATGGTTAGGTTTACTGTTAGGGTTATATTAAGTTTAGGTTTTGTCTGATGCTTAAGTTTAGGTTTAGGGACAGGTTTAGTGACAGGGTGAAGGTTAGAGTTAAGGTTGGAGAGACGGTAAGGGTCAGAGTTAGGTTTAGCGACAGTGTTAGGGTTAGGGATCAGGTTAGGTTAGGGTTTAGGGTTAGCGTTAGGGTTAGGGTTAGGAATAGGGGAGGGTTAGTGTTTACATTTTAGGGTTATTGTTTAGGGATAGGGTGAGGGTTAGGGTTAGGGTTAGAGTTAGGGTTAGGGTTAGGGTTAGGGTTAGGGTTAGGTTTTAGGGATAGGGTTAGGGTTAGCGTTATTTAGGGTTTGGGTTTAGGGTTTAGGTTTAGGGTTAGGGTTAGTGTTAGGTTTTCGGGTTTAGTGTTAGGGTTAAGGTTATGGTTAGGGATAGGTACACGATTCGGGTTTGAGACATGGTTAGGTTTAGTGTTAGGGTTAGGGTTAGGGTTAGTGTTAGGGTTAGGGTTAGGGTTAGGGACAGGATTAGGGTTTGGGACATGGTTAGGTTTACTGTTAGGGTAATATTAAGTTTAGGTTTTGTCTGATGCTTAAGTTTAGGTTTAGGTACAGGGTTAGTGAGAGGGTGAGGGTTAGAGTTAAGGTTGGAGAGACGGTAAGGGTCAGAGTTAGGTTTAGGGACAGTGTTAGGGTTAGGGATCAGGTTAGGTTAGGGATTAGGGTTAGGGTTAGGGTTAGGAATAGGGGAGGGTTAGTGTTTACATGTTAGGGTTAGGGTAGGGATAGGGTTAGGGTTAGGGTTAGGGTTAGAGTTAGTGTTAGGGTTAGGGTTAGGGTTAGGGTTAGGTTTTAGGGATAGGGTTAGGGTTAGGGTTAGGGTTAGGGTTTCGGGTTTAGTGTTAGGGTTAAGGTTATCGTTAGGGTTAGGTACACGATTCGGGTTTGAGACATGGTTAGGTTTAGTGTTAGGGTTATAGTTAAGTTTAGGTTTTGGCTGATGGTTAAGGTTAGGTTTAGGGACAGGGTTAGTTACAGGGTGAGGGTTAGAGTTAAAGATAGAGAGACGCTAAGTGTCAGAGTTAGGTTTAGCCACAGTGTTAGGGTTAGGGTTAGGGTTAGGTTAGGGTTAGGGTTAGGGTTAGGGTTAGGGTTAGGTTTTAGGGATAGGGTTAGGGTTAGGGTTATGGTTTAGGTTTAGGGTTAGGGTTAAGGTTAGGGTTTAAGGTTTAGGGTTAGGGTTAGTGTTAGGGTTAGCATTAGTTTTAGGGTTAGGGACAGGATTAGGGTTTGGGACATGGTTAGGTTTACTGTTAGGGTTATATTAAGTTTAGGTTTTGTCTGATGCTTAAGTTTAGGTTTAGGGACAGGGTTAGTGACAGGGTGAGGGTTAGAGTTAAGGTTGGAGAGAGGGTAAGGGTCAGAGTTAGGTTTAGCGACAGTGTTAGGGTTAGGGATCAGGTTAGGTTAGGGTTTAGGGTTAGGGTTAGGGTTAGGGTTAGGAATAGGGGAGGGTTAGTGTTTACATTTTAGGGTTAGGGTTTAGGGATAGGGTTAGGGTTAGGGTTAGGGTTAGAGTTAGGGTTAGGGTTAGGGTTAGGTTTTAGGGATAGGGTTAGGGTTAGGGTTACAGTTTAGGTTTAGGGTTAGGGTTAAGGGTTAGAGTTAGGGTTTAGGCTTTAGGGTTAGGGTTAGTGTTAGGGTTTAGGGTTTAGGGTTAGGATTAGGTTTAGGGTTAGGGTTAGGGTTAGGGTTAGGGTTTAGTGTTTATGGTTAGGGTTAGCGTTAGGGTTAGGATTTGGGTTTAGTGTTTAGGTTTAGGGTTAGGGTTAGTGTTAGGGTTAGGGTTAGGGTTAGGGTTAGGGTTAGGGACAGGATTAGGGTTTGGGACATGGTTAGGTTTACTGTTAGGGTAATATTAAGTTTAGGTTTTGTCTGATGCTTAAGTTTAGGTTTAGGGACAGGGTTAGTGACAGGGTGAGGGTTAGAGTTAAGGTTGGAGAGACGGTAAGGGTCAGAGTTAGGTTTAGCGACAGTGTTAGGATAAGGAATCAGGTTAGGTTAGGGTTTAGGGTTAGGGTTAGAGTTAGGGTTAGGAATAGGGGAGGGTTAGTGTTTACATTTTAGGGTTAGGGTTTAGGGATAGGGTTAGGGTTAGGGTTAGGCTTAGAGTTAGGGTTAGTGTTAGGGTTAGGGTTAGGTTTTAGGGATAGGGTTAGGGTTAGGGTTACGGTTTAGGTTTAGGGTTAGGGTTAAGGTTAGGGTTTAGGGTTTAGGGTTAGGGTTCGGGTTAGAGTTAGGGTTTAGGCTTTAGGGTTAGGGTTAGTGTTAGGGTTTAGGGTTTAGGGTTAGGGTTAGGGTTAGGATTAGGTTTAGGGTTTAGTGTTTATGGTTAGGGTTAGCGTTAGGGGTAGGATTTGGGTTTAGGGTTTAGGTTTAGGGTTAGGGTTAGTGTTAGGGTTTCGGGTTTAGTGTTATGGTTAAGGTTAGGGTTAGGGTTAGGGACACGTTTCAGGTTTGAGACATGGTTAGGTTTAGTGTTAGGGTTATAGTTAAGTTTAGGTTATGGCTGATGGTTAAGGTTAGGTTTAGGGACAGGGTTAGTTACAGGGTGAGGGTTAGAGTTAAAGATAGAGAGACGGTAAGGGTCAGAGTTAGGTTTAGCGACAGTGTTAGGGTTAGGGTTAGGGTTAGGTTAGGGTTAGGGTTAGGGTTAGGGTTAGGGTTAGGTTTTAGGGATAGGGTTAGGGTTAGGGTTACGGTTTAGGTTTAGGGATAGGGTTAAGGTTAGGGTTTAGGGTTAGGGTTAGGGGCAGGATTAGGGTTTGGGAGATGGTTAGGTTTACTGTTAGGGTTATAGTAAGTTTAGGTTTTGTCGGATGCTTAAGTTTAGGTTTAGGGACAGGGTTAGTCACAGGGTGAGGGTTAGAGTTAAGGTTGGAGAGACGGTAAGGGTCAGAGTTAGGTTTAGTGACAGTGTTAGGGTTAGGGATCAGGTTAGTTTAGGGATTAGGGTTAGCGTTAGGGTTAGGGTTAGGAATAGGGGAGGGTTAGTGTTTACATTTTAGGGTTAGGGTTTAGGGATAGGGTTAGGGTTAGGGTTAGCGTTAGGGTTAGGGTTAGGGTTAGGGTTAGGTTTTAGGGATAGGGTTAGGGTTAGGGTTACGGTTTAGGTTTAGGGTTAGGGTTAAGGTTAGGGTTTAGGGTTTAGGGTTAGGGCTAGGGTTAGAGTTAGGGTTTAGGCTTTAGGTTTAGGGATAGTGTTAGGGTTTATGGTTTATGGTTAGGGTTAGGATTAGGGTTAGGGTTAGGTTTAGTGTTTAAGGTTAGGGTTAGCGTTAGGGTTAGGGTTTGGGTTTAGGGTTTAGGTTTAGGGTTAGGGTTAGTGTTAGGGTTTCGGGTTTAGTGTTAGGGTTAAGGTTATGGTTAGGGTTAGGTACACGATTCGTGTTTGAGACATGTTTAGGTTTAGTGTTAGGGTTATGGTTAAGTTTAGGTTATGGCTGATGGTTAAGGTTAGGTTTAGGGACAGGGTTAGTTACAGGGTGAGTGTTAGGGTTAGGGTTAGGGTTAGGTTTTAGGGATAGGGTTAGGGTTAGGGTTACGGTTTAGGGTTAGGGTTAGGGTTAAGGTTAGGGTTTAGGGTTTAGGGTTAGGGTTAGCGCTAGGGTTAGGGTTTGGGTTTAGGGTTTAGGTTTAGGGTTAGGGTTAGTGTTAGGGTTTCGGGTTTAGTGTTTGGGTTAAGGTTAGGGTTAGGGTTAGGTACACGTTTCGGGTTTCAGACATGGTTAGGTTTAGTGTTAGGGTTATAGTTAAGTTTAGGTTTTGGCTGATGGTTAAGTTTAGGTTTAGGGACAGTGTTAGTTACAGGGTGAGGGTTAGAGTTAATGATAGAGAGACGTTAAGGGTCAGAGTTAGGCTTAGCGACAGTGTTAGGGTTAGGGTTAGGGTTGGGTTAGGTTAGGGTTAGGGTTAGAGTTAGGGTTTAGGGTTAGGGTTAGGTTTAGGGTTTATGATTTAGGGTTAGGGTTATGGTTAGGGTTAGGGTTAGGGTAAGGGGCAGGATTAGGGTATGGGACATGGTTAGGTTTACTGTTAGGGTTATATTAAGTTTAGGTTTTGTCTGATGCTTAAGTTTAGGTTTAGGGACAGGGTTAGTGACAGGGTGAGGGTTAGAGTTAAGGTTGGAGAGACGGTAAGGGTCAGAGTTAGGTTTAGCGACAGTGTTAGGGTTAGGGATCAGGTTAGGTTAGGGTTTAGGGTTAGCGTTAGGGTTAGGGTTAGGAATAGGGGAGGTTTAGTGTTTACATTTTAGGGTTAGGGTTTAGGGATAGGGTTAGGGTTAGGGTTAGGGTTAGAGTCAGGGTTAGGGTTAGGGTTAGGGTTAGGGTTAGGTTTTAGGGATAGGGTTAGGGTTAGGGTTACGGTTTAGGGTTAGGGTTAGGGTTAAGGTTAGGGTTTAGGGTTTAGGGTTAGGGTTAGGGTTAGAGTTAGGGTTTAGGCTTTAGGGTTAGGGATAGTGTTAGGGTTTAGGGTTTAGGGTTAGGGTTAGGGTTAGGGTTAGGGTTTAGTGTTTAAGGTTAGGGTTAGCGTTAGGGTTAGGGTTTGGGTTTAGGGTTTAGGTTTAGGGTTAGGGTTAGTGTTAGGGTTTCGGGTTTAGTGTTAGGGTTAAGGTTATGGTTAGGGATAGGTACACGATTCGGGTTTGAGACATGGTTAGGTTTAGTGTTAGGGTTAGGGTTAGGGTTAGTGTTAGGGTTAGGGTTAGGGTTAGGGTTAGGGACAGTATTAGGGTTTGGGACATGGTTAGGTTTACTGTTAGGGTAATATTAAGTTTAGGTTTTGTCTGATGCTTAAGTTTAGGTTTAGGTACAGGGTTAGTGACAGGGTGAGGGTTACAGTTAAGGTTGGAGAGACGGTAAGAGTCAGAGTTAGGTTTAGCGACAGTGTTAGGGTTAGGGATCAGGTTAGGTTAGGGTTTAGGGTTAGGGTTAGGGTTAGGGTTAGGAATAGGGGAGGGTTAGTGTTTACATTTTAGGGTTAGGGTTTAGGGATAGGGTTAGGTTTAGGGTTAGGGTTAGAGTTAGGGTTAGGGTTAGGGTTAGGGTTAGTGTTAGGTTTTAGGGATAGGGTTAGGGTTAGGTTTACGGTTTAGGTTTAGGGTTAGGGTTAAAGTTAGGGTTTAGGGTTTAGGGTTAGGGTTAGGGTTAGAGTTAGGGTTTAGGCTTTAGGGTTAGGGTTAGTGTTAGGGTTTAAGGTTTAGGGTTAGGTTTAGGGTTAGGGTTAGGGTTAGGGTTTAGTGTTTATGGTTAGGGTTAGCGTTAGGGTTAGGGTTTGGGTTTAGGGTTAGGGTTAGTGTTAGGGTTTCGGGTTTAGTGTTAGTGTTAAGGTTAGGGTTAGGGTTAGGTACACGTATCGGGTTTGAGACATGGTTAGGTTTAGTGTTAGGGTTATAGTTAAGTTTAGGTTTTGGCTGATGGTTAAGGTTAGGTTTAGGGACAGGGTTAGTTACAGGGTGAGGGTTAGAGTTAAAGGTAGAGAGACGTTAAGGGTCAGAGTTAGGTTTAGCGACAATGTTTGGGTTAGGGTTAGGGTTAGGTTAGGGTTAGGGTTAGAGTTAGGGTTTAGGGTTAGGGTTAGGGTTAGGGTTTAGGATTTAGGGTTAGGGTTATGGTTAGGGTTAGGGTTAGGGTTAGGGGCAGGATTAGGGTTTGGGACATGGTTAGGTTTACTGTTAGGGTTATATTAAGTTTAGGTTTTGTCTGATGCTTAAGTTTAGGTTTAGGGACAGGGTTAGTGACAGGGTGAGGTTTAGAGTTAAGGTTGGAGAGACGGTAAGGGTCAGAGTTAGGTTTAGCGACACTGTTAGGGTTAGGGATCAGGTTAGGTTAGGGTTTAGGGTTAGCGTTAGGGTTAGGGTTAGGAATAGGGGAGGGTTAGTGTTTACATTTTAGGGTTAGGGTTTCGGGATAGGGTTACTGTTAGGGTTAGGGTTAGAGTTAGGGTTAGGGTTAGGGTTAGGGTTAGGGTTAGGTTTTAGGGATAGGGTTAGGGTTACGGTTTAGGTTTAGGGTTAGGGTTAAGGTTAGGGTTTAGGGTTTAGGGTTAGGGTTAGGGTTAGAGTTAGGGTTTAGGCTTTAGGGTTAGGGTTAGTGTTAGGGTTTAAGGTTTAGGGTTAGGGTTAGGGTTAGGGTTAGGGTTAGGGTTAGGGTTTAGTGTTTATGGTTAGGGTTAGCGTTAGGGTTAGGGTTTGGGTTTAGGGTTTAGGTTTAGGGTTAGGGTTAGTGTTAGGGTTTCGGGTTTAGTGTTAGTGTTAAGGTTAGGGTTAGGGTTAGGTACACGTATCGGGTTTGAGACATGGTTAGGTTTAGTGTTAGGGTTATAGTTAAGTTTAGGTTTTGGCTGATGGTTAAGGTTAGGTTTAGGGACAGGGTTAGTTACAGGGTGAGGGTTAGAGTTAAAGATAGAGAGACGTTAAGGGTCAGAGTTAGGTTTAGCGACATTGTTAGGGTTAGGGTTAGGGTTAGAGTTAGGGTTTAGGGTTAGGGTTAGGGTTAGGGTTTAGGATTTAGGGTTAGGGTTATGGTTAGGGTTAGGGTTAGGGTTAGGGGCAGGATTAGGGTTTGGTACTTGGTTAGGTTTACTGTTAGGGTTATATTAAGTTTAGGTTTTGTCTGATGCTTAAGTTTAGGGTTAGGGTTAGGGTTAGGGTTAGGGTTAGGGACAGGATTAGGGTTTGGGACATGGTTAGGTTTACTGTTAGGGTAATATTAAGTTTAGGTTTTGTCTGTTGCTTAAGTTTAGGTTTAGGGACAGGGTTAGTGACAGGGTGAGGGTTAGAGTTAAGGTTGGAGAGACGGTAAGGGTCAGAGTTAGGTTTAGCGACAGTGTTAGGATAAGGAATCAGGTTAGGTTAGGGTTTAGGGTTAGGGTTAGAGTTAGGGTTAGGAATAGGGGAGGGTTAGTGTTTACATTTTAGGGTTAGGGTTTAGGGATAGGGTTAGGGTTAGGGTTAGGGTTAGAGTTAGGGTTACTGTTAGGGTTAGGGTTAGGTTTTAGGGATAGGGTTAGGGTTAGGGTTACGGTTTAGGTTTAGGGTTAGGGTTAAGGTTAGGGTTTAGGGTTTAGGGTTAGGGTTCGGGTTAGAGTTAGGGTTTAGGCTTTAGGGTTAGGGTTAGTGTTAGGGTTTAGGGTTTAGGGTTAGGGTTAGGGTTAGGATTAGGTTTAGGGTTTAGTGTTTATGGTTAGGGTTAGCGTTAGGGTTAGGGTTTGGGTTTAGGGTTTAGGTTTAGGGTTAGGGTTAGTGTTAGGGTTTCGGGTTTAGTGTTAGGGTTTAGGTTAGGGTTAGGGTTAGGTACACGTTTCGGGTTTGAGACATGGTTAGGTTTAGTGTTAGGGTTATAGTTAAGTTTAGGTTATGGCTGATGGTTAAGGTTAGGTTTAGGGACAGGGTTAGTTACAGGGTGAGGGTTAGAGTTAAAGATAGAGAGACGGTAAGGGTCAGAGTTAGGTTTAGCGACAGTGTTAGGGTTAGGGTTAGGGTTAGGTTAGGGTTAGGGTTAGGGTTAGGGTTAGGTTTTAGGGATAGGGTTAGGGTTAGGGTTACGGTTTAGGTTTAGGGATAGGGTTAAGGTTAGGGTTTAGGGTTAGGGTTAGGGGCAGGATTAGGGTTTGGGACATGGTTAGGTTTACTGTTAGGGTTATATTAAGTTTAGGTTTTGTCGGATGCTTAAGTTTAGGTTTAGGGACAGGGTTAGTGACAGGGTGAGGGTTAGAGTTAAGGTTGGAGAGACGGTAAGGGTCAGAGTTAGGTTTAGCGACAGTGTTAGGGTTAGGGATCAGGTTAGGTTAGGGTTTAGGGTTAGCGTTAGGGTTAGGGTTAGGAATAGGGGAGGGTTAGTGTTTACATTTTAGGGTTAGGGTTTAGGGATAGGGTTAGGGTTAGGGTTAGCGTTAGGGTTAGGGTTAGGGTTAGGGTTAGGTTTTAGGGATAGGGTTAGGGTTAGGGTTACGGTTTAGGTTTAGGGTTAGGGTTAAGGTTAGGGTTTAGGGTTTAGGGTTAGGGTTAGGGTTAGAGTTAGGGTTTAGGCTTTAGGTTTAGGGATAGTGTTAGGGTTTAAGGTTTAGGGTTAGGTTTAGGGTTAGGGTTAGGGTTAGGGTTTAGTGTTTATGGTTAGGGTTAGCGTTAGGGTTAGGGTTTGGGTTTAGGGTTTAGGTTTAGGGTTAGGGTTAGTGTTAGGGTTTCGGGTTTAGTGTTAGTGTTAAGGTTAGGGTTAGGGTTAGGTACACGTATCGGGTTTGAGACATGGTTAGGTTTAGTGTTAGGGTTATAGTTAAGTTTAGGTTTTGGCTGATGGTTAAGGTTAGGTTTAGGGACAGGGTTAGTTACAGGTTGAGGGTTAGAGTTAAAGATAGAGAGACGGTAAGGGTCAGAGTTAGGTTTAGCGACAGTGTTAGGGTTAGGTTTAAGGTTAGGTTAGGGTTAGGTTTAGAGTTAGGGTTTAGGGTTAGGGTTAGGGTTAGGGTTAGGAATAGGGGAGGGTTAGGGTTTACATTTTAGGGTTAGGGTTTAGGAATAGGGTTAGTGTTAGGGTTAGGGTTAGAGTTAGGATTTAGGCTTTAGGGTTAGCGTTAGAGTTAGAGTTAGGGCTTATGGTTTAGGGTTAGGGTTAGGGTTAGGGTTAGGGTTTCGGGTTTAGGGTTAGGGTTAAGTTTAGGGTTAGGCTTAGGTATACGATTCGGGTTTTAGACATGTTTAAGTTTAGTGTTAGGGTTATGGTTAGGGTTAGGGTTAGGGTTAGGGTTAGGGTTTCAGGTTTAGGGTTAGGGTTAAGTTTAGGGTTAGTGTTATGTACACGATTCGGGTTTGAGACATGTTTAGGTTTAGTGTTAGGGTTATGGTTAAGTTTAGGTTTTGGCTGATGGTTAAGGTTAGGTTTAGGGACAGGGTTAGTTACAGGGTGAGTGTTAGGGTTAGGGTTAGGGTTAGGGTTAGGGTTAGGGTTAGGTTTTAGGGATAGGGTTAGGGTTAGGGTTAGAGTTAGGGTTTAGGCTTTAGGGTTAGGGTTAGGGTTAGGGTTAGGGTTTAGTGTTTATGGTTAGGGTTAGTGTTAGGGTTTCGGGTTTAGTGTTAGGGTTAAGGTTAGGGTTAGGGTTAGGTACACGTATCGGGTTTGAGACATGGTTAGGTTTAGTGTTAGGGTTATAGTTAAGTTTAGGTTTTGGCTGATGGTTAAGGTTAGGTTTAGGGACAGGGTTAGTTACAGGGTGAGGGTTAGAGTTAAAGATAGAGAGACGTTAAGGGTCAGAGTTAGGTTTAGCGACAGTGTTAGGGTTAGGGTTAGGGTTAGGTTAGGGTTAGGGTTAGAGTTAGGGTTTAGGGTTAGGGTTAGGGTTAGGGTTTAGGATTTAGGGTTAGGGTTATGGTTAGGGTTAGGGTTAGGGTTAGGGTTAGGGGCAGGATTAGGGTTTGGGACATGTTTAGGTTTACTGTTAGGGTTATATTAAATTTAGGTTTTGTCTGATGCTTAAGTTTAGGTTTAGGGACAGGGTTAGTGACAGGGTTAGCGTTAGGGTTAGGTTTTAGGGATAGGGTTAGGGTTAGGGTTACGGTTAGGGTTAGGTTTATGGTTAGGGTTAGGTTTAGTGTTTAAGGTTAGGGTTAGCGTTAGGGTTAGGGTTTGGGTTTAGGGTTTAGGTTTAGGGTTAGGGTTAGTGTTAGGGTTTCGGGTTTAGTGTTAGAGTTAAGGTTATGGTTAGGGTTAGGTACACGATTCGTGTTTGAGACATGTTTAGGTTTAGTGTTAGGGTTATGGTTAAGTTTAGGTTTTGTCTGATGGTTAAGGTTAGGTTTAGGGACAGGGTTAGTTACAGGGTGAGTGTTATGGTTAGGGTTAGGGTTAGGTTTTAGGGATAGGGTTAGGGTTAGGGTTACGGTTTAGGGTTAGGGTTAGGGTTAAGGTTAGGGTTTAGGGTTTAGGGTTAGGGTTATCCTTAGGGTTAGGGTTTGGGTTTAGGGTTTAGGTTTAGGGTTAGGTTTAGTGTTAGGGTTTCGGGTTTAGTGTTAGGGTTAAGGTTAGGGTTAGGGTTAGGTACACATTTCGGGTTTCAGACATGGTTAGGTTTAGTGTTAGGGTTATAGTTAAGGTTAGGTTTTGGCTGATGGTTAAGTTTAGGTTTACGGACAGTGTTAGTTACAGGGTGAGGGTTAGAGTTAAAGATAGAGAGACGTTAAGGGTCAGAGTTAGGTTTAGCGACAGTGTTAGGGTTAGGGTTAGGGTTAGGTTAGGGTTAGGGTTAGAGTTAGGGTTTAGGGTTAGGGTTAGGGGCAGGATTAGGGTTTGGGACATGGTTAGGTTTACTGTTAGGGTTATATTAAGTTTAGGTTTTGTCTGATGCTTAAGTTTAGGTTTAGGGACAGGTTTAGTGACAGGGTGAAGGTTAGAGTTAAGGTTGGAGTGACGGTAAGGGTCAGAGTTAGGTTTAGCGACAGTGTTAGGGTTAGGGATCAGGTTAGGTTAGGGTTTAGGGTTAGCGTTAGGGTTAGGGTTAGGAATAGGGGAGGGTTAGTGTTTACATTTTAGGGTTATTGTTTAGGGATAGGGTGAGGGTTAGGGTTAGGGTTAGAGTTAGGGTTAGGGTTAGGGTTAGGGTTAGGGTTAGGTTTTAGGGATAGGGTTAGGGTTAGCGTTATTTAGGGTTTGGGTTTAGGGTTTAGGTTTAGGGTTAGGGTTAGTGTTAGGTTTTCGGGTTTAGTGTTAGGGTTAAGGTTATGGTTAGGGATAGGTACACGATTCGGGTTTGAGACATGGTTAGGTTTAGTGTTAGGGTTAGGGTTAGGGTTAGTGTTAGGGTTAGGGTTAGGGTTAGGGACAGGATTAGGGTTTGGGACATGGTTAGGTTTACTGTTAGGGTAATATTAAGTTTAGGTTTTGTCTGATGCTTAAGTTTAGGTTTAGGTACAGGGTTAGTGACAGGGTGAGGGTTAGAGTTAAGGTTGGAGAGACGGTAAGGGTCAGAGTTAGGTTTAGGGACAGTGTTAGGGTTAGGGATCAGGTTAGGTTAGGGATTAGGGTTAGGGTTAGGGTTAGGGTTAGGGTTAGGAATAGGGGAGGGTTAGTGTTTACATGTTAGGGTTAGGGTAGGGATAGGGTTAGGGTTAGGGTTAGGGTTAGAGTTAGTGTTAGGGTTAGGGTTAGGGTTAGGGTTAGGTTTTAGGGATAGGGTTAGGGTTAGGGTTAGGGTTAGGGTTTCGGGTTTAGTGTTAGGGTTAAGGTTATCGTTAGGGTTAGGTACACGATTCGGGTTTGAGACATGGTTAGGTTTAGTGTTAGGGTTATAGTTAAGTTTAGGTTTTGGCTGATGGTTAAGGTTAGGTTTAGGGACAGGGTTAGTTACAGGGTGAGGGTTAGAGTTAAAGATAGAGAGACGCTAAGTGTCAGAGTTAGGTTTAGCCACAGTGTTAGGGTTAGGGTTAGGGTTAGGTTAGGGTTAGGGTTAGGGTTAGGGTTAGGGTTAGGTTTTAGGGATAGGGTTAGGGTTAGGGTTATGGTTTAGGTTTAGGGTTAGGGTTAAGGTTAGGGTTTAAGGTTTAGGGTTAGGGTTAGTGTTAGGGTTAGCATTAGTTTTAGGGTTAGGGACAGGATTATGGTTTGGGACATGGTTAGGTTTACTGTTAGGGTTATATTAAGTTTAGGTTTTGTCTGATGCTTAAGTTTAGGTTTAGGGACAGGGTTAGTGACAGGGTGAGGGTTAGAGTTAAGGTTGGAGAGAGGGTAAGGGTCAGAGTTAGGTTTAGCGACAGTGTTAGGGTTAGGGATCAGGTTAGGTTAGGGTTTAGGGTTAGGGTTAGGGTTAGGGTTAGGAATAGGGGAGGGTTAGTGTTTACATTTTAGGGTTAGGGTTTAGGGATAGGGTTAGGGTTAGGGTTAGGGTTAGAGTTAGGGTTAGGGTTAGGGTTAGGTTTTAGGGATAGGGTTAGGGTTAGGGTTACAGTTTAGGTTTAGGGTTAGGGTTAAAGGTTAGAGTTAGGGTTTAGGCTTTAGGGTTAGGGTTAGTGTTAGGGTTTAGGGTTTAGGGTTAGGATTAGGTTTAGGGTTAGGGTTAGGGTTAGGGTTAGGGTTTAGTGTTTATGGTTAGGGTTAGCGTTAGGGTTAGGATTTGGGTTTAGTGTTTAGGTTTAGGGTTAGGGTTAGTGTTAGGGTTAGGGTTAGGGTTAGGGTTAGGGTTAGGGACAGGATTAGGGTTTGGGACATGGTTAGGTTTACTGTTAGGGTAATATTAAGTTTAGGTTTTGTCTGATGCTTAAGTTTAGGTTTAGGGACAGGGTTAGTGACAGGGTGAGGGTTAGAGTTAAGGTTGGAGAGACGGTAAGGGTCAGAGTTAGGTTTAGCGACAGTGTTAGGATAAGGAATCAGGTTAGGTTAGGGTTTAGCGTTAGGGTTAGAGTTAGGGTTAGGAATAGGGGAGGGTTAGTGTTTACATTTTAGGGTTAGGGTTTAGGGATAGGGTTAGGGTTAGGGTTAGGGTTAGAGTTAGGGTTAGTGTTAGGGTTAGGGTTAGGTTTTAGGGATAGGGTTAGGGTTAGGGTTACGGTTTAGGTTTAGGGTTAGGGTTAAGGTTAGGGTTTAGGGTTTAGGGTTAGGGTTCGGGTTAGAGTTAGGGTTTAGGCTTTAGGGTTAGGGTTAGTGTTAGGGTTTAGGGTTTAGGGTTAGGGTTAGGGTTAGGATTAGGTTTAGGGTTTAGTGTTTATGGTTAGGGTTAGCGTTAGGGGTAGGATTTGGGTTTAGGGTTTAGGTTTAGGGTTAGGGTTAGTGTTAGGGTTTCGGGTTTAGTCTTATGGTTAAGGTTAGGGTTAGGGTTAGGTACACGTTTCGGGTTTGAGACATGGTTAGGTTTAGTGTTAGGGTTATAGTTAAGTTTAGGTTATGGCTGATGGTTAAGGTTAGGTTTAGGGACAGGGTTAGTTACAGGGTGAGGGTTAGAGTTAAAGATAGAGAGACGGTAAGGGTCAGAGTTAGGTTTAGCGACAGTGTTAGGGTTAGGGTTAGGGTTAGGTTAGGGTTAGGGTTAGGGTTAGGGTTAGGGTTAGGTTTTAGGGATAGGGTTAGGGTTAGGGTTACGGTTTAGGTTTAGGGATAGGGTTAAGGTTAGGGTTTAGGGTTAGGGTTAGGGGCAGGATTAGGGTTTGGGACATGGTTAGGTTTACTGTTAGGGTTATATTAAGTTTAGGTTTTGTCGGATGCTTAAGTTTAGGTTTAGGGACAGGGTTAGTGACAGGGTGAGGGTTAGAGTTAAGGTTGGAGAGACGGTAAGGGTCAGAGTTAGGTTTAGCGACAGTGTTAGGGTTAGGGATCAGGTTAGTTTAGGGTTTAGGGTTAGCGTTAGGGTTAGGGTTAGGAATAGGGGAGGGTTAGTGTTTACATTTTAGGGTTAGGGTTTAGGGATAGGGTTAGGGTTAGGGTTAGCATTAGGGTTAGGGTTAGGGTTAGGGTTAGGTTTTAGGGATAGGGTTAGGGTTAGGGTTACGGTTTAGGTTTAGGGTTAGGGTTAAGGTTAGGGTTTAGGGTTTAGGGTTAGGGTTAGGGTTAGAGTTAGGGTTTAGGCTTTAGGTTTAGGGATAGTGTTAGGGTTTATGGTTTATGGTTAGGGTTAGGATCAGGGTTAGGGTTAGGTTTAGTGTTTAAGGTTAGGGTTAGGGTTTGGGTTTAGGGTTTAGGTTTAGGGTTAGGGTTAGTGTTAGGGTTTCGGGTTTAGTGTTAGGGTTAAGGTTATGGTTAGGGTTAGGTACACGATTCGTGTTTGAGACATGTTTAGGTTTAGTGTTAGGGTTATGGTTAAGTTTAGGTTATGGCTGATGGTTAAGATTAGGTTTAGGGACAGGGTTAGTTACAGGGTGAGTGTTAGGGTTAGGGTTAGGGTTAGGTTTTAGGGATAGGGTTAGGGTTAGGTTTACTGTTTAGGGTTAGGGTTAGGGTTAAGGTTAGGGTTTAGGGTTTAGGGTTAGGGTTAGCGCTAGGGTTAGGGTTTGGGTTTAGGGTTTAGGTTTAGGGTTAGGGTTAGTGTTAGGGTTTCGGGTTTAGTGTTTGGGTTAAGGTTAGGGTTAGGGTTAGGTACACGTTTCGGGTTTCAGACATGGTTAGGTTTAGTGTTAGGGTTATAGTTAAGTTTAGGTTTTGGCTGATGGTTAAGTTTAGGTTTAGGGACAGTGTTAGTTACAGGGTGAGGGTTAGAGTTAATGATAGAGAGACGTTAAGGGTCAGAGTTAGGCTTAGCGACAGTGTTAGGGTTAGGGTTAGGGTTAGGTTAGGGTTAGGGTTAGAGTTAGGGTTTAGGGTTAGGGTTAGGTTTAGGGTTTATGATTTAGGGTTAGGGTTATGGTTAGGGTTAGGGTTAGGGTAAGGGGCAGGATTAGGGTATGGGACATGGTTAGGTTTACTGTTAGGGTTATATTAAGTTTAGGTTTTGTCTGATGCTTAAGTTTAGGTTTAGGGACAGGGTTAGTGACAGGGTGAGGGTTAGAGTTAAGGTTGGAGAGACGGTAAGGGTCAGAGTTAGGTTTAGCGACAGTGTTAGGGTTAGGGATCAGGTTAGGTTAGGGTTTAGGGTTAGCGTTAGGGTTAGGGTTAGGAATAGGGGAGGGTTAGTGTTTACATTTTAGGGTTAGGGTTTAGGGATAGGGTTAGGGTTAGGGTTAGGGTTAGAGTCAGGGTTAGGGTTAGGGTTAGGGTTAGGGTTAGGTTTTAGGGATAGGGTTAGGGTTAGGGTTACGGTTTAGGGTTAGGGTTAGGGTTAAGGTTAGGGTTTAGGGTTTAGGGTTAGGGTTAGGGTTAGAGTTAGGGTTTAGGCTTTAGGGTTAGGGATAGTGTTAGGGTTTAGGGTTTAGGGTTAGGGTTAGGGTTAGGGTTAGGGTTTAGTGTTTAAGGTTAGGGTTAGCGTTAGGGTTAGGGTTTGGGTTTAGGGTTTAGGTTTAGGGTTAGGGTTAGTGTTAGGGTTTCGGGTTTAGTGTTAGGGTTAAGGTTATGGTTAGGGATAGGTACACGATTCGGGTTTGAGACATGGTTAGGTTTAGTGTTAGGGTTAGGGTTAGGGTTAGTGTTAGGGTTAGGGTTAGGGTTAGGGTTAGGGACAGTATTAGGGTTTGGGACATGGTTAGGTTTACTGATAGGGTAATATTAAGTTTAGGTTTTGTCTGATGCTTAAGTTTAGGTTTAGGTACAGGGTTAGTGACAGGGTGAGGGTTACAGTTAAGGTTGGAGAGACGGTAAGAGTCAGAGTTAGGTTTAGCGACAGTGTTAGGGTTAGGGATCAGGTTAGGTTAGGGTTTAGGGTTAGGGTTAGGGTTAGGGTTAGGAATAGGGGAGGGTTATTGTTTACATTTTAGGGTTAGGGTTTAGGGATAGGGTTAGGTTTAGGGTTAGGGTTAGAGTTAGGGTTAGGGTTAGGGTTAGGGTTAGTGTTAGGTTTTAGGGATAGGGTTAGGGTTAGGTTTACGGTTTAGGTTTAGGGTTAGGGTTAAAGTTAGGGTTTAGGGTTTAGGGTTAGGGTTAGGGTTAGAGTTAGGGTTTAGGCTTTAGGGTTAGGGTTAGTGTTAGGGTTTAAGGTTTAGGGTTAGGTTTAGGGTTAGGGTTAGGGTTAGGGTTTAGTGTTTATGGTTAGGGTTAGCGTTAGGGTTAGGGTTTGGGTTTAGGGTTAGGGTTAGTGTTAGGGTTTCGGGTTTAGTGTTAGTGTTAAGGTTAGGGTTAGGGTTAGGTACACGTATCGGGTTTGAGACATGGTTAGGTTTAGTGTTAGGGTTATAGTTAAGTTTAGGTTTTGGCTGATGGTTAAGGTTAGGTTTAGGGACAGGGTTAGTTACAGGGTGAGGGTTAGAGTTAAAGGTAGAGAGACGTTAAGGGTCAGAGTTAGGTTTAGCGACAATGTTTGGGTTAGGGTTAGGGTTAGGTTAGGGTTAGGGTTAGAGTTAGGGTTTAGGGTTAGGGTTAGGGTTAGGGTTTAGGATTTAGGGTTAGCGTTATGGTTAGGGTTAGGGTTAGTGTTAGGGGCAGGATTAGGGTTTGGGACATGGTTAGGTTTACTGTTAGGGTTATATTAAGTTTAGGTTTTGTCTGATGCTTAAGTTTAGGTTTAGGGACAGGGTTAGTGACAGGGTGAGGTTTAGAGTTAAGGTTGGAGAGACGGTAAGGGTCAGAGTTAGGTTTAGCGACAGTGTTAGGGTTAGGGATCAGGTTAGGTTAGGGTTTAGGGTTAGCGTTAGGGTTAGGGTTAGGAATAGGGGAGGGTTAGTGTTTACATTTTAGGGTTAGGGTTTCGGGATAGGGTTACTGTTAGGGTTAGGGTTAGAGTTAGGGTTAGGGTTAGGGTTAGGGTTAGGGTTAGGTTTTAGGGATAGGGTTAGGGTTACGGTTTAGGTTTAGGGTTAGGGTTAAGGTTAGGGTTTAGGGTTTAGGGTTAGGGTTAGGGTTAGAGTTAGGGTTTAGGCTTTAGGGTTAGGGTTAGGGTTAGGGTTAGGGTTAGGGTTTAGTGTTTATGGTTAGGGTTAGCGTTAGGGTTAGGGTTTGGGTTTAGGGTTTAGGTTTAGGGTTAGGGTTAGTGTTAGGGTTTCGGGTTTAGTGTTAGTGTTAAGGTTAGGGTTAGGGTTAGGTACACGTATCGGGTTTGAGACATGGTTAGGTTTAGTGTTAGGGTTATAGTTAAGTTTAGGTTTTGGCTGATGGTTAAGGTTAGGTTTAGGGACAGGGTTAGTTACAGGGTGAGGGTTAGAGTTAATGATAGAGAGACGTTAAGGGTCAGAGTTAGGTTTAGCGACATTGTTAGGGTTAGGGTTAGGGTTAGAGTTAGGGTTTAGGGTTAGGGTTAGGGTTAGGGTTTAGGATTTAGGGTTAGGGTTATGGTTAGGGTTAGGGTTAGGGTTAGGGGCAGGATTAGGGTTTGGGACTTGGTTAGGTTTACTGTTAGGGTTATATTAAGTTTAGGTTTTGTCTGATGCTTAAGTTTAGGGTTAGGGACAGGGTTAGTGACAGGGTGAGGGTTAGAGTTAAGGTTGGAGAGACGGTAAGGGTCAGAGTTAGGTTTAGCGACAGTGTTAGGATAAGGAATCAGGTTAGGTTAGGGTTTAGGGTTAGGGTTAGAGTTAGGGTTAGGAATAGGGGAGGGTTAGTGTTTACATTTTAGGGTTAGGGTTTAGGGATAGGGTTAGGGTTAGGGTTAGGGTTAGAGTTAGGGTTACTGTTAGGGTTAGGGTTAGGTTTTAGGGATAGGGTTAGGGTTAGGGTTACGGTTTAGGTTTAGGGTTAGGGTTAAGGTTAGGGTTTAGGGTTTAGGGTTAGGGTTCGGGTCAGAGTTAGGGTTTAGGCTTTAGGGTTAGGGTTAGTGTTAGGGTTTAGGGTTTAGGGTTAGGGTTAGGGTTAGGATTAGGTTTAGGGTTTAGTGTTTATGGTTAGGGTTAGCGTTAGGGTTAGGGTTTGGGTTTAGGGTTTAGGTTTAGGGTTAGGGTTAGTGTTAGGGTTTTGGGTTTAGTGTTAGGGTTAAGGTTAGGGTTAGGTTTAGGTACACGTTTCGGGTTTGAGACATGGTTAGGTTTAGTGTTAGGGTTATAGTTAAGTTTAGGTTATGGCTGATGGTTAAGGTTAGGTTTAGGGACAGGGTTAGTTACAGGGTGAGGGTTAGAGTTAAAGATAGAGAGACGGTAAGGGTCAGAGTTAGGTTTAGCGTAGTGTTAGGGTTAGGGTTAGGGTTAGGTTAGGGTTAGGGTTAGGGTTAGGGTTAGGGTTAGGTTTTAGGGATAGGGTTAGGGTTAGGGTTACGGTTTAGGTTTAGGGATAGGGTTAAGGTTAGGGTTTAGGGTTAGGGTTAGGGGCAGGATTAGGGTTTGGGACATGGTTAGGTTTACTGTTAGGGTTATATTAAGTTTAGGTTTTGTCGGATGCTTAAGTTTAGGTTTAGGGACAGGGTTAGTGACAGGGTGAGGGTTAGAGTTAAGGTTGGAGAGACGGTAAGGGTCAGAGTTAGGTTTAGCGACAGTGTTAGGGTTAGGGATCAGGTTAGGTTAGGGTTTAGGGTTAGCGTTAGGGTTAGGGTTAGGAATAGGGGAGGGTTAGTGTTTACATTTTAGGGTTAGGGTTTAGGGATAGGGTTAGGGTTAGGGTTAGCGTTAGGGTTAGGGTTAGGGTTAGGGTTAGGTTTTAGGGATAGGGTTAGGGTTAGGGTTACGGTTTAGGTTTAGGGTTAGGGTTAAGGTTAGGGTTTAGGGTTTAGGGTTAGGGTTAGGGTTAGAGTTAGGGTTTAGGCTTTAGGTTTAGGGATAGTGTTAGGGTTTAAGGTTTAGGGTTAGGTTTAGGGTTAGGGTTAGGGTTAGGGTTTAGTGTTTATGGTTAGGGTTAGCGTTAGGGTTAGGGTTTGGGTTTAGGGTTTAGGTTTAGGGTTAGGGTTAGTGTTAGGGTTTCGGGTTTAGTGTTAGTGTTAAGGTTAGGGTTAGGGTTAGGTACACGTATCGGGTTTGAGACATGGTTAGGTTTAGTGTTAGGGTTATAGTTAAGTTTAGGTTTTGGCTGATGGTTAAGGTTAGGTTTAGGGACAGGGTTAGTTACAGGTTGAGGGTTAGAGTTAAAGATAGAGAGACGGTAAGGGTCAGAGTTAGGTTTAGCGACAGTGTTAGGGTTAGGTTTAAGGTTAGGTTAGGGTTAGGTTTAGAGTTAGGGTTTAGGGTTAGGGTTAGGGTTAGGGTTAGGAATAGGGGAGGGTTAGGGTTTACATTTTAGGGTTAGGGTTTAGGAATAGGGTTAGTGTTAGGGTTAGGGTTAGAGTTAGGATTTAGGCTTTAGGGTTAGCGTTTGAGTTAGAGTTAGGGCTTATGGTTTAGGGTTAGGGTTAGGGTTAGGGTTAGGGTTTCGGGTTTAGGGTTAGGGTTAAGTTTAGGGTTAGGCTTAGGTATACGATTCGGGTTTTAGACATGTTTAAGTTTAGTGTTAGGGTTACGGTTAGGGTTAGGGTTAGGGTTAGGGTTAGGGTTTCAGGTTTAGGGTTAGGGTTAAGTTTAGGGTTAGTGTTATGTACACGATTCGGGTTTGAGACATGTTTAGGTTTAGTGTTAGGGTTATGGTTAAGTTTAGGTTTTGGCTGATGGTTAAGGTTAGGTTTAGGGACAGGGTTAGTTACAGGGTGAGTGTTAGGGTTAGGGTTAGGGTTAGGGTTAGGGTTAGGGTTAGGTTTTAGGGATAGGGTTAGGGTTAGGGTTAGAGTTAGGGTTTAGGCTTTAGGGTTAGGGTTAGGGTTAGGGTTAGGGTTTAGTGTTTATGGTTAGGGTTAGTGTTAGGGTTTCGGGTTTAGTGTTAGGGTTAAGGTTAGGGTTAGGGTTAGGTACACGTATCGGGTTTGAGACATGGTTAGGTTTAGTGTTAGGGTTATAGTTAAGTTTAGGTTTTGGCTGATGGTTAAGGTTAGGTTTAGGGACAGGGTTAGTTACAGGGTGAGGGTTAGAGTTAAAGATAGAGAGACGTTAAGGGTCAGAGTTAGGTTTAGCGACAGTGTTAGGGTTAGGGTTAGGTTTAGGTTAGGGTTAGGGTTAGAGTTAGGGTTTAGGGTTAGGGTTAGGGTTAGGGTTTAGGATTTAGGGTTAGGGTTAGGGTTAGGGTTAGGGTTAGGGTTAGGGTTAGGGGCAGGATTAGGGTTTGGGACATGGTTAGGTTTACTGTTAGGGTTATATTAAATTTAGGTTTTGTCTGATGCTTGAGTTTAGGTTTAGGGACAGGGTTAGTGACAGGGTGAGGGTTAGAGTTAAGGTTGGAGAGACGGTAAGGGTCAGAGTTAGGTTTAGCGACAGTGTTAGGGTTAGGGATCAGGTTAGGTTAGGGTTTAGGGTTAGCGTTAGGGTTAGGGTTAGGAATAGGGGAGGGTTAGTGTTTACATTTTAGGGTTATTGTTTAGGGATAGGGTGAGGGTTAGGGTTACGGTTAGGGTTAGGTTTATGGTTAGGGTTAGGTTTAGTGTTTAAGGTTAAGGTTAGCTTTAGGGTTAGGGTTTGGGTTTAGGGTTTAGGTTTAGGGTTAGGGTTAGTGTTAGGGTTTCGGGTTTAGTGTTAGAGTTAAGGTTATGGTTAGGGTTAGGTACACGATTCGTGTTTGAGACATGTTTAGGTTTAGTGTTAGGGTTATGGTTAAGTTTAGGTTTTGTCTGATGGTTAAGGTTAGGTTTAGGGACAGGGTTAGTTACAGGGTGAGTGTTAGGGTTAGGGTTAGGGTTAGGTTTTAGGGATAGGGTTAGGGTTAGGGTTACGGTTTAGGGTTAGGGTTAGGGTTAAGGTTAGGGTTTAGGGTTTAGGGTTAGGGTTATCGTTAGGGTTAGGGTTTGGGTTTAGGGTTTAGGTTTAGGGTTAGGTTTAGTGTTAGGGTTTCGGGTTTAGTGTTAGGGTTAAGGTTAGGGTTAGGGTTAGGTACACATTTCGGGTTTCAGACATGGTTAGGTTTAGTGTTAGGGTTATAGTTAAGGTTAGGTTTTGGCTGATGGTTAAGTTTAGGTTTAGGGACAGTGTTAGTTACAGGGTGAGGGTTAGAGTTAAAGATAGAGAGACGTTAAGGGTCAGAGTTAGGTTTAGCGACAGTGTTAGGGTTAGGGTTAGGGTTAGGTTAGGGTTAGGGTTAGAGTTAGGGTTTAGGGTTAGGGTTAGGGGCAGGATTAGGGTTTGGGACATGGTTAGGTTTACTGTTAGGGTTATATTAAGTTTAGGTTTTGTCTGATGCTTAAGTTTAGGTTTAGGGACAGGTTTAGTGACAGGGTGAAGGTTAGAGTTAAGGTTGGAGAGACGGTAAGGGTCAGAGTTAGGTTTAGCGACAGTGTTAGGGTTAGGGATCAGGTTAGGTTAGGGATTAGGGTTAGGGTTAGGGTTAGGGTTAGGGTTAGGAATAGGGGAGGGTTAGTGTTTACATGTTAGGGTTAGGGTAGGGATAGGGTTAGGGTTAGGGTTAGGGTTAGAGTTAGTGTTAGGGTTAGGGTTAGGGTTAGGGTTAGGTTTTAGGGATAGGGTTAGGGTTAGGGTTAGGGTTAGGGTTTCGGGTTTAGTGTTAGGGTTAAGGTTATCGTTAGGGTTAGGTACACGATTCGGGTTTGAGACATGGTTAGGTTTAGTGTTAGGGTTATAGTTAAGTTTAGGTTTTGGCTGATGGTTAAGGTTAGGTTTAGGGACAGGGTTAGTTACAGGTTGAGGGTTAGAGTTAAAGATAGAGAGACGGTAAGGGTCAGAGTTAGGTTTAGCGACAGTGTTAGGGTTAGGTTTAAGGTTAGGTTAGGGTTAGGTTTAGAGTTAGGGTTTAGGGTTAGGGTTAGGGTTAGGGTTAGGAATAGGGGAGGGTTAGGGTTTACATTTTAGGGTTAGGGTTTAGGAATAGGGTTAGTGTTAGGGTTAGGGTTAGAGTTAGGATTTAGGCTTTAGGGTTAGCGTTAGAGTTAGAGTTAGGGTTAGGGTTAGGGTTAGGGTTAGGGTTAGGGTTAGGGTTAGGGTAGGTTTTAGGGATAGGGTTAGGGTTAGGGTTACGGTTTAGGTTTAGGGTTAGGGTTAAGGTTAGGGTTTAGGGTTTAGGGTTAGGGTTAGGGTTAGGGTTAGCATTAGGTTTAGGGTTAGGGACAGGATTAGGGTTTGGGACATGGTTAGGTTTACTGTTAGGGTTATATTAAGTTTAGGTTTTGTCTGATGCTTAAGTTTAGGTTTAGGGACAGGGTTAGTGACAGGGTGACGGTTAGAGTTAAGGTTGGAGAGACGGTAAGCGTCAGAGTTAGGTTTAGCGACAGTGTTAGGGTTAGGGATCAGGTTAGGTTAGGGTTTAGGGTTAGGGTTAGGGTTAGGGTTAGGAATAGGGGAGGGTTAGTGTTTACATTTTAGGGTTAGGGTTTAGGGATAGGGTTAGGGTTAGGGTTAGGGTTAGAGTTAGGGTTAGGGTTAGGGTTAGGGTTAGGGTTAGGGTTAGGTTTTAGGGATAGGGTTAGGGTTAGGGTTACGGTTTAGATTTAGGGTTAGGGTTAAGGTTAGGGTTTAGGGTTTAGGGTTAGGGTTAGGGTTAGAGTTAGGAATAGGGGAGGGTTAGTGTTTACATTTTAGGGTTAGGGTTTAGGGATAGGGTTAGGTTTAGGGTTAGGGTTAGAGTTAGGATTTAGGCTTTAGGGTTAGGGTTAGGGTTCGAGTTAGGGCTTACGGTTTAGGGTTAGGGTTAGGGTTTCGGGTTTCGGGTTAGGGTTAAGTTTAGGGTTAGGGTTAGGTACACGATTCGGGTTTGAGTCATGTTTAGGTTTAGTGTTAGGATTATGGTTAAGTTTAGGTTTTGTCTGATGGTTAAGGTTACGTTTAGGGACAGGGTTAGTTACAGGGTGAGGGTTAGAGTTAAAGTTAGAGAGACGGTAAGGTACAGAGTTAGGTTTAGCGACAGTGTTAGGTTTAGGGTTAGGGTTAGGTTAGGGTTAGGGTTAGGGTTACGGTTAGGGTTAGGTTTTAGGGATAGGGTTAGGGATAGGGTTACGGTTTAGGTTTAGGGTTAGGGTTAAGGTTAGGGTTTAGGGTTTAGA